>CM076579.1:159358885-159816973 GCA_034641835.2 Pinus albicaulis | reverse complement strand
AGTGCAAGTAATAAAATAATATTAGAAGCCAACATCTACACTGATATTAATGCATCTAGTGCAAGCAATCAAATAGGATTATAAATCACCATCTACTTCCTTATCTCCCCCCTCAAACTACATCTCTCTTTCCCTCCATCTCTCCACTCTCTCACATCCTCCCTCTTCCTTCCTCTCTCTCCATTTCTTTCCCACATATATATCTCCCCTCTCTCTTCACCCTTCAACTATGTTACTCTCTTTCTCTCTCTCTCTCAACATCTACACTAAAATCAATGCATATAGTGCAAGAAAAATAGGATTATAAATCACCATCCACACTGAAATCAAATCATCGAGTGCAAGAAATCATCTTCTCTATCTCCCCCCTCCAACTACATCTCTCTTTCCCTCCATCTCTCCTCCTATACACTGAAATCAACATCTACACTGAAATCAATGCATCTAGTGCAAGCAATCAAATAGGATTATAAATTATCATCTACTTCCCTATCTCCCCCCTTGAACTGCATCTCTCTTTCCCTCCATCTCCCGACTCCCTCACATCCTCCCTCTTCCTTCTTCTCGCTTCATTTCTTTCCTACATATATATCTCCCTCTCTCTTCACCCTCCAACTATGTTACTATATCCCTCCCTCTCTCCTTCTCTTTAATTATAAAAAGATTTTATTTATTTATCATACTCCCGGTAATTAAATAAAAATATACCAAAGTACATTTAAAATATTTACTTACATTAAATTTCTCACATTACATCTACACATGTGCCTTATACACATCTTTAGCTCTCTCAAATCTGTTAAAGATCCTATGAATCCCAATGATGGAAAAGGTGTCTACATTATCCCATGCTCCTGTGGGACTCCTTACATTGGCAAAATCATTCGGTCAATTAATCAAAGTATTTGTGAGAATTTTGTTGACCTTAGGCATGGGAGATCCTAATGCTCAGCCTTAGCTAAACATGTTGAAAATAAAAACCATCACATATGCATCGAAGAAGCTAATTTATTTCTCAGATTGACCATTTTCATCACCATAAATTAATGGAGGCTTTAGAGATTGAAAAAATATATGTCAATTGCAATACAGACGCCGACTAGAATATTAGTGTTGGATCCCTGCCCTATACTCCTTGATCTCCCCACCCCCTCATTTTTTTTTTTTGTATTTTTATTAATTTCATTATTATTTCCATTATGTTGATCCTGGAAATTAAAAAAAAATGTCTTCAGAGTTAAACTAGCCATTATTCTAACGGTTTACTAGACTTTATACTCATTATTACATTATTTAATAATAATATTTTAACTTTGTATATTATCTACATATATATTAGCTTAATGACTTGATCTGATCTCTCATCTCATCCTGAAGATGAACCACACTGGTTGGTTCAAAACGTGTTAACAATTTTCTGTCCAAAGTGATGAAAACTCAAATATTTTTGATAAATTACTATGATCATAGAAGCATGAATTCCAATACTTATATATTTTTAATACAATAATCCCCCATATATTGCACCATTTTTTCCTTCGTTGTTTTTCTAGGGAATATTGCCCATTTTTTTAATTTAATTTTATTGTGTCTCTGCATATATGTTCGTAATTCCTGTTTATTTTCCACGTCATAATTTTATTGTTAAGAATTTTACTGTGATTTATTCTTTATTTTTCGTAACAAATAGATTTCGAATTGAATCAGTTAGAAGAATAAATTTCTAGTTGCCGCAATTTAAGGAAATTTTCACATGGTATCAGAGCTTCATTGCAGATCATATCAGAGGCTCAATAGCGATGGGAGAAAAATTTTAGTTTTAGAGGGTGTTCTAAGAATAATTTCTCAAAATTCTGTGGGGCACTAGGAAGTGCGAATTTCCAGAGGCAGAGGGTTTGATTTGTAGTTCCAGGCACAAGGAAAATCTGGCCAAACTCAAGTGCAGAGATTTGAAGGTTGTGGATTTTTAGGATAGAGGGTTCCAATGAGTAGATGAGTCAGTTTGTTGAGTAGATCTAGGCATATCCGATTTGCAGTAGGTTTGCAGTAGTAGATCAACACTGAGTGGAAGATAAAAGGATATAGGAAATTAGACTCAGGATGTCTTTAGAATAATTTTCTAATTTATCCGGCATTCTTAAAGAGAGATCCAACATTCAGGAGGCTACAAATGTGTCTTCTATATTGGAGTATGAATTCTCTCAGATAAATTTCCTCTCTAGATCAAATTCACAAGTTGTCTGGTATATAGAAAATGGAGCATCAACTAACACGATAGGGTTTAGAGAATACTTATTCGATGATAAGGAGGAGAAAATGGACTTCTAGATTCAGATGGAAAACAAGATTACATTTACTCTACTTGGAGTAGGTAATATCAAGATTTAGAGGGAGTCAAATGGAGGAACCAGTGTTATAGATGTGTTGCATGTGGCTGGCTTAGGTATGAACCATATTTAAGTATCCAAGCTACAATATATGGGATATTATGTCCACTTTATAGGGAAGAAGGTGTTCATTAAGAACAAAAATTGGAAGAAGGTAAAGCATATTGTAGTTCATAGAAATATTTTGTAGGCATTTCATATCGGTTCTCCAAAGGAACTAGTTAGCAACAACATGATTTTAGTAGTAGGGAGAGACATGAATGAGCTATCACATAGGAGAATGGGACATTTACAACATGTAACACTTAATATTCTTAGGGATACAGTAATAGGTTTTCAAAAAGTAGGCACAAAACATGATGATTTATGTAGGTGGTGCATACTTGGGAAGTATGCTAAGGAAACGTTCCGAAGAAGTGATGGTAAATGAGATGGTGGGTTACATATTATCCACTCAAAATTTTGTGGTCCTATGTCCACTATATCTGTCAAAGGATACGATTAATTAATCACCTTCGTCAATGACCATTCCAGGAAACCTGGATCTATTTCTTGAATACCAAGGATGAGGTATTCAATTGCTTCAAGCAAAGAAGATCAAGGTACTTCGCTCATATAATGGATGAGATTAGAAAGATAGTAACTTGACATTCTTCTGGGTGAGGGAAGCATGTCAAGTTACTAAAACTCCATACAATCCATAACAGAATGGGGCAGTGGAGCAAAACAATAGGTCATTAGTAAGGGTTGCAAAGGCAATGTTATATGACCATGATTTTCCCAAATTTCTATTGGTAGATTCATGTAACGCGATTGTGTATATCCAGAAGAGGGTTCCTCATAGGGAATTGGGGAAGACAACAGAAAAAGAATTATTTCAAGGAAGAAGAAAAAGGGCATCCAATTTAAAATCGTCGGCAACAAAGCTAACTGCAATGTCCGAGATGAAAAATGCACTAAGTTAGATCGGACTAGAGAGAAGGGTTTTTTCATTGGCTATAGAAAAATTTAAAGGCATACGTGATACAAGTTCTTAGTAGTAATAATATTATCATGAAATAGGATGTTAAATTCATGTAGGACAAAACCTTGAAGAAATATTGTGAGTTGCGAGTAGATGATCGAAATGAACCAGTAGGAGCTCCATTAGTCCTGGAGCAAGTGCAACCAGAGGAGTAGCCACAATGAAAACTGCACGAATAGTCACAAGGATCGAGTACAATAACAAGGACTAACATGACCTCAAGTGTAGTATATCATGTTAGTTTGAAACAGATGGAGTGGCATAGGCATGATGTGGAGTTGGTCGATCCTTCCACCACTACTCAATGTACCAGTAGATAATTTCATCAAATAGTGAGGGACACAAATAAGTTCATAGGAGATAGTAGGATGAACAAGGGAAAACACAGAAAACCAAAAACATACCAAAAATTGGTGGCACATGATGTAGAACCTTCCACTTATGAGGAGGCTGCAAAACACCAGCTATCAGGAGGTCACACAACATCAGGCGCAGATAAATTCTATGGTGGAAGAGTATAGTGCAATCATGAGAAATGATGTTTGGGAGCTAATGGCTCATCCTCTATTCTCCCAACCTTTATTATGTCCTAATATTGTACTACTAATCCTAGTATTGCATTAGGATGAGCCACTAATCCTAGTATTGTATTTGGATGACCTCTTTCTGACAGGATCATCAAGGCTCATAGAGGACTACAAGAGGAACCTAGCAGCAGAGTTCGACATGAAGGATTTGTGGTTGATGCATTACTTCCTAGGCCAAAAATTATCGCAGAATGATGGATAGATCTTCCTTCGTCAAGGGAGATATCCTACAAATATTGTGAAGAGATTTAGGCTGTAAAAATATAGAGCTATTTGTATTCTTGTGATTACAAAAAAGAGGAATATTGATGCATCAAAGGACAGGGAAATTCACCCAACCTTGTATAAACATCTTATCAGTTCCCTCATGTATCTCGTAAATATTAGACTAGATATTTGCTTCATGGCCAACACTCTTAGTCAATTTATGGTGGAACCTAAGAGAGTGAATTGGAAAATAGAAAGGAACATTCTTATGTATTTGCATGTCTCGATTGAGTATGTGTTGAGATCTACTCGAGGTGACTGTATCAAATAATGTGGTTTCCGGAATGCAGATTGGGAAGAAAATTTAGTGGATCAAAAAAGCACATCTAGGTGTTTCTTAAGTGTTGGATCAGGGGATGTAACTTGGTATAGTAGGAAGAAGAATTTTTTGGCATTGAGCACTATATAAGCAAAGTATATGGAAACTAGCATAGCCACAAGTGAATCTATATGGTGTCAGAAGTTGCTAGTAAGTTTGTTTAATCAGAAGTTAGATGTGGCCGAGATCTACTGTGATAATCAAGGATACATCAGGCTCTCGAAAAATCCATTGTTTCATGATAGGTGGAATCACATAGATATTCAATGTCACTTAATTAGATATTGTGTGAAGCATGGAGGATTCTAGTTACAACATTTTCCCATAGAATATAATCCTGAAAATATAGTCACAAAGGCTTTAGGGAGAGCTAATTTTTTCTATTTTATAGAACATATGGGTATAGTGGAGAAAAAAATTCAATAGTAGGAGGATCAGTGTATCTAGGCGCAGACAGATCTTGAGATAGTGCAAAGACAAGTTACAGTAAGAGACTCCGAAAACAGTCACAGATCCAATATAGGGACACAATGGATCAATAGATAGTTTTGAGTTGCAGTAGTTGCAACAACAAAAACATCATGAGATTATATGTAGCGTAGGAAGTGTTGGAAACAATGCATGGAGGCACAAAGTAGTGTCAGTAGTAATGCATATGCAGGATGGTTCACATACATTTTTAAAAAATAAAGAAACATATGCGTAGTATCTTGATGGATAGCGAAAATTTGTTACAAATGTTAGACATCAACAATGTGATGGAAGATGTTATTAGAAAACACCTTCCTCACCAAGAAGTGGTTTCATTTTTTGTATTATCGAACAAGTGTTATATTCTTGGTTTATGTTGGATAGGATAAAGAACACATGTTGTGAAACTAGCTCCAAAAATAGAAGAAAAGAGATATCAACGCCTTAGAAATAAGCCACTTCGAGAGGGAAACCTTCAATACATTACATGAATGAAAAATTCTTGGATGATACAAATTACAAAACCTCCTTCCTATATATAGGAGTCCATGGGGCCACAATGTAATCCTAGTGGGGCCACAATGTAATCCTAGCCGACCTAACAATAATAATTTAAGGGCACAATAATAGCAATATGGGGGTTACAAGGGTACAATAATAACAATAAGGGGGTTACACTAACAACAATAAGGGACTATACTAGTAATATAGGGACCTAACATGCCCCTCTCCTTCAAAAAAGTGTTGTCCTCAACGCTTGAGTAGCTTTGGGTACTTTTGTATAAAATTCTCATCCTCCCATGTAGAATCTTCAGTGGGTAAGTTCTTCCACTTGATGAGATACTCTGAAATTGATCGATTCCGTAGCTGTCGAGTTCTTGTTTCCATGACCACTTCAGGTTCCAATATTATTTTCATTCCTCATCAAGTTCTGGCAATATTGTTTGAACTGGAAGATTTTCACCTATAACCTTCTTTAAGCATGAAACATGGAAAACTGGATGTACTCGCGAAGAAGCAGGAAGCTCCAATTTGTATGCCATAGTACCAATCTTTTGTAACACCTTGTAAGGACCATAGTACTTTGGTGATAATTTATTATCCTTCTTAGCTTGCTTGAGGGACATTTGTTTGTATGGTTGTAGCCGTAAAAATACCCAGTCTCCTACATAAAAAATTCTCTCGCTGCGATGTTGATCTGCCTGTTGTTTCATTCGATTTTGTGCCAAATTTAGGTTATCCTTTAAGAGTTGGAGAACTTCTTGTTGATGCTTGATGTGATCTTCCACTGCTTGAACCTTCGAATTTTATCTTAAAGATGATGTGATGGATGGTGGATGATATCCATAAAGTGCCATAAATGGGGTCATTTTTGCTACAGTATGGAAGGAAGTGTTATACCACCATTCAGCGAGAGGTAACCACTTGACCCATTGTGTTTGTTTATCAGATACAAAACAACGAAGATATCCTTCCAAAAATTTATTTAATATCTCAGTTTGACCATCAGATTGAGGATGATAAGATGAGCTATGAGCTAATTGAGTACCCAAACAAGAAAATAACTCCGTCCAAAAATTTCCAGTAAAAATGGGATCTCTGTCGCTCACAATAACCCTTGGGCTTCCATGTAGCTTTGAATTGTGTCCATAAATGTAGTAGCAACTGTACTTGCTTTAAATGGATGAGATAATGCACAAAAGTGTGCATACTTGGTAAGTCTATCAACTACCACCATGATGACACTCTTTCCTTCAAACTTAGGTAAACTTGTGATAAAATCCATTGAAATCTCCTCCCAACGTTGACTTGGAATGGATAAAGGTTGTAGAAGTCCCGGGGTCTTAATTGTTTCCACTTTATTCTGCTGGAAAACCAAGCATTCCGCCACAAAATTTTGAATATCAGATTTAAGGCCATCCCAAAAAAATTCTTTCTTCACCCTGTGGTAAGTTTTTAAAAATCCTGAGTGTCCTCCTAAAGGAGAAGTGTGCAATTCCAGAAGAATCTTTTGTTTTAGTTGGGAATTCTTATAAAGATATAAGTGATCTTTGTACCATAAGGAATCATTTTTCCAACTAAATGTATAAGATGTACTAGGATCTTGCTGCAACTTTTGAATGAGTGTCCATACATCTTTGTCCTTCTTCCATTCATCTCTTGCTTTGGTTATCCAATCTGGTTGGATAATAGAAATGGCACAAAGCAATGTTTCCACCTCTTCATTCTTTCTTGAGAGTGCATCTGCAACAACATTAAGCTTTCCTTTTTTGTAGATTATCTCAAATTCATAACCCAACATCTTTGTGACCCATTTTTGCTGCTCTTCTGAAGATAGTCTTTGTTCCAAAAAGTGTTTAAGACTATCATGATCAGTTTTTACCTTGAAATGTCTTCCCATTAGGTAAGTTCTCCATTTCTTTAGTGCATGCAGTATTGCTAACATTTCCTTCTCATAAATAGGTTTCTGTAAATACTTTCCTTTGATTGGACTACTTTCAAAAGCAATGGGTCTTCCTTACTGCATTAAAATAGCACCAATTCCATTTCCTAAGGCATCACATTCCACAATAAAGGTTTTTGTGAAGTCTGGCATAGCTAAGACCGGTGCTAGGCACATTGCCTCTTTAAGATGTTCAAAGGCATTAGTTGCTTCAGGAGTCCATGAAAATGCATCTTTCTTCAATAATGTTGTTAGAGGTGCTGCTATTCTCCCATAATTCTTAACAAACTTGCGATAATACCCCGTTAACCCGAGAAATCCTCGCAACTTCTTTATGGTTGTGGGGACTTTCCATTCCTTAATGGCTTTAATTTTGTTAGGGTCTACCTTAACACCCTCGTGAGATACAATATGACCCAGATATTCCACCTCTTGTACTCCAAAGAAACATTTGGGTGTTTTTGCATATAATTGTTTCTCCTGCAATAGTTTGAGCACCCTGTCAACATGTTCAACATGATCCTTCCAAGACCTGCTGTAGATTAGTATATCATCAAAAAATACTTGCACAAATTTTCTAAGGAAGGGTTTGAAAATGGAATTCATCAACCCTTGAAATGTAGAAGGTGCATTGGTAAGGCTAAAAGACATGACCAAAAATTCATAATGACCCTCATGAGTTCGAAATGTTTTTTTTGGAATATCTTCAGTCTTCATTCTAATTTGATGATATCCTGAACGAAGATCCAACTTGGTAAAATAAATTTCTCCATGTAATTCATCAAATAATTCATCAATCACAGGAATGGGAAATTTATCTTTAATGGTGAGCTTATTGAGCTCCCTATAATCCGGACACATTCGCCATGATCCATCCTTCTTGTGTACCAATACCACAGGAGCAGAGAAAGAACTTTGACTAGGTTGAATTATACCCGCCTCTAACATTTCTGCAATCATACGTTCAATTTCGCTCTTTTGGAAGTAAGGATATCTATAAGGCCTGATGTTTGGAGGAACACTTCCTAGAATCAAATGAATAGCATGATCATGATCACGAATAGGTGAGAGTCCTTTGGGAGTTTCAAACACCTTGGAATGATTGTCCAAGACTTGTTGGAGATCTGCAGAAATAGATGATTTTGATGTTGGAACTTCTAGTGAGCATAATTGTGCAATTACGCCTCGTTGTTCTTTCTTTAGAAGCTTTGTCATGACATTAGAGCTTATTATCTTTCTTGGTTTCCCTGCAATACCCCATAATTCGACTTCCTTTCCTTCTGAAAAAAATTTCAAGAAAAGTTCTTGAAAATTAAAAGCTACCATTCCCAAAGATTGTAACCATTGTACTCCTAGTACAACATCAGCACCTCCCATAGGAATGGAAAGCATTGGACTAGTCAATACATATTCCCACATGGTTAGCTTGATATTATGGCATTTTCCAGAGCAATTTATAGTTCCTCCATTTGCAACCATCACTTGACATTCTGGTGCTGGGTATAGGAAACAATTTAATTCCTTGGCTACCTTACAATGAATAAAATTATGGGTGCTACCTGAATCAATCAACACTATCACCTTTTTCTTCTTGATTTGTCCTTGTATCTTGAGAGTTTGAGGAGTGGTAATTCCTGCCAGTGCATTACACGATATGGTCGGATTCATTTCTTCCTCTTCTATGGTTGGTTCCTGGTGTATATCCTCTTCTTGTTCATTTTCTTCTTCCTCTTCACAATCTATGTAAAATAATTTCTTCTCAGCACACTTATGACCTTTAGTGTATTTGCTATCACAACTGTAGCAAAGCCCTTTTTCTCCTTTTTCTTCCAATTTTTGTGGTGTCAACCTTGTAGGTTGTGGAAATCTAGGCGTAGCAACACTTCCTTCTTTATAGAATTGAGTGGTAGGCTTCCTTGTCGCCATAATTTTACATTCAACTTTTCTTGCCAACCCGAATGCCTTCTCCAATGAATCAGGTTCCAAAACGCGAACTTCATGTTGGATGTTATCCTTTAAAGTGCCTATGAAGAGATCAATCCTGTGTTCCTCTGGAATATCAGTTACCCTTATATTCAATTTTGGAAGTCCTCAATGTGCTGCCCCACTAAACCCTTTTGTTTGAGATTTATCAATTGGCTAAAGAAGGTGTTGCTCTTTGTATCCTCATAAAGTGCTATCATTTCCTCCGTAAAAATTGACCAAGTGACAATTTTTTTACGGGAGCAAAGCCATCGATACCATACAAATGTATTTTGTTCTAAATGTAAAGTTGCAATGTGTACCTTTTGTGTGTTTTTCACGTTATGGAAATCAAAATATTGCTCCATCTGTAGTATCCATGTTACAGGATCCTTTCCATCAAACTTCCTCATATCCATCTTTGGAATATGGTGGTTCTTCCCGCCAACATTAGAGCTTATGAAATCACAATTAACATTTATTTTGTTCTCATCATGAGGTTCTTCTACTATCTTTTCACCATTAGGAAACCTTTCTTGTATAAACTTTGTCAAACCTTCCATGTCTGCTTTTAGAAAATTCTTCATGTTTTCCATTTTCTCATCGATCTTAGCTTCCATGTCATCAATCTTAGCTTCCATGCCATCCATCTTAGATTCCAAACCAACCATCTTAGCTTCCACGCCTTTCTTCAAACCATCCATCTTAGTTTTCACGCCTTTCTTCAAAACTTCCATTTCATTTTTTGTTGTTCTTTGCGAGAGCGAAATTTGCTCTTGTAATTTTGATATGTCATGTTGCCATTCTTCATCTTCATGAGTCATAGTAGAGCCTTCTAAAGGCTTAATGGGTGTTGAATTATTTTTAGGGGCAATTTTAGAATCCAATACTGATATCTATTCTACAATATGCCCTTGGAATCAATTCAACTTGATTCTTCAAACAAGATTTATGCAATTCGGAAAAAAAAAGATACACACCTTTTACTTGATTTTGAGGAGCTCGATATTGAAATTGAATTATCTCTATAATTGAAAATCCTCAATATCTTAAATTTGGCCTTGTAGTAGCCCTCTGAAGCTTCTTTCAAATGCCATAGGTCTGACCTTATTTGGATTCTTCAAGGCAAAGTTATGTTTAATCTCCCACAATGACCAATTATGGACTGGTTCAGTAGATTGAACTTGTATGAATTGACACGTGTCATTGTTTCCTCCTTTGGCTCTGAAATTGATAGACATGAAACTACAGTCTTTGTACTTACGACCACTTTTTACAACATTCCAATCCGATGCTCAGAGAGAGAGTTATGAATATTTTCCCATGATCACCTCTTTGAGATTAAATTCAGGAGCCTAAAAAAGCCCTAACTTCCACAAACCATGTCTCCGAAACTGTTGCGAACCAAGCTCTGAAATTTTGCGACGATGTTCCTCAGAAATTAGGCTTCGCGCTCCAAAAATTTCAGCTTTTGAATCTTCATGAAGAGCCTAAAAAAAAAATCCCTAAATTCTACAGATCCTTAAAGTCGAAAATATTGCGAACCAGGTACGACATTTTTTGAGGAGGTTCCTCAGGAATTCAACTTCGCACTCTAAAAATTTCCACTTCTAAGCCTTCGTATAAATTTTTTTTATAGCAAAAATGCCACGATGACTAGTTTGGAGCAGCGAAAACCCTAGAATCCAATGCTCTGATACCAAATGTGATGAAACCAGCTCCAAAAATAGAAGAAAAGAGATATAAACGCCTTAGAAATAAGCCACATCGAGGGGGCAATCTCCAATACATTACACGAATGAACAATTCTTGGATGATACAAATTAAAAAACCTCCTTTCTATATATAGGAGTCCATGGGGCCACAATGTAAACCTAGCCGACCTAACAATAATAATTTAAGGGCACAATAATAACAATATGGGGGTTACAAGGGTACAGTAATAACAATAAGGGGGTTACACTAACAACAATAAGGGACTATACTAGTAATATAGGGACCTAACAACACAAGATCTCCAAAACCTAGAAAAGGTTCTAGGAGAAAAATCTTAGAGAAAAATCAATTAAGTTAGTCGATAAATAATTAAAAAATTCCTAAGCATAACTTAGGAAAATTTATTAATTAACAAAAATCAATTGAAAAAGATCAAATGATTTAGAGATGATCTTAGTCATTGATACTGATTTATTGATGGAATTGTGTGCTCCAATGAGATATTTTAAGAGAAATTAATGGGGATGGATATTATACAGTTGTGAGACACGGGGAGAGTGAGTTCCTTAGAATATCAAACTATCCAGTTGCAAATAGTTATAAGGAGAGAGTTCGCGCCACATATTAGTGATTGAGAGAGTAGGAGTAGGAGGACTCTAAAGCATATCCATTGTTATTTTGTATGAGTGTGAGGAGGAAACATCTAATCCACATAAAGATAATGTAAGGGTTGTGAAGGTATCCAAGAGGAGAAATTTGAACCAAGAATGTAGGGCATCGATTCAGTAGCTAAGTGCTAGGAAATTATTCCAAAGGGATAGAGAATTAATCTTAATACCAGAGACAACCAATCAGAGGAATTTCAAGGTTATTATTAATTATTTGGACTTACCTACATATCTCTCATGAAAATCTTCATCAGGATTATTAACCATGACTAGAACTAATCCACCCTCTCAGCCTTTCTCAACCGCTATGGTAGAGACATCAAATTTTTCTTCCTCATCTGTCTTACAATATCACTAGAAACAAATTTTTATGGTGACTCATCCATACCTCCTAGCTATAACTCTTTATCTAGTACCTTTGATGGTGTAGCTTCTATTCCTTGGACCCCTCCCATGTCATCCATTTCGTGAATATCATCTGGTACTTCTCTCATGAATGCGACATCATCTACTCCTCCTCCTCTTCCACTTACACCTATTGTTGAGAAGTAGGTTGGCCCTTATTGTAGTGGACAAGTTTACCTTGAATAACCTAACTCTCCTTATGTTGGGTACCCTTTGTTTGGGTCCCTGTTTCCTCAAGCATCCCCTCCTTTGGCAGGGAGGCAACTTGTTGTTGGTATACCCCAAATTTGTAATCAACCTCATTATAGTCTTCCTTATCCTGGAATGGCTGGAAGTGTTTTGCACCCTACTTTTCCCATTCAACCTGGTTCATTTTGGGCCCAATTATTGAATCCTCAATCTACACCATCTTCTCAAATTCGTATCCATCCATCACCACCTCAACAAGCTCAAATACATGTGAGAAAACCTTTACAGGATTTCGTTGCATCAAAATATTTTCTAGTGGTTTATGGTACTTTCTAGGTCCCACTTACCCACCCAGTACAAGGTACCTCGCATTATCAACCGCTTGGAAATGGTACTCCTCAAGTTTTAATAATACATATTATTCATAGTATGGTGCAATCCCAACCAAACCCACCATATCATGGGACAATGAAAACTCCCAACGAGGGAAAATATGGTCCATATCAAGGTATTCCTCAAGCACCATTTTAAGGAAAAAAATCCAAACCCAATGATTCCAACAACTTTACCATCATCCTAGGGCTAGACAAAAAGGTCACTTATATAGTGGTTATTAGAATCCTCCTTATCCTGGTACTAAGGTTCCTTATTATCAGAGCCCTCCTTATCCAGGAATGCAAGTTCCTATTGCTCAGGTTATTCCTTCATATCCATGTCATCCACCTCAAAAATTTAATCGACAGTTTCCTTTTATGGGTACTCTCGAATTTCCAGACTTGACTCACTAATGACCCCATCACTCATTCACCATGGTGAACGATTATTCCCACTAAATTTCTTAGTGATACCCCAAATTTAAATGGGACTCGAGGAAAATATCTATCAACATACGTTATGACGTATCATCTATGGTTTTATTCAAACTCCCTTAATGACGATTCCCTTCGACTTTGTATTTTCCAACGAACACTTACAAGTACCACAACTAAATTCTATATTGAGCTACCTAGAGCTTCATTCCATGATTTCAGTACTATAGCCACCACCATCCTCACACATTTCCAGTTTCCAATTAGATATGAAACTAGAGGAGGACTAGTCACCAATTTAAAAGAGCTAGAATCCACTCACATGTCAAATCATAGACATGAGTGGAGGCGTTTTCGTCGATTGGTCAAGGCTTATGTTCATGGCCAATCATTAGTGGAATGGGTTACCAAATATCAGTTGTCGCCCATAATAGAATATGTGGATAAAGGTGGAGTTGTGACCGAAGAGAAAGTTATTCCTCATGTGCAATATTTGGATATTGTTTATACCCAATCAGGCTTGCTTTATGATAAGATATTGAATTCTCTGAGACCTTCAAATATTTTTCCTCCTCCACCTGGTAAAGAATCTCATGCAGCTGATGACGTGGTTGTTTCTGCTAGTTCAAAGTTGGTAAGTAAGCTATCTGGTGTTGCTCTTACTGCATATTTTCAACACCTTCAATGACATCCTTCTGTGGCTTCTACTTATGAGATAAATGTTATTTCATCTGATAAAGGAAAGTTCGAAAGCCATCGTGGAAGTAGCAAGAAAGGAAAAGGTAATAAGAAGAATTATCCTTCACTGTAGGATAAACAAACAAATCATTCTTCTGATGAGAAGTGAAAGCCTCATTACCCATTCTTAATTTTCAATGAGGATCACTTTACACGTGATTGTCTGCACCACGCTAAAGTGAAATAGTTCTTTAAATATTCCTTTTCTCCCACCATGTTGACCGAACTCTTTCCCAATCAGGCGACTCGCATGGTTGCCCACGAACCTTATTCCTCTAACAAAGTTTTGATGCTCTCATCCTCAAATATTAAATCTGATGTTATTGTGGCCACTCAGAATAATGAATTTTGTAATGCGAATCCACCAAATGGTTAGGCTACTGTTCAACCTTCTCATTCAACATCACTTTCATATCATCCTACTCCTCTTTGATTCTTACATAAACCTCTAAAGGGAATTATCGATAAGTCTGCTTTCAAATCTCATACAAGATATTCTAAAAACTATAACGTAGTTGAAATTTTGGCTAAGTCTCCATTAGCTATGTAAAATCTTGATGTGTTACAAAACTGACCTGCCCAAATGAAGTACATGCTGTCAGCTATCGGATGTGTGGATCTATCGAATTCCAAACTAGTGGTTTTGTCTCATCAAAACTATACTCTTTGTATTCCAGCTCAATTAATTTTCATAATCGAGGTCATCATCCATAGTAATAACATTAATAATTCTACTGTGGATGAAGGAGCCTCAACCTGCATTATGTCCATGTCTTGATGCAAGGATATTGGTTCACCTGAACTGAGTCAATCGACCACCACATTGAAATATTTTGATGGAAGAACATACAAACCTTTTGGGAAATTTGAATTCCCTTTAAGTAGAATTAGGGGGAAAGACCATCTCCATCGAATTTGAAGCTATTGATAGACTTCTAGATTATAATATTCTAGTGGTACATACATGGGTTTATTCCATGGTTGTTGTCATTTTTACTTACTTTTATATGATCACCTTCCCTCATAATGTCAGGATCGTAGGCATATATCAACTCACTGTTTTCTCCTTTGATTCTAATGTTACTGGGAGTGCCCCTCTTTTAGTGGAAACTCTACACTCTTATCAGCATGTCAGAGTCGGATTGTTTAAGATTCTTCTCTTATAGGAACCTTTTTTCTCCCTCCTCCTATCCTTCTCGACAGCTCATCTTCGGTTTCTTTGATCAACATGATATCATCATCTACTACTCAAGATTATCCATGGATTGAACCTAATGAAACAAACATCCAAGGTTTTGGGAACTGAATTTCGCTCATCCTCGTTAAGCTAAATTATGAAGCCATATATTTGGCTTGTGCGGCTTATACCTTCTCTTCGATCAAATGGGTAGATCGATCGCTGGATTATGGCACACCTTCTGATCCTTTTTCTCATGTATTATCTACCGATGAAAGTATCACAGAGATCATGATGCCGGATGGTAGGGGGATGAGAATCATCATCATTCCTCCCTACCAAATTCCATTGAGGACAATCTCAGTGATGTATATTTTCCTAATTTTTTCGAACCTTTTACGAATTCTATCTCTATTCATGAGCTTAACTCCACAAAGAACCTTTCGAATATCAATGAAATGATCATTAGGGAAATTTTCAGGTCTAAAATGGGCCTCCTACAGAAATTATAAAATAAAAGTGGAAATAATAAAATAAGATTAGATTACATCATCAAATTTTAGAGGGAAGAAAGAAACAACTATTTTTTCAACTCCTATTTTCAACTTATATCCCTATGGGTTTACTCCAATTTAGAGTGAAAACACTGATTGGATGCAGAATTTGATTCCTCATCCAAGGAGTGCCCATGTTCCATGCGTTCGATCGACCCTGATACACGAAAATGAGAAATACATCAAAAACGTGATTGCAATCACGCTCTTTTAATGTATTTCTCATTTTTCATGTAGCGGGGTCCATCGAAATTATGCAACATGGGTACTCCTTGGAAGAGGAATTAAAATTTTCATCCGATGAGTACTCCTTTTTGAAATGTGAGTAAAACCTTAGGGAGATAAGTTGGAAATACGAGTTGAAAAAATAATTTTATTATTTTACTATTTTTTAATATTTCACTTTTTTACTCCAAAAATGGTGAATCACCCCGCATGGTTGACATCATCATATTAAATCCTATTGCTTCTTAAAAAGTTTCTTTGGTTGTATATTTTTCTTAGGACGCCCATTTTATACCTAAAAATTCCCCTAATGACCTCTCGATATCTCTATAAACCAAGTATTTTCGAAAATATATATGTTGGAGCATCATGTTGTCCATTCGAGATCGAGATTTATAGAGCCCTTTTCTGTGCATTTAGGGATGTATTTGCCAGGAATTATGAATAAATGAAAGGTATCGACCTAAATATAGTATTGCATGGGATTAAAACTTATCCTAATGCCAAACCTGTTCAGAAACTCCGACGTCCACTCCATCCCAAGAAGGTTGGAGGGATTAAGGCTAAAGTTGAAAATATTCTTCAAAATGGTTTCATATAAAACTTTCCTTTAACTGATTGGGTATAAAACTTCCTCCCCGTCATGAAGAAACATGGCATGATCCGAGTATGTGTCGATTATCAGGATGTGAATCATGCTTGTCCCAAGGATAATTATCCAACCATCTTTATTGACCATATTGTTGATGGTTGCGCTGGCTACAAGATTTTCATTCATGGATGGGATATTGGGCTATAATCAAATCAACATTCTCCCCACAGACCAAAATAAGACTACATTTATTTATCCCTAGGGTACTTTTTCCTATCACAAGCTCCCATTCGGCTTAAATAACGCTCAGACCACATTCTAACATGCGACATATTACGATTTTCATGATATTAAACAAATCATGAAACCATATTTGGACGATCTCCCTTCTCATTCTAAACATCGGGTTGATCACCCGATGCATCTTTGAGCTATTTTACTCTATTGTAGACACTATAGAATTTGATTCAGCCAACAAAAATGTTTGTTCAGAATTGGTTCTAGTTGACTCCTAGGTTTTTTCATTTCAATACAAGGAATTCGTATTAATCCTCTAAAAGTGGAAGCAATCGTCCACTTTCCTCCACCTTTCTCTCTCATTCAGTTACAAAGAATCCAAGGGAAATATAACTTCTTGCGGAGGTTCGTACATAATTACGTTGAAATGACCAAAGGATTCACTTGCTTATTGAAAAAAGGGATACCCTTCCATTGTTATGATGCTGCTGAAAAATCATTTGATGCCCTGAAAGATGTACTGGCTTGGGAATGTCTTTTATACCCCCCTGATTATCAACACGACTATTTCCTGTACCTAGTTATTGCCATTTATACTATATAAATGGTATTCATCCAAGAAGATGATATTGGGACTAGATATCCCATTTATTATCTGATTCAAAACCTTAATGATATCAAAATCATATATACTCATGTAGAAAAGTTCGCTTTCACAGCCGTTCAATCCATCCAAAGGTTTCTCCATTACATATTGCTTCAGAAAACTATGGTTGTTTCATATTGAAACACTATGACATATATATTTTCACGTCAATTTTTGGGGGGAAAGTACTCTAAGTGGATCGTTACTCTCTAATAATTTTACCTAGATTTTATCATGTCCATGTCAGAGAAATACATGGTTTTTTCCAAACTTATGTGTGACCTTCCTTCCCCTAATCCTGAATCTACATCTGAACATTCTATCCATTACAATTCATTGTTTATTATTTATCCATCTGACCCATGGTATGGATATTTTCTGATATATCTCCAGACCCAGACTTTCCATCCCGGTACCTCTCTCTCTAAGTAGCAACGTATTCAATACCAATACTAAAATTATGTCATCATCGATGACAACATTTACCGTCATGGTATTGATATGATTTTACGAAGGTTCCTCACCCTTGAGGAATCCAAGAAAGTCCTTAATGAATGTTAATGGGGGCATGTGTAATACATCTATCTGGTTACACTACCGCATAAAAGATATTACACATTGGTTGCTTTTATCCCACTATGTTTCGCAACTACATCCTCATTGTTGAGAAGTGTCATGCATGCCCAATCTACGATCGTAAGATCCATGCTCCGCCTACTCCATTACATCCCATTTTTGTTGTTGGTCCTTTATAAAAATGATGCATTTACTTTATGACATGCAATCCTCACTCGCACTCGGGACATGGTTATATTATTGACATTGTTGACTACTTTACTAAGTGGGCCAAGGAAATGCCTACATATAACAACATCGGTGAAACAACTACATATTTTTTCTTCAATCACGTTATTTATAGGTTTGGTGTACGAAAAGATATAGTCTCAAATCATGGAAATCATTTCTGGAATCATATGATGATCGAACTAGCTGCTAAGCTAGGACTTTCACATGAAAATTCCACTCCCTACTATCCACATGATAATGGAATAGTTTAGTTTGTTAACAGAGTTATTAAAACTATCCTTCAATGCCTGGTAGGGGTCCACAAATCAGACTAACACTTTCTTCTTTACGCTTCCTTGTGGGTATACTGGACCTCAGTTAGGAGTGCTACCAGAATCACACTCTTTCAGTTAGTTTATGTTCTGTAACGGATCCTCTGCATCGAATGTGAAATTCCATCATTGTGTTGTGAAACCAGCTCCAAAAAGAGAAGAAAAGAGATATCAATGCCTTATAAATAAGCCACTTCAAGGGGGCAACCTCCAATACATTACATGAATGAAAAATTCTTGAATGATTCAAATTACAAAACCTCCTTTCTATATATAGGAGCCCATGGGGCCACAATGTAATCCTAGTGGGGCCACAATGTAATCCTAGCCGACCTAACAATAATAATTTAAGGGCACAATAATAACAATATGGGGGTTACAAGGTACAATAATAACAATAAGGGGGTTACACTAACAACAATAAGGGACTATACTAGTAATATAGGGACCTAACATGCCCCTCTCCTTCAAAAAAGTGTTGTCCTCAACACTTGAGTAGCTCTGGGTGCTTCTGTATAAAATTCTCATCCTCCCATGTAGAATCTTCGGTGGGTAAGTTCTTCCACTTGATGAGATACTCTAAAATTGATCGATTTCGTAGCTATAGAGTTCTTGTTTCCGTGACCGCTTCAGGTTCCAATATGATTTTTCCTTCCTCATCAAGTTCTGGAAATATTGTTTGAACTGGAAGATTTTCACCTATAACCTTCTTTAAGCATGAAACATGGAAAACTGGATGCACTCGCGAAGAAGCAGGAAGCTCCAATTTGTATGTCATAGTACCAATATTTTGCAACACCTTGTAAGGACCATAGTACTTTGGCGATAATTTATTATCCTTCTTAGCTTGCTTGAGGGACATTTGTTTGTATGGTTGTAGCCTTAAAAATACCCAATCTCCTACATCAAAACTTCTCTCCTTGCGATGTTGATTTTCCTGTTGTTTCATTCGATTTTGTGCCAAATTCAGGTTATCCTTTAAGAGTTGGAGAACTTCTTGCTGATGCTCGATGTGATCTTCCACTACTTGAACCTTCTAATTTTCTCTTAAATATGATGTGATGGATGGTGTATGATATCCATAAAGTGCCATAAATGGGGTCATTTTTGCTGCAGTATGGAAGGAAGTGTTATACCACCATTCAGCAAGAGGTAACCACTTGACCCATTGTGTTTGTTTATCAGATACAAAACAACGAAGATATCCTTCCAAACATTTATTTACTATCTCAGTTTGACCATCAGATTGAGGATGATAAGATGAGCTATGAGCTAAATGAGTACCCAAACAAGAAAATAACTTCGTCCAAAAATTTCCAGTAAAAATGGGATCTCTGTCGCTCACAATAACCCTTGGGCTTCCATGTAGCTTTTGAATTCTGTCCATAAATGTAGTAGCAACTGTACTTGCTTTAAATGGATGAGATAATGCACAAAAGTGTGCATACTTGGTAAGTCTATCAACTACCACCATGATGACACTCTTTACTTCGGACTTAGGTAAACCTGTGATAAAATCCATTGAAATCTCCTCCCAACGTTGACCTGGAATGGATAAAGGTTGTAGAAGTCCTGGGGTCTTAATTGTTTCCACTTTATTCTGTTGGCAAACCAAACATTCCGCCACAAACTTTCGAATATCAGATTTAAGGCCATCCCACAAAAATTCTTTCTTCACCCTGTGGTAAGTTTTTAAAAATCCTGAGTGTCCTCCTAAAGGAGAAGTGTGCAATTCCAGAAGAATCTTTTGTTTTAGTTGGGAATTATTACCAAGATATAAGCGATCTTTGTACCATAAGGAATCATTTTTCCAACTAAATGTATCAGATGTACTAGGATCTTGCTGCAACTTTTGAATGAGTGTCCATACATCTTTGTCCTTCTTCCATTCATCTCTTTCTTCGGTTATCCAATCTGGTTGGATAATAGAAATGGCACAAAGCAATGCTTCCACCTCTTCATTCTTTCTTGAGAGTGCATCTGCAACAACATTAAGCTTTCCTTTTTTTTAGATTATTTCAAAGTCATAACCCAACATCTTTGTGACCCATTTTTGCTGCTCTTCTGAAGATAGTATTTGTTCCAAAAGTGTTTAAGACTATCATGATCAGTTTTTACCTTGAAGTGTCTTCCCATTAGGTAAGTTCGCCATTTCTTTAGTGCATGCAGTATTGCTAACATTTCCTTCTCATAAATAGGTTTATGTAAATACTTTCCTTTGATTGGAATACTTTCAAAAGCAATGGGTCTTCCTTCCTGCATTAAAACTGCACCAATTCCATTTCCTGAGGCATCACATTCCACAATAAAGGTTTTTGTGAAGTCTGGTGTAGCTAAGACCGGTGCTAGGCACATTGCCTCTTTAAGACGTTCAAAGGCCTTAGTTGCTTTAGGAGTCCATGAAAATGCATCTTTCTTCAATAATGTTGTTAGAGGTGCTGCTATTCTCCCATAATTCTTAACAAAATTTCGATAATACCATGTTAACCCGAGAAATCCTCGCAACTGCTATATGGTTGTGGGGACTTTCCATTCCTTAATGGCTTTAATTTTGTTGTGGGGACTGTTAACCCTTTTGTTTGAGATTTATCAATTGGCTAAAGAAGGTGTTGCTCTTTGTATCCTCATAATGTGCTATCATTTCCTCCATAAAAATTGACCAAGTGACAATTTTTTTACAGGAGCAAAACCATCGATACCATACAAATGTATTTTGTTCTAAATGTAAAGTTGCAATGCGTACCTTTTGTGTGTTTTGCACATTATGGAGATCAAAATATTGCTCCATTTGTAGTATCCATGTTACAGGATCCTTTCCATCGAACTTCCTCATATCCATTTTTGGAATATGGTGGTTCTTCCCGCCAACATTAGAGTTTATGAAATCATGATTAACATTTATTTTGTTCTCATCATGAGGTTCTTCTACTATCTTTTCACCACTAGGAAACATTTCTTGTATCAACTTTGTCAAACCTTCCATGTCTGCTTTTAGATCATTCTTCATGTTTTCCATTTTCTCATCGATCTTAGCTTCCATGCCAGCTTCCATGCCAGCTTCCATGCCATCTATCTTAGATTCCATGCCATTCTTCAAACCATCCATGCGTTTCTTCAAACCATCCATCTTAGTTTCCACGCCTTTCTTCAAAACTTCCATGTCATTTTCTGTTGCTCTTTGCGAGAGCGAAATTTGTTGCACTTGCTCTTGTAATTTTGATATGTCATGTTGCCATTCTTCATCTTCATGAGTCATAGTAGAGCTTTCTAAATGCTTAATGGGTGTTGAATTATTTTTAGGGGCCATTTTAGAATCCAATACTGATATCTATTCTACAATATGCCCTTGGAATCAATTCAACTTGATTCTTCAAACAAGACTTATGCAATTCAGAAAAAAAATACACACCTTTTACTTGCTTTTGAGGAGCTCGACATTGAAATTGAATTATCTCTATAATTGCAGATTCTCAATATCTGAAATTTTGCCCTGTAGTAGCCCTCTGAAGCTTCTTTCAAATGCCACAGGTCTGATCTAATTTGGATTCTTCAAGGCAAAGCTATGTCCAATCTCCCACAATGACCCAATTTTGGACTGGATCAGTAGAGAGACCTTGTACGACTTGCCATGTGTCACTGTTTCCTCCTTTGGATCTAAAATTAATAGAACAAAAACTAAAGTTTGTGCAATTGTATCCACTTTTTACATCATTCCAATCTGATGCTCAGAGAGAGAGCTATGAATATTTTCCCATGATCACCTCTTTGAGATGAAATTCAGAAGCCACAAAAAGCCCTAACTTCCATAGATTATATCTCTGAACATATTGTGAACCAATATCTGAAATTTTTTGAAAATTTTCCTCAGGATTGTGGCTTCGCACTCCAGAAATTTCAGTTTCTAAACCTTCATATAAAAAAATTTATTACGAAAATACCACGATGACCTGTTTAGGTTAAATTCAGGAGCCTGCAAAATGACCTAACTTGCACAGATCATATCTCAGAAAATATTTCGAACCAAGATATAAATTTTTTTGAAGATGTTCCCTAGGATTTTTAATTTGCACTCTAAAAATTTCAGATTCGGAACCTTCGTAGAAAATTTTTTTTAGCGAAAATTCCACGCTGACCTGTTTGGAGCAGCGAAACCCTAGAATCTCAAAGCTCTGATACCAAATGTTGTGAAACCAGCTCCAAAAAGAGAAGAAAAGAGATATAAACGCCTTATAAATAAGCCACTTAGAGGGGAAAACCTCCAATACATTTCATGAATGAACAATTATTTGATGATTCAAATTACAAAACCTCCTTTCTATATATAGGAGTCCATGGGGCCACAATGTAATCCTAGTGGGACCACAATGTAATCCTAGCCGACCTAACAATAATATTTTAAGGGCACAACAATATTGGGGTTACAAGGGTACAATAATAACAATAAGGGGGTTACACTAACAACAATAAGGGACTATACTAGTAATATAGGGACCTAACACATTGAAACTAGTGTCGAACTTCTTCCTGTCACTTCCGTAGAGGAGCATCTTTTACGTTTGACTTATTTGAATGAAACTCGATGTGATGTTTCTTTAGCTAATGATGCTCACAAAAATCATGTCAAGGAACAATACTACAAAAGTTTCAAGCCTTGTGTCTTCTCGGAAGGAGACCTAGTTCTCATATATTACTAGGAGGCTGATAAGATAGGTCCAAGGAAGTTCTGACATATGTGGTTGGGTCCATAAATTTTCAGGAAAGTCCATGCAAAAGGGTCCTATGAGTTAGTATATTTTGATGGATTTTGACTAGCACAGCCTGGAAATGGGTTTTACCTAAAACAATACTATGCTTAATCTCATATGTAGTACACTATGTGCATACTGTCTAAAGTTGTGTTTGAGTGTGTTTGCAGTGTGTGTTTTCAGAGTTTCCCATAGTTTTTGTTATTCATGTTTAATTTTGGCTTGCAAATGTGGACATCTCTCGAACCATACATTGGTTATGCTGATGTTTCTAGTTATAGTACTCAGATATTATCTTCCACAGCACAGACTATCTTTTCTCGAAATGGTGAGCTAGTGAGTATGAAAGGGATTTGCATTGGTCGCTCTACTAAAAAAATCACTGAGTATATCGCATGGTTGAGCTACTATTTGATTCTATTTCACATTTTATCAGTCATTTTTTCATCAAGATTGACTCTCAACTTGTAGTACTATAACTTTCTAATGTCTATTCAACTAGAAATATTGCCATCCTTCGCATAGTTTTGAGAGTATGTCTTCTAGAAATACATTTCAATTTCATACAATATGAACACATTTCTATAAATCTAAACACATTAGTAGATTCCTTATCTAATTACATTTTATATAGTCATTTGGAATGAATGTAAATAAGTTTCAATTCACATCATATCATATTTAAATCATAATAGGAACTAGGAAACATTGAAAGTATGTATATATATTAAGTTTAGTTTTATAAAAACTTGTGCCCTGAGACACATATGGTTACATCGCCCATACAAAAAACTACATACAATTATCTAAGTGGACTAATCATTGGTGCTCATCATAAAAAGTCATTACATGATCCATATTGTGCAGTAATCAACCAATTAGGCTATGCACTTTGATAGTGTGTCGGTGAAGTCACATGGGAATATGATCAACCACGGTCTCATCAATCTTGTGTGTCAGTACTATGTGCAAGACACATATTGACCTAATGTAGAAACTTGTATTGGTACCAATGCCTCCTCATGTGGTTGTCCCTCTACGCCATGGAGATATGAATCACCCGCTGGTCAAATGAGTCCACTATCTGCATGAAAACATCAATAGTTTAGTCTCAAAAACATGAAAAAAAAACTTTCAAAAACTTTATGATTGAAATATTTTACCTCAAGCATCCCATTTCTCACCCTTAGGAAGCACAAGCTCGAGATCAACATGGAAATACATCCCTTCATCAGAATATTCATTGATCATGATGAACTATCTACGTAGCCACCCAAAAATAGCAGCTGAGATGTTGATCATCGATGGATTTCCATGTCGGGCCTTATGATACATCTACCTCCTCATCCATAGGACCCTTTGATCGATAGGATCAAGTATGACCTACTGAGGATAAAGTAGTGGCACTCACTCCAGAGAAAAAGAGACTAATATCGAGCCATAGCCAAATTTCTTTAACTTCCCCTCTCCTGCTTTACTTAGTTGGTCCTACATATTGACCAAGAAATCCTCAATCCCGTTGAACTCTATTGGCTCTAGAAACTCCACCCCATATTTCATGTGTGATCTACTCGCTACATCAAGTGTCAAGCTACCTAAAAATATCATGGTGATAAATAGGGTCATTCTCAAAGGTAACTAGGTCATGTATTTTATATTGATATTTCCATCCCTAGTAGGTTGGGGTCGAGGTTTTCAATAGGTAGAGATATAATATTTCACAGTCTCCCCACCACTTATCCAACGTAGGAGAGAGATGGGAGCACCCCTCTTGGATAAACCTGTTAGAAAAAGATAAGTTGTACATTTATCTCTAGTAGATGTTCACCAAACCTGAATGCTTATACCTAAGTATCCCATGAATTAACAGGATATTTCAGCAATTCCATATGTTGCCTCATATTAGGAAGCCAGAAGAATTTTATAAATCTATATTTTTTCAGGTCCTAGATGGTAGCAAGAACATTTGCTACATTTAAATCATGTTATATTTCTCACCAAATTAATGCCATTTCATGCTAATGAGCACCTGAAACATCAACAAGACATTCATTAGGATTTTTTTCATGCAAAAAATCTATTAAAATTTGAGGTAAAATTGATAAACAACTTATCATTTTTCACCCAAAGAACCCCATTAGTGCATAACAGAGCATTTCACCTCTCCCAGTAGTGACGGTATTCATAGGTGCAACACAATTTCGACAAAGGGGGGCTGCGTGGATCCTAGGGTATGTTTTGGGAACCCTGGGGCCCTCAAAACCTCAAAAACCTGGCATTAAATCACAAAAGTAGATCGTGAAAAGAAAGAGATAGGTTTTAGCTACTACTTAAAAGTAGAGGTACTCGAAATGGTCCACTTGATTGGCCGCAATCAATCGTAGAAGATCGAGGGTAAAAGTGCTCTAAAAATCTCACTATTGAAGGTAAATGTGAAATGGCAAAAATGAGTAGTAACTTTGAGTATTTTTGTTCATTTACTGCATTATTTTATTCATATTTAATGTTTTGACCTAGATATGCTTCATTTTTACTATGAAAAGGGTATGTTTAATCGCTTTTGTGATGTTTCGAGTAGGTCGAAAGTTGTTAACAATGCTTTATCATGTCTTAAAAAAGTTATTTTGAACAAGGAGTATACATTTATCTCTTATTTGGGCTCTATAAACCTACAAAAAAGGAATCCCTTGGAGTCCTCTCTCAGCTCTTTTCAGACTTCAAAAATATGAAAAGATTGTTGAGCAGTTGTCTTTTCAAACTTGTTAAAGTAAATGAAAAAATGTCTACTCAGTATAGGTTTAACCATTTTCTGTACTGATATATACTATTTTTGAAAAATGAATACCTTATTCTAATATGGCTAAGTGGATATCTTGAGTATTTTTTTCTACCTTTTCAGACTAGAGAGACTATCTACGAAAATGAACATCTAGATATTTATTTTTTGACTCTTTTTCAAAATATCTAACATGAAAAATATGTCGATTTTTATCTTCGTTGGACTCATTAAAACATCAAACAAGGATGGAATTATTGAACATGACAAGGTTGAACCACTCCGTCTCATGGCTCATATAATATAATCAGAGGGATTCATTTGAAGGATGAACTTACAGATCAAGCATATGTTATCCTCCTCACGATTATTAAAATATAAAGAGGTACTGACAAGTATGGTTGGGGAAATTGGAAAAATAGGGTTATTCCATTTTGCTAATGGAAACGAGTCACTCTTGAACACAAAACTCTTCCACATCAGCTCTGTTTGTAATTGTTGGGTTTATGCTCTTGTCTTTCATCGAGTTCATCATACCTTTTCAGATCCTCCATGTCGATTTTGGGTCAATGCTTCCAACTCTATTCATTTTCGTCAGTGTGTTTAAGAGAATTCATTCATTTCACATATGTTACACGACTCTTAAGCCTTCATTCAATTTTTTCCTTTGCCTAATATAGTTCCATATCAGAGTCATTCTTTCTCAATCACAATACCCGTTTCATCTCATTGATGGGGTATACATCAAGGTCCTCCTATGATGGGTTGCTTTTTGTCGACATCAGCACATTATCCAAGAAGTTGACTTAGAAACAACATTTTGGTACCTTTGTGCTTGCATACATCAATGGAAATTTTCCTCGCTCTCGGTGACATGCTTACTTCCTTGTCCTTCGACTGACACACTCTATGTGATTTTTGACATCAATTCATTTAATGACACCATATTAATTGTACTATAGTACCTTAAGAACCATTAACATCATCGATGATTTCTGTCACGTCTATTAAGGACTTACATCATTGGCCGGTAATGAGATGGTGTCTATCATGTTTGACCTCGAGTCATTTATTCACATGGTTAGACTAATACGTTCATTTGGTCATGCGAACAAGATAGAAGACCCCAAATCTAGTTTCATATAATTGTGTTGTGATTTCAAGAACTATACAAAGATCACAATGTATGATATGCATGATCATATAGACATTCATACAATTATGGGTCTACCAATTATATCTATGGATGTAGCATGTGATCATTGTACATGTTATGTTAGCTTATGTGTTGATTATGGGTATGCCTCCCTAAGCAAAAAAATGTCATGATATAAATGTATTGTAACAAATGAAGATCGTCGATTGTTCTTGATCTCGACTTGTCACAAGGTAAAGCACTTTATTCATCAATCATCAGTTCTAAATTTTCGCTTTAGGGGGGAATATGTTAGAGGCCATTTTTTCACATCGACTAATTAGGCCTCCTAATGGGATCAATTAACATCATATTCCCCCTTTTCAACATCATTAGACATATCTCTAAGTATGCCTATTTCATTTCCCATAATTTCTACCTGAAACTACAACAGTTGATCCAGTTTTAGGACCAACACTCCTTGGCCTCCTTCTAGATATATTTCACACACATGTTTCTCCATTATGGCCTCTCTTTATCACCTAAAGGTTGCTCCCCTTTGCACCTGTGTTTGTTCTATAAATTCGGGAAAAAGAGAGAAATTTTGGAAGCTTCCTCTTCCAAAAGCTTCCAATAGGAAGCTTCCAGAATTTGTTACAAAAACTTACCTCATATAAAACATTCAAATCCTTTCCTATTCACCTTTGGATTTTCCATCCTTTATCCTTTAATCCCATCCTCCCATCAAAGGTGTATCTAAAACCTTATATTTGTAATTGGATAAGCACTCCCAACTTATCCCACTCCTCTATATATTTACAACCTTCCATATGCAAAAGGTTGGATTTTTTAGAGTGATTCTACCCTTATGCTTCTGTGGTGAGGGGCATCATTCCATGAATTTCAAGAGATTGGAGGTGCACATTGTGACAAGTAAAGGACAAGACAACTTGGGGAGCTCTTCTACAAGATCAACACCTATTTGTTGTTGTAATTTCCTTCCATTTATATTAATGCAAATAATTCCTTGTTTTCCTATATGTGATGTCGTTATTTAATATATTTTAAATACCATGTTGATATATTGAATAGATTACTTATATGATACTGCATAGATCTCATAGTATTTTGGCTTCTATTATCTAACTATGCAAGTTCTAATTTTGGCAACTGGAGTCGGAATTGGAGCATTCATTCTGCCATCTATTTAATTTAAGGAAAGCATTGGGTTCCGTATTTCTTTGTTGTTCTAGGTTGACCACCAAACCTATGGTAGATACCTTTGTCTGCAATCGTAAACCCCACATAAAAAGGCCCACATCATCCTTCCTTTCATAGCAATCGAGGTTCGAATCCACGCTATCTCTACTCCATGATTTTCTCGTTCGTTATTGAGAGACCTTAAAAAATATATGAAATGTTTGAACTTGTTAAACCTAATTAATTTTCCTAAGCGCCACCATCTCTATACACATCCATGCATATGCACATCAATACCATAATCTATATTTAACATTATAAATTATTGCAACATTAAAATGAATGTCCTGACTGAAAGAACTGAAAGGAAGTTGGAATTCATCCTCACATTGGCCCACATAATTGTTTGGTGCAATTTTTATTCTTCACGTTGATCACCATCGATCCTTCTTTGCAATCAACAATGAGTCTCCTCATACACAAAAAATTTGTTCTTATACTATGACACAACATTGTCTAATAAACCAGTCACTTATCAGATTGAAGGACATGTATCAAAATGTTATAATATGTAAAGGCCCATGAACAAAATAGAAAAAACATCATTCAAATAGAAAGTACAGAATTTATTTAACATCAACTTTATTACAAGGAAGCCTTTCTCGATTTTAATTACATCAACTACCTGGCTACCCTATGCCACCATGGGGACCTCTTCATCATATAATTTCCATTACTAGGTCTGATTATATTGTATTTTACCCCTATAAAAACCCTCAAAAGCTACAATTTATATTTCACTGACTCCCTCTCCAAGGTGTTTTGATGCTATCAAATTAAATTGAACCCTTAAGCTACTAAACAACATCATTGAAATATAATTTCGGTTTGAATACATGGAAAATTAAACAAATTAAAAGATTTCCTACATGTATTTTTCAACCATTTCTTGTTTTAAAAACTCATTTTTTATGATTCTTCAGAGGTATTTCTTTTTGATGTAGAGGGTGTCGATGCTCCTGCATCATTAAGATTTTCCTGAACTTCTCCTTGCAAACAATTTTATTACAAGACATTTTACTTATTCTTCACATTCCATCCATTTCCCACTTTATTATGGTATCATTTTCATCTCACTAAGCTGAATTTTTATCTCAACCATCTCTTTCTAAAATTCCTTTTGACTCATCCTTATCATCTCTATGTTATTCACCATAACATTTTCTTCTATTTTGTGGTTTTCATTCGAACCCTTGTCCTAACCTTTAGTTTTTATCCCCATATTCAACTTTACTTTGTGAAATCTCCTTTTTGACTTATGGACTACACTAAGCCTCTGTAATAATAAGTCTGCTTCACCCTGCTACAACACCTCACCAAGATTTTCTCCCCTAATATTGGCCTTTTGGTAGCACTAGTCTCTTCTTCTCTGGATATTTTTGATCTGCCTCTTCTCTAGAATAATTTTACACTTAGTTCACTTTCTAAATCTTCACCTACTCTTCTTCTAGAAACTTGTACCCATATTTTCAACTTGTTGAGTTGTGTCAACAACTTCTACTTAATATTGGTGGATTTTTTTTCTCTCACTGTCATGCAATGTCTCATCGTATCTCCATAGCCCTACCTCCTTCAAGAATTTTTAAGTTTTTTGTACTTAAAGCTACAAGAATATTTCTTCTATGCGGCTCCTTACTTGAGAACATTCTCTTTTCCTCCTGCTTTTCCAACCTCGGCTGATTTTTCTTTTTACTTGGTTCTAGTGTTCCTTGCCACACGTTTTTTTTTCACCAAGAGCCTTACATGATATTTTCTTGTCTTACAACTCCTCTAGGAGTAATGGATGTCACCAATAATTTATTTTCTATTATATGCAATCACAAATAGTTCCCGACTATAGTTAATTCAAATCATTAATTCATTACCTGTAAGATCTATTTGATGATCTCATTTTCCACATTCCTTCAACTTTTACTCCTTTAGTTGTGATACTCTCCAATATATAAGACCTCTTCTAGTTCCTCTATGCATTATCATTTATCTTTGTTCACACATGATTATATGTTTGTGTACTCTAAATGACCAAATTCATCACCGTGCCAACAACCTCTCAACACCTGAAGTACTTTCCTTGCTCTCTATCCACTATTACATACATAATTGTTCAATAATGATACTAAATCAAATTTTTTATACTTCTAGTCTTAAATTTCCAAGTTCAAGTGTACAAAATCTTCAAAAAAAATTGTACTTTACACCTTCTTCAATCCACAATTTCAAACTTTCTAAATTTTTGCATCACATTCTAGTTGGAATTGTCTTCTTCTTTACATTGGATTCTCTATGCTTTCTCTTTCTGGTCTAAATTTTAATTTAAAAAAATAACTTCTACTTATAACCTTCCCACACATTCAAATCCATTTTCAAGAAAATAAATTTATTATTCCTGAATAATTCCTTTCAACACTCAGATAGTCAACTAATGCCTCTTGTTTGACTCTAGCAATATTTACAAAATTTGTAGAAGTCTAATATCCTAAGCCAATTTATATCAATGTTTATCTCATTCCTGTTATACAATGATTTCATCAAATTATTTTAACATTTAAAAAATAAACTTTCTTTGTAATCCCATAAACATCCCAGTCTTCAATCATCAACTAAATTCTCATTAAAAAATATTTGTTTTACCTATCATACTTCTGAAACCTGATCTCACTGTAAGCCCATTAGTTTTTAACTGGACTCCATCATAAACCTGATTTATCACAAAACAAATCTATTTACTGTTTATACATATTCAAAATGAATCATTGAACTTGTCTAAGGTAAAATACCACACTAAGGTCAAGATAATCCCTTTCTCCTTAAAAATTTCACCATATTAAGATAATTATTTTGCGCACCTAGTTAATCACTCATTCAAAAAGCTATTAAGAGATTTCATTGACATATAGAATCTGATTTCCTTTCATACAGTGTATGTGGTGGATTCCTATGTTCGCCTCTTTAAAATAAAATATTCGAGTTCGAGTTTGGAAACAAGGTTATACTTCTCACAGGGGATCAACTATAACCATATATCCAATTGATATAAATCTAGCACATTAAACAATAAAAAAATTCATGCAACAAATTTGATTTGGCTTGACCAATTGTTGGTCGAGATGAGGGTAGTCCTATAAATTTTTACACCAAAGAAATTCAATAGCTAACCAACTGAATGGATCCCAATCGAGGTGAAGATTTAGCTTGATTGACTCCACTCGGAAGTAAAGAGGTCGCATCTATTTATCACTCACTTCTTAGTCAGAAGTAAGCTCTTATCTGTCATTCAACTTGTTTAGTTGGGGCATTTTGGTAATTTAAGTATGAAACTATTAGCATTTTTAACATCAGAGAAGCGTTCTAGTTTCAATTTCTATCATAGAGGCTAAAGAAAAAATATCTCTGAAACCCATAAAAGGTCAAAGGAGAAAACACCTAGAGACAACTAAATTAAGTTAATTGATAAATACTTTTAAAATGTGTAAGTCTAACTTAGGGAAATTGATAATTTAATAACAATTAATTGATAAATATCAAGAAATTTCTAGAATATCACATGGACTAACTTAGATATAATCTTAGCAATTGATAAAGATTTAATCATGGTGATTGGTTCCCCAACGAGATATTATAAGAGCAGATCGATTGGGGATGGAAATGACATAGTTAGGAGACATAGGGAGAGTGATTTCCTTGGAAAATTGAGCTATCTAGTTCCAGAGATTCATTAGAAGAGATTTTTAGTCAGATATCAGTGATTGAGGGAGTAGGATCAGGTGTTGGCATTGTGATGTATGTGTTGTCCTTAATGGAAACCTTCTGGATGAGTAGCACATTGATGGAATCTCCTTGATGTAGGATGCATTATTAGGCTAGTTTAGGAGTAACACAGTGATTGGTCAATAGGTATGTAGTTCAGAGACATAAACATTATAAAGGTGAACATTTGAAGAAATATACGCGGGTTGAGGGAAGAAAAGTTGCATACACACGATGGCATGAAGAAGAAAAGGCACACACAATTTGTGCACTATGGTTTACTGAATATCAAGGGTCCCTACCATGGTATTAGCCCATAATAATGAGAATGTCAATGGATATTTTATTCAGTTAAATAATACCATCAACATTAGTGTGGTTTTGACCCATGGTATTGGCTAAGGACTAAGTTATATAAGGCAATGAACATCCAAGTGTTTAAGACTGCATATGAATGGTTGAATGATGAATAATTTTATCTAAAGTATTATTGCATGGTATGCGCTATTGATGAGTGGTTAATATGAAAGAAGTAAGCACCTAGTAATACAATGCTGGATTAGGATCATTAGACCTAAAATGACTATGTATTGTATGATATGCTTATGGATTGACTAGTTCTATGATTCGACGTGTGTTTAATTCTTTGAATGCCTTGATTTGGGTATGTATGAATTTTCGAAGTGCAACGCAGCTATAATCTGAAAATTGCAGATATGTACACGGGTTTGTGTCTGTAAAGGTGTGTACACAATCAGATTCTCTTATGAGTAGTAGTGTATCAATTCTATGGTATGGGAATATCAATACACAAGTTTCATTCCTGAAAATTGTGTATACACATGGAAACACTTTATGATAAGCACATATGTAAGCTAGGCTTTCTGCTAAAAAATTTGTCTGTTCATTTTAATAAGTCTTGTTTTATTTCAGTTGTTTTTCAATGAATTCTTCATGTTGATCTGGGCTTTAATAGTGATGTCTTAAGTCAAATTTATGGAGTATTTATTGTTCAATAATGTCCATGATGAAGCTAACTTCATTTGGTTTAGAGATTTGTGATCTGACAAAATGATTCAGTGTGTCTGTGTTAAATTCATTGTCTGGTTCAAATTGCCAGTAGTTTAGAATTTGGTATGTTGATATATGTATGCAGGTTGCATTCATGAAAATCATGTATACACACACGCTTGCTTAAACAAATTAGCATACACATTCTTTCATATTATTGATCAGGGTTGCATTTGACTCAGTAGGTTGATGCAGTGTTTTAGCTTCAGTACTCATGTTCTCGATACAATGATCTCACTCTTTTGAATGTTAAAGAAGAGGTTTGTATATTTAATTTAGTGATCGGTTGAGTGATTGATTGGTTTAGTAGTTGTTTTATTTAGTTATTCAGTGATTGGTTTAATGATTTGTTACAATGATCAATTTCAATTTTTATATATCGTATTAGGTTTAAATGATGGTAGTGGGTCTACTCTGAAAATTTGATGAAAAGTGGCCTACAAGTTGTGATGTGTTGAAGAAGGTGGATCTAATGTGAAAATTTATGAAACTTGGTCCACGATGGTACTGAGGGTTGGAGCCTTCAATGAGGAAGATAAATCTTTCTTGATCAGGAGATCATGTCTTATGCTCAAAAATGAAAGTGCTCGAAATAGGTCCAAACATGAGTGACCAGAAAGGTATCATCGTTGCGATTCTGGCATCATGAATGGTTTGAAAAATTGATGTCATATGAGGAATATATCGCGTTCTATTCGTTTTCCCAAAAAAACAAAAAAATTGGTGACAGGATGCCTAGTCAACATGCAGGTACAGTCAGTAGGAATATACTTGGAATATTCCATTTTTCTCGATAGCTAGTAAGATGGCACCACGTCGCTCAATATGGGCCATTAGATGTTGATGGTATGGAGGAATTTGGGCCATTGATGAGATTTTTATTGGCCAATGGTATAGTGACACGTGACATGCTCGGAGGCTTCCATGCGTCCTCAAAATGGTTGATTAAAATTTTTTGGAGCTTTGGAGGTTCGAACAGCCAACCTCCTACCCACAACAAAGTCTTCTTACCAGCCTGCCTATATGTTGGTTCTTAATGGTATAGGGGCAGAATTTTTATTTATATCTTAATGGTTTTACATTTGGGGGTTTGAGGAGGCCAGCCTCGAAGCACCAGACCCCCCTTCCATGTGCCCAAGCGCTAGAACCATGGCTCAGCTTTTACCGTTGCAACAAACTTAACTGTCACAATAAAGTCTATTCACATGTGTTTAAACCCATAGCATAAAAGTTTTAAAACCGGTGGCTATTGAAACCATAACCACTGGTAGAAAAGTTTAGAAGTTTTTTCACATGTAGGAGTGGCATCAAATGCCATGGGTTGCGGAACGTTTCCACTCCAAATTCCAAAACCGTTCGACGAAGTTTAAACCTTTTGGTGCGAAGGTTACGGAGGTGTCGGAATATGACCATCCCGCCACTAACACTTAATTTTTAAATTAACCATCCGACCTTATTTGGATCGTGCCCATATTTTTATGGATTTATTAAATTTAACTACAAATAACTGCATGTTCTCCACATTTAGTGGATCTTTTCTAGCTGACATTGGGTAAAATGCATTGGGAGGTGAATTTTCAACCAATTTTGGTGAAACACGAGTCCACCTAGACTAATTTGAGCATTCTGGAGCCATTAGAGGACGAAAAACATATATAATTTACAATTTTGAGCATAATGACAAAGAGGGACATGCCATTGGGAGCTGGACCAGCAGATGTAGCCTAGGAGGGGTGAACTGCTTCATCATGCCTACTATGTAAAACTTATGTGTGGATGTTTTTCTCTATTATGTACTATTGTGCAATGTTTTTAAGGCTTATTTACATGCTTCAAGTTCACTAATTCATCTTATTTTCATGTTTAGAACTCTCATTCCTTAAGAAAAATTATGGAGACAATTTCTACACGTTTATTTAACTGAAAGGACACTTAGCAAAACATAACTAATACACTCCTTTCAGATCAAGTTCGTATTAGAGCTAGAGTTTTATCTCTTGTGTTTTTATGTTCAAGGATTTGTTAACTGTTTGCAAGGGTTTTCATGCTTACTAGGCTCAAGCTTAAGAGAGGAAAAGGAAAATTGCTGAAACCAAGAGGTTCTCAAAATGAGCCACAACAAAGGAGGGTAAGATTTCCACATTCTCAACCACCTAGTTCACCTCCAAAAGAAGCATAAGCAACATCAAGCATGCCTCCAGGTGAAGGAGAAATCCATGAAGAGATCGATCCTAAAGAGGAAGAAAGAGTGTACAAAAATGAATTCCTCGACTTAACTAAAATGGTGAGAGTCCTTTATCAAGAAAGGAATGAGAATCTAGAAGAAGAAAGATCCAAACTTCACAAGGAAGGACAAGGATCATCAAGAGGCCACAATGATGAAGATAAATCCAAGAAGGGTAATGGAGGAAATGGAGATAGTGGAAAGTCACCATCATCACCCTCATCTTCATCCTCATCATCCTCTACATCATATTTAGTACATCAACGATACAAGTCAAATAACATGGGTAAAATCCATTTTTGAAAACTTGATGTTATGTTTGAATTGCCAATGTTTGATGGTGAAGTTAAGGCAGAAAAGCTAGATAATTGGATTAGGAAATTAGAGGTTTATTTGGGAATCCAAAATTTTCATGATGATGAAACCAAAATCCAACTAGCTTCATTGAGGATGGAAGGTGCAACACGTGTTTGGTGGGAAGCCAAGACAAACGAGGAGATCAAGAAATATGGTAAGATTATTTTATCATGGAGTGATTTCATTTCTGCAATAAAACAATAGTTTTATCCATTAGCTCACATTCAAAAAGCCATAATGGACTGGAAAAAATTTAAACAATTGAAAGGACAAAATGTACAAGTGTATACTCAAGAATCTAGGAGAAGAGCTCTTTTATTAGGAGTAGATTTGCATAGCCAAGACACTTTTCTCAAGTATATAGGAGGCTTTCATACCTACCGAAGACATACAATCCTCATGTTTAACACTACAAGCCTAGATTAATTTTTTGTTAAATCTACGCATTTAGAGTCAAGGGGAAAACAAAACTTATATGAGAATGGTGAAAATGAGTTTAAAGTAAAATGGAAGAAAAATAGAAATGCAAATACTAGAAAAGAGAGGGGAAAATTCGTCTGCAAACATTGTTCTAAAACTAGCCATGATGAGGACCATTGTTGGAAACTTCATCCAGAGTTGAAACCAGAAAGTTTGAAGGCCAAAGAGAAAGCCAAGGAGAAAGGAAAAACTATTGCAATAGTTGAACAAGACCTAGGGTTAGTTTCAAGAGATGAAAAAAAGATCATAGCTATGGGACTAAATAACTTGAAGGGGAAAGAGAAATAAAATAAACTCAATTCTAGTATTTCTAACTATCACATACAAGCTCCAAATGAAGAAGAGAGAATTGAAATGTTTCATGTGACAGTCATATCCAAACATACCAAGATTGAAACATTTTTTGACAGTGTGTCACAAGAAAATTTAATCTCTGAATACTTGGTCAAGAAAATTAATCTTTAGACCATTCCACATCTAAAACCATATCCACTTGGTTGGATTTGTAAGGATGAAAATTTATAGGTTTCCAAGAAGTGCATGTTGCACTTTGCAATAATTGAACATTTCATTGACACAGTTGAATTAGAAGTTGTTCCACTTGATATAATAGGTATGGTGTTGGGAAGTCCTTACTTGTATGACAAGAAAGCGATCTTCCATCGCCATGAGAACAAATACCATTTATTCAAAGATGGAAATGAGTATATTGTGAGAGCTCGTCGTAAAAAACTAGACACTTCTTTAGTTAATGCAAGGTAGATGAAGAGGCTCGTCAATGCAAGTCAAAAATTGACATTAATGATGATTAAACAAAGAGAAGTTTTACATAATCCTTTTCAAACAAATGCTGATGTATGTAATGATTTGTTTTAGTTTGAAAGCAAGTTGTCTTTGAAACAAGATGACAAGCAGTTGTAGTAGTCTACATTGGTGTTGAACGGTGCTAAAAAAAGGTGTCAGTGCATGAAGTTCCAAAGGTAAAAGAGAGGCCAAAGAAACTTGACAAAGAAGGCACAAGATTCAAAAATGTTCATTGCTGGTTTCAGAAAGACATAGTACAATGGCAAAGAAACTTGGTAAGGAATCAACACAAGTTCAAGGCAAATTCAGGAAAAAATTACCATAAGGACAGGATGCAAGGTGAGAGTAATTCCAAGTTTCCTTTGATTATATACCAATGTAGAAACAAGATGTTTACTAAAAAGTTAGATTGTTCTGTAAGTTCAGTAAATGTACAACAAGACTATGTCAAAGTCAGCAATGGTTGGTCGATAGGATCAAGGAAAAATTTGTCGTTTCATGAAAAGCTGCAATTAATGAAATTAGGGAAATTTCATTGTATAAAGATTGGAAGAATGGGGACACAGTCTCCTCATCTTCATGTTTAGTATTCTAGAGAGCTTTGGGGGTCCAAAAGCTTCCCAATGGGGAGGTGTGATGAGGAGATCATGTCTTGTGCTCAAATATGAAAGTGCTTTAAACAAGTTCAAACCTGAGTGACCAGAAAGGTCCCATTGCGATTTCGGTGCCAAAAACGGTTCAAAAAACTGATTTCATATGAGGAATATATCGCGTTTTGTTCGTTTTCCCAAACAGAAAAATTTTGCTGACTAGATGCCAATTTGGCATGTAGGTATAGTCAACAGGAATATACTTGGAATATTACATTTTTCTCAATAGCTAATAGGATGGTGCCATGTGCCTCAATCCTGACCATTAGATGTTGATGGTATGAAGGAATTTGGGCCATTGATGAGATTTTGATTAGCCAATGGTAAAGCAACACGTGGCAAGCCTCGAGGCCACCACATGTCCTCAGAATGGTTGATTTAATTTTTTTGGATCTTCGGAGGTTTGAACAACCGACCTCCTACCCATAGCAAAGTCTTCTTACCAGCCTACCTACATGTTGGTTCTTAACAATATAGGGGTGGAAGTTTTATTTATAGATTAATGGCTTTGCATTCAGGGGTTTGGGGAGGCTAGCCCCAAAGGGACAGCCCCCCCTTCCATGTGCCCAAGCGCTAGAACCATGGCCCGGCTCTTAACCATCACAACAATGTTTGTTCACATGTGTTTAAACCCGCAACATAAAAGTTTTAAAACTAGCAACTATTGAAAATGTAACCACCAGCAGAAAGGTTTCGAAGTTTGTTCACATGCGGGAGTGGCATCAAATTCCATGGGTTGCGGAATGTTGCCGCTCCAGATTCGAAAACCGTTCGATGGAGTTTAAAACCGTTAGTGTGGAGGTTATGATGGGACCTCCCCGCCACTAACACTTAATGTTTAACTTAACCATCTGACCTTATTTCGAGCACGCCCCTACTTTTAGGGGATCTATTAAATTTAACTGCAGCTAACTTCCTTCTCTCCACATTTAGTGGAGCTTTTCTAGCTGACATTGGGGAAAATGAATTGGGAGGTCAATTTTCGACAAATTTTGGTGAAACAAGAGGCTACCTAGACTAATTTGAGCATTTTGGACCCATTGGTGCAAATAAAAAATCCATTATAGGCCTAAAACCATATGTAATTTACAATTTTGAGCATAATGACAAAGAGGAACATGCCATTGGGAGTTGGAGCAGCGAATGTAGCCTAGGAGGGGTGAAATGCTTCATCATGCCTACTGTGTAAAACTTATGTATGAATGTTTTTCTCTGTTATGCACTGTTGTTCAGTGTTTTTAAGGCTTATTTACATGCTTAAAGTTCACTAATTAATCTAATTTTCATGGTTAGAACTCTCATTCCTTAAGAAAAGTTATGGAGACAATTTGTACATGTTTAAATAACTGAAATGACACTTAGCATAGTAGAACTAATACACTCCTTTCATATCACTCCTACCATTAGTAGTTGGTCATCATATCAAGGGTTTGGAGCTCCCTTCCAATGGGTGCTCGTAAAAAATATTAGGGGTTTGAACCTGGAGAACAAGTGCAGGTTGTATCCCTCTTCAGGTGGGTGCCTGTGTGCTGGTAGGAGTTTGTGCTAGTACAATATTGTAAGAATTTTTCATTATAATAAAATTGAAGAAAAACACGAAAATAGTGGTGGTTTTCTCCCACATTGGGTTTCCACCTTCAATCTCAGTGTTCATGTGTGTTAATTCTATATGATTCTCTATTTTGTTCTTACTATACATGTTTACTTCTTATCAAATGACTGATGAACCACTGATATACTAGTTTAAGACAAAAATTTGAAGATTAAACTGAAATATAAGTTTAGTGGATATAAAACCACAAAGCTTTCCTCCTGTCTGACTGTTAGGCATGCTTTAAATACTGATTCACTCCCCCCTTTTTTGAGATTTTCCAAACATTTGGTATGAGAGCATGTCCTTTAGAATAATCTTGATTGCTTGAAAGAAGATCCACCAAGATGAGCCATCAAGAAGGGAAATCATTTATGAATCCACCACTCTTAAACAGAAGTAATCTACTTTTCTGGATGAAAAGAATAAGATCCTATCTATAGTCTCTTGGAGAATATGTATGGGAAATTATTGAAAGAGTTTATCAGTAACCAGCCTCCATTCCCTCAAATGAGGCAGGAAACAAGGAATATGAAACCAATTCAAAAGCTTTCAATGCCTTATTCGGAAGCCTAACAGAATCGGAATTTGTCAAAGTCATGCAACTGAATTCAACAAATGATTTATGGGACATGATCATCCAGAGCTATTAAGGTAATGATAAGGTAAAAATTGTTAAACTTCAAACTCTTAAAATTCAATACGAAACTCTCAAAATTCATAATGATGAGAGTATTAAAAGTTTATTCCTAAGAGTAGATGATATTGTGAATCGTATAACAAATATGGGTGAAGATATAAAAGGCTCAGCCTTAGTAGAGAAAATATTGAGATCTTTAACTCTAAAATTTGTGTCAAAAGTGTCTTCCATTGAAGAAAAGTAGAATCTGCAGAAAATTATTGTTATACAACTCCACGGGATTTTGACATCCTTTGAAATGAGAAAATGAGGTCCCTCAAAAATCATAGAAGTTGCATTCAAACCAGCTACAAGAGAAAAATAAAAGGAATAACACAAAGAATCATGTTATATATCAGAAGAAGATGAGGCGAATTTTGTAAAGAAACTCCAACTAGGCATCATAATATTTAGAGGTAAGCTTCCCTTCAAGTTCTTTGCTTCTGGTAGAGTTGGTAATTATGTTGATAATTGTCCTTATAAAGAAAATCATGAAAAGGGGAAAGAAATTGAAAAAGGGAATAAGAAACGGTTTGAAAACGAGAGAAGTTATTATACTCATGAATATAGTAATGGTTGGTCAAATAGTTAAGAAGGAGATTTTGATCAAGATTTTAAATTACTCATGGCATTTGAAAGAAGTAATAATGAGTCTGGTGAAAATTTCGTGGATTCTTTAGAAGAAAAGTAATTTTTTTATGAAATCACTCATCTTAAAGTATGTTTGGAAGAAGATAAAATAGCTATAGATGCTTTAAAGAAACAATTAATAGAAAAGGAGAAGCATAATGAAAATCTAGAATGTGAAATACTAAGTCTAAGAAAGGAACTTGAGAGGATACAAATTCTATATATTATATTTGCTAAAGGTTCTGAAGCCTTAGATGAAATTATCAAGGTACAATTCTCTCCTCTTATGAAGACAGGTCATGGATACAGTGGAGAACATTAAAGACCAAAAAACCCTCTACAATAAGAGGAAGCTATCTTAATGCAACAAAAGGTAGTCAACATAACATGATCCTTCAGAAAAAGAATAAAGATACCTCAAAGGTAAATCATGCATGCTCTCATACAAGAATAAACAACAACATAAATGAAAAGGTAAAAAATAGCAAATGATACTATGATCGCATAGATTTATAATTTAATGGACAATGTTTTTCATGCCATATTTTTGGTCACAAGGTTGCTCAATGTGTTGCATACAAAACCATCATGACTAGAGAAGCAAGAAAACAAAGGAATGAGACAGGAATCAGGAGAAACACTTATAATAATTTCTCATCTCTTCAAGATGAAATTTAATTCTGATTTTTCAATAACTTTGGACATGAGGAATCTGAATTCAGGAGAAAAATATAGCCAACATTTCAAAAGGATAAAATAACACAACTTCTAAGGTATGGAAAAGGAAGAATGTCTAGTATGAAATCTATGGTATAGAATTGTATGCAGAAGATCAAGAAAATCAATGGTAAATTGACAACGAACGCTTAAATCGCATGAAAAGTGATAAAGATAAGCCCAGTTCATAAAATGAATTAGATAATGAAAATAATTTTACTTTTGGAAATGACTCACATATCGTCATTAAAGGTAAAGTATTTTCTTTTCTAAAAGAAAAGGTTAAATTTGGTAATGCTTTGGTTTTTTATGGATTAAAGAATATATTTTTTAGTGTTAGTCAAATGTGTGACCAAGGAAATGAGGTTGTTTTCAGGTCAAAAGAATGTTTGGTTCATGAACTTGACACAAAGAAGAACATAATAAATAGAATAAGAACCCCAAGTTATCTTTATGTATTGAAAGACGTTCAAGAACAATGTTACTTAGGCAAAGGAGAGGAAAGATGGCTATGGAACATAAGGTTAGGACATCTAAGTTTCTCTCAACTACACGAATCAAGCAAGCTTAAAGTCATTTGCTATTTTCCCAACACCACCCTGCCAGAAAGTACCATATGCAAGTCATGTCAATTCAGTAAGAAAATCAACATACAATTCGATGCCAAAGATGGATCAACAAGTAAGCCTCTTGAACTTATTCATACTGATTTGTGTGGGCTAGTAAGGAAAAATTCACCTCAAGGGGAACAATATTTCATCTCATTTATTGATGACCTCTCTTGAATGTGTTGGATTGGATTATTAAAATACAAAGATGAAGCATTTGATAAACTCCAAGTCTTTAAAGAATTAGTATAAACTAAGTTAGATTTTAAAATAAAATGGCTCAGATATGACAGAGGAGGAGAATTCATATCGGATGAATAATTTTATTTCTTTGAACCACATGGCATCAAAAGGAAATTTTCTATAGCCAGAACTCCTCAGCAAAATGGGGTAGCAGAAAGGATGAATAGAACAATTTAGAAAATGGCTCATGATGTGCTTGATGAGTCTAGAACACCTAATACATTCTGGGGTGAAGCAATGCATATTGTAGTAAATATTCTCAACAAAGTTATTATTCGTGTAAACAATGATAAAAATACTTATGAAATTTGGTATGGTAAGCCTCCTACTATAAATCAATTGATAGTGTTTGAAAGAAAATGTTTCGAAATAAAAAATAATGATGAAAAGCATGGTAAGTTTGAATCTAGGGTAGATGAAGGAATTCTTCTTGGTTACTCCTCTAGAAGAAAAGTATACAAATTTTACAAGAAGAGACTTCAAAACATTGTTGAATGTATTAATGTTGTGATTTATGAAGCATGCACAAATTCCAAAAAGGTAACAACAACATATTATGATGATGATGAATACTTTCCCACATCAAACCAAAGGGATATAGAAGAATAAACCAATGAAGCATCAAAATAAGGCACAACCGATAGGGAAAAGACTCCATCCAAGTATGTTCAAAAGAATCATTCATAAGAGATTTTTTGGGAACTCCTAGTTATCTAGCTTTATTATCCATTATTGAACCTCAAAATGTAAATCAAGCTAGAAAGATGAATGTTGGGTTAGGGCCATGGATGAAGAACTTGGTAAAATAGAAAATAATCATACATAGGAATTAGTTCGAAGGCCTCATGATAAGAATGCTATTGGGAAATAATGGATATTCAAAAATAAATTGAATGAAAATGGAGAGTTTATTAGAAATAAAGAAAGGCTCGTTTGCAAAGGTTATGCTCAACAAGAAGGAATAGACTTTGAAGAAACATTTTCACTTGTAGCCAGAATTGAATCTATAAGAATGTTCCTTGCATTTTCAAGCTTTCGCCATTTCAAATTTTATAAAATGGACGTAAAATATGCATTCCTTAATGGATATCTAGAAGAAGAAGAGTATATTGAACAACCAAAAAGGTTCATCCTAAGAAATGATGAAAAACTTGTTTGGAAACTTAAAAATGCATTATATGAGCTAAAAGAAGCTGCATGTGCATAGTATCATCATCTTGACAAGTATCTCCAACAATAAGGTTTCAAAAAAGGGTCCGCGTGTTGAGATTCAACAAGAAGATCCTAGTGAAAATTAAGCACCTACACTAGGATGAAGCCTCAGGTTATTTTTAGGTGGATTTCTATTTATAGATGCATGTCTACTATTATTATCCCTTAATAATAGTTGGACAATAAACAATAATCTATTCTCAATGAGAACTTGGAAATAGTTAACTAAAGTGGGAAATGAGTTAGCTATGGGAATTTTGAGTTAAGAGGTTGGTTGGTGGTACATGCAAGTGGAATTAGTTGTAACTGAGTGATTCAAAGTTGTAACAGAGTTGGAAGTGCAGTTATGAAAGTTGTAAAGTATTTTAACTTAGTTAAGTTATACTCAGTTGTGCTAGTTGTAACTGAAGATACACTAGTGAGAGATCAAGTGAATTAATTATTAATTAATTCACAATCAGTGGCCCCACACACAATAGAAGTTTTTCTACTATTAACTGCATGCATGTCAGTCCTAGTGGAGACCCAGTTGAGTTATAGGTGAAAGGGAAGTTGATTATCAGTCATGACATTATCGGTTGCACACATGAAACCACACACACATTGGATGTGACTGTCAGACCTCGAGGTAACTCCACAAAACTGAAGATGCATTAGATGGAGATTTTGTGTGTACTTATAGATGGAGGTGAGACTATTGGGATTCACTTCCCAATGTCTCTTGGCATTCCTTATTTACTAAATCGCAATAAAATATAATCTCACCCAATCCCTTAGGAATAGGTGTCAACATTCCCCCCTTTAATCTGAAGGGATGTTGGTGAGTCCAAGCATCATTCTGAACTTTTCAAACTTTTATCTTCCAAGCTCTTTGGTGAATATGTCTGTGGTTTGCTCAATTGTGGAAAAATGACGTAGATGGATAATTTTTGCCTCAACATGATGTCGAATCAGATGGCATTATGTATTGATGTGCTTTATTCGATCATGGAACTTTAGGTTCTTGGCCAACTTTATTGTAGAAGTATTGTCGATCATGGAGTTGAATGCATTTGTTTCATTTGAAAATCTTCTAGGATTTTCCTGAGCCACACAATTTCCTTTATTGCTTTAGTTGCTACCACATATTCTGCCTCAGTTGTGGAATCTACTAGAACTTATTGTTCGCGTGATCTCCATGAGACAACTCCTGATCCAAGACTCATGGTATAACCTGAAGTAGACACCCCATTTTATTTGTCCCCATCAAAGTCTGATCAAGATGAAATCACCTACCTATGTATATTTGAGTCCAAAGTCTTGAGTCCCCTTCAAGTACTTTAGAACTCTTTTTGCAGCAGATCAATATCCTTTACAAGGTTTTTGCATAAACCTGGAGATGATTCCAACAACAAATGAGATTTCTGGTTTGGTGGTAGTCAGGTAGATAAGACTTCCTACAAGCTGTCTATACTTCGTTGCATCCTCAAATTCCTTCCCTTCAATGGATGTGAGCTTAAAATTTTGTTCCATTGTAGTGGTTTAGGGATTGCATTCATGCATGCCAAACTTGTTCAAAATATCTCCAATGTACTTCTTTTGAGAAAGAAATATAAATTTAGGATGTTGAGTAACTTCAATACCTAGAGAGTAATGAACGTAGCCCAAATCAGTCATTTCAAAACCTTTCTTCAATTCTTTATTTATGGATGAAATATAACTCTCATTATTCCCTGTCATCAAAAGATCATCTACATACACCACAAGATATACAACTGTTTTTTCAAATTTCTTAACAAACAAAGCTGCATCATCGAGATCAAAATGTTTGAAGTCAAGTTTCAGAATATGCTCAGTTAGTTTCTCATACCAGGCTCACGGTGCTTGCTTGAGGCCATAGAAGGATTTTATAAGTTTGCATACTTTGTGTTCTTGGCCCTTGACAACAAATCCTTTTTGCTGGGACATAAAAACTTTCTCCTTTAGATCTCCATTAAAAAGGACATTTTTTACATCCATTTGATGGAATTTCCATCACTTCTGAGCTGCTAGGGAAAAGAGTGTCTGGATGGTGGCCCATTTTACTGTGGGGGAAAAATTTTCTTCATAATCGACCCATTATTTCTATGCAAAACCTTTTCCTAGAAGCCTAAATTTGTGCTTGTCAAGTGAGCCATCTTCTTTGTACTTGTTCCTTTATACCCACTTACAACCAGTTGGATTTTTTCCCAAAGTAGGATCAACTAGCTTCCAAGTGCCATTCTTAATCAAGGCATCATACTCCTTTTGCATTGCTTCATTCCATTCAACATGAGAAGTGGCTTATTTGAAGGAAGTTGGTTCATGATCTATAAACAAAATCAAATCACAGTTATAAGAAATATCCATATCAATAGGTGAATCAGAATTATCTACGTCACCTTGGTTTTGTCTAGTGGAACTTATTGTTCTTGTCTTTCCAACCTCATCGAAATGAACGTTTTATACTGTCTTTGTCAGCCATTTTTGGGGACCTTTCTGAGATGGACCAGGCTTCTCATTTGACTGAGTTGGAATTGAATCAAGATTCAATCTCTCAATTCTGTCAATCACATCGTTCAAGGTGTCATCCGTGGTTGGTTCTTCATGTGGGGGAGAGAGTGCTTCGAAAAATGATTCCATATATTGATTCAGTATAGGAATCCCCCCTTTAAGATGTGGAATTTGATTATCAAATTCTTGAAAATGCTTTGCATGTGTGAATCTATCCAGGCGATCAAGTTTCCTCTCAACAACATTGTCAGTCTTGGAAGATTCAAGGAATATGACATCTCTTGCTACTACAAACTTCTTATTGACTTCATCATAGAGATGATATCTTTTGGAGGTATTGGAACACCCCAAGAAGATACATTTTCGACTTCTAGAACAAGTGTTATGCCTTTGTACCTTGGGTATCAAAGCATAACAGGTGGAACCAAACTCCTTGAAATGCTTTACTGAAGGAATGTGGGCATGCCACATTTCATAAGGAGTTTTGTTTCTGATTGAATTTGAAGGACACCTATTCTTTATGTATACAACACATAGAACCGCATCAACCCAACACATCAATTTTACATTCTTAAAAAACATCATGGAGCGAACCATATTTAAAATTTTCTTGTTCATTATTTTAGCTACACCATTCTATTGGGGATTATAGTGCACAATGTTTTTATGTTTGATCCCATGTTGATGAAGATAATTTTCAAATTAATTTTAAGTGTATTCTTTTCCATTATCAGTATGAAAATTTCGAACATGAGTTTTTGCATCACTTTCAATCCATGCATGAAAATTCTTGAATGTTTGAAAAGAATTAGATTTGTTCTTCAATAAGTAGACCCAACACATTCTGGTGTGATCATCAATAAATTTCATCATATATTTATTCCCATTTCCAGAAGCAACAAACATAGGACCACATAAATCTGAATGAATAAGCTCAAGTTTTCTATTTTCTCTGGAATGTAAATCATGAAATGGTTTTTTGCTATGCTTTCCTATAATACAAGAATCACATCTCTTAAGTTTCATATGAATTGTAGGAAGTCCATTAACACCATTTTTCTTCAACAATCGAAGGCTGCCATAGTTTAAGTGTCCAAATATAGCATGCCATAAAAGACTTGATGGGAATGTACCTTCATCATGATGTGAACTGAATGCAAAGTTTTGTGCATGAGTAGAGGAACCTTGCAGCTTCAAGAGTCTTCCTTCTTCTATTCCCTCCATGAAAAGTGTGCCATCTGATGATTTTATGACCTCGACCTTGCCATCGAACATGTGAATGGAGTGTCCTTTCTTGTAGATGTGGACAAAGGACAAAAATTTTCTCCTCAACTGAGGGAGGTATAGAACCTCATGTAGAAGATGATCTCGAAGACCAGACAACTTAAGCCTGATTGTGCCAAGCCCTGATGGCTCGAGTTTGGATTTATCTATGAAATATACTTCTCCATCAACTTTTTCAGTATATTCTTCAAAAAATTATTTTCTAAATGTCATGTGACATGTTGCTCCTGAATCTAGCAACCAATCATTTCTCCAAGAAGTAAATGAAACGTCAAACAAGTGTTCAACTACTCCATTGTTACAATGTGCTACAACATAATGAGCTGATTCAGGTGCTTTAGCTTTGTCTTTGTCAAGAGTTTTACCTTTTCTTGATTTATTTGCTGCTCAATTTTATCCCAAGGCAGCTTTCATGTAGATGCATCATGGCAGTCTTTATTGCAGCGTATGCAATGAAGATCAGATATTTCAGTTTGAGTTTGCCTACCCCCCCTTCCTCTGAAATTTATTCTTCCTCTTCCTCTAGAAGAATACTGAGCATGACTCTTTTCTCTATGTGCAAAGCATACAGCCTCTTCAAAAGACAGAGGGGTTGTCATCTTTCCAAAATCATTCTCTCTTTCTACAAAATTTTTCTCAAGGGAATCAAAGGTGATTTTCAGGAGGTTTCCACTTGCTTGTAATGACTCAAGATAATGTGAGTAAGTGGGATACAATTCCTTAACATATGCTATGAGAGGTATGTAAACTTCTACACTAGTGTTCTTAGTGTTATGCATGATAGATATTACTTCTGAAGCTAAACCAAGAGGGTCATCATTTTTCAATTTAAGACTGAACAACTTAATCATTAATTGAACAATTTCAAGTTCTGAATATGATTCATAGATCTATTTTAGTTTTCTCAAGGCATCATAGGAATTTGAAAATGGTGTAATATGGCAACTCACCTCTTCATTTATGGAAGCTGCAATCAAGGCATAGGCCTTGCAGTTCTTGTTTTCCCAAATGGCGATCTCCTTGTCTGAAGTGGGCTTTGCTGGTGGATGGTCTCCTTCTCCTTCACAAATTCCTCTCCATAGCTCATTAAAAATGAGAGTGTGTTTGATTTTCTGAGACCATTCAGGATATTTCTCCTTGCCAGAGAGAAAAACTCTTATAATATATATGATAGAATGCATTCTTTTGAAGAAAAAAATACATTGTTGTCACGAAAAAAACTCAATTCTGGTTTAAATTCTGCAATGTTTTTCTTTTTTTGTAAAAAAATTAGGGAAAAACAGAGGGGAGGTATTTTATGGGGGAGATGTTTTATGGAGAATGTTTTTACCAGGGGAGGTGTTTTCTGGGGGAGGTGTTTTCATGGGAAGGATTTTACCAGGGGAGGCATTTTTTGAGGGAGGTGTTTTCTAGGCAAGGTTTTTTCTAGGGGAGGTTTTTTCTAATGGGGTAATTGTTGTAATAAAAATTAATAAAAAAATTAAACAACACATTAAAGCGGTCGAGGGCCTACATGAGATGGGTAAGGGGGTGGGAAGGGAGGTTGAGGGGGCAAGGGAGGGGATGGCTGTGAGGGAGGGAGGGGATGGGCTGAGCGAGGGAAGGGAGGGTAGCGGGCTGAGGGAGGTGAGAGCTATGAGGGAGGGAGGGGATGGGTCGAGTGAGGGAAGAGAGGGGAGCAGTGTGAGGGAGGGATAGGAGGGGAGGCCGAGGGTGTGAGGGCGTGAGGGAAGGCCGAGGACTAGGGTTTAGGAATGGGGAGGGTCGAGTGCTGTGAGGGATGACGTGAGGGAGCACTGTGAGGGAGAGTAGTTGTGTGGGTGGAGCAACGTGAATGCTAGGAGTAGGAGCAGTAAAAAATTGAATGCACAATGACAGTCTACAAAAATGAAAAACAGGAGGGAGTTACACCAAAGGCAAGAATGCCAAAAAAAGGGACTGGCTCTGATACCATGCCAGAAAAGGAGGTAACTCCGCAAAACTAAAGATTCATTATATGGAGATTGTGTGCGTACTTATACATGGAGGTGATACTTTTGGGATTCACTTCCCAATGTCTCTTGGCCTTCCTTATTTACTAAATTACAATAAAATACAATCTCACCCAAACCCTGAGGATTAGGTGTCAATAGTGCCCATGAGGATTTCACATTCAAGGAAAGCAAGATTCCATTCTTTCATTCATTGCTATCAACTGGGATTGTGTAGTGGAGGCAGGTTGTTTGGAGATAGTAAATTGGTGAAGGAAGTTGCCAATTTTTTTATGACAGTGTGAGACAGTTAGCTCATGTACTGAGAGCTCTTGGATTAGAGATTCGTATGTAATTGTTTCATGATCCATGATATAATACATAATAGAAGATAGTGGGGTTCTTAGCTTTATGCTTTCCTGGTAAATTATCTGTGTTATGTGTGACTGATCTTTCTTCATGATATTGTGATTGGCGATTGTGTTTCAAATTCCAAAAATATTTTGTAAAAGTGATTCTGTATTTAACAGTAGCATATTATTTTTATATTAGGAGAATCCAGGAAATATATATTTTGTACTAAATTTCTACAAGGTATCGGAGCACGGGAAATTGAAATTTTGAAACAGGAGCTGCGTTTGTTGGTGGAAAGAATTTGAATTTGCAGAAAGACTTTCTTGGTGCTACAACTGATTCAAGATTGAAATGGCTATCAATGGCTTCAGGTTATAGTATGCACTCGAGGGTAGATCGAGATAAATTTCTTGGAAGCCCAGGATGGAGGCATTACTCTAAGACAATGGCTTGAAGGAATTCATTGAAAATATGTTCCTAAGCCAGATGCTGCTAATCATGATGCATAATGAAAGAAAGTGGCAAAGGAAAGGAGGATTCTGTTGGAGGGAGTAAGAGACCACATTGTCTCAAGCCTCCATGGGAATGCCACACCATATGCTATGTGGAAGGCTTTGATGGATTTATTCCAAAAGAAGCAGCGACCATAGGAAATTTGCACTCAAAGATAAACTCAAAAATATTAAGATGGAAAAGGGCGACAACATTCCAAAGTATCTCACAAAGTTTTTCCAATGTCGGGATGAACTGGGGAGTGTGGGAATAATTTTTTTTTATGATGATTTGGTGATCTTGGCTCTCTTAGGACTTCCTAAGAGTTGGCATGGCTATGAAGACTATGTCAACGGATGGGAATAATTTCCAAATTGGGAATGACTGTGGTCAGATATGGTGCAGGAGGAGTTCAGGCAGAACACCAGAGATGGATTTTCATCAAAGCATGATGATGAATATGATTGTGCTCTGGCTTCCAAGGGGAAGAAGGGGAAGGGGAAGAAATTCCATTCTAAATCTGAGTCTAAAGGCAAGAAGCTGGATATGTCCAAGGTGAAGTGTTTTCACTGTCACTAACATGGGCATATTGATACTAACTATCCGCAAAAGAAGAAGAACAAGAAGGTTGTTGGAGCTACAACTGGTGAGGCCCTTGGCTCACAATTTGAGTTTGAATTCTCTTTGATCACATGCATGGTGTCAAGTGCATTGGGATTGACATGGTATTTGGATAGTGGCACTTCATTTCACATGATGGGAGATAAGGAACTTTTTAGCGACTTGGAGGACAAAGATTTCCAAATGCATATAGAGATGGATGACGATGGACGATACAGTGTGACTGAAATTGGTACCATTACCTTTCATATGGAGTCAGATAAGCCATTTCAATTGAAATATGTTATGCATGTTCCAGGTCTGAAGAAAAATTCGGTCTCAGTCACAATGTTGGAGGACAAAGGCTATGACATTTTTTTTGGAGATGGAAAATATTTCCTGCAACATAAAATAATGGGTCAAGCCAAGAGTATAGGAATTTGAGTTAATAATATATACAAGCTGGAGGTAGATGGCTGCACTTCCATGAGGGGAAAGGTAGAAAAAGTGTTAATCTGGGATGAGGGCGAATTATGGCACAGGCGATTGGGTCATCTTCATCATGGAGCCTTCAAAGCCATGCAACAAATATCTACTGGACTTCCAACGAGAACAATTACTTACTTAGATGAGTGTAAGGTTTGCACCATGGGGAAGTATGTAAAGTCCACCTTTCATGGGAAGGAGAACTGTGCATCAGGGATCCTTGAGAGAATTCACACAGACGTGTGTGGACCATTCTCGGTTGCTTTGACAACAAAACAAAAGTACTATGTTATTTTTGCTGATGCCTTTTCTCGTAAATGATGGATCTTCTTCATGTAAAAGAAGGATCAAAGATTCTCAAAGTTTTGTGAGTTTAAGGCATTGGTGGAGAAAGAGTCGAGGAAGCAAGTTAAGGCTCTTAAGATCGATAATGGTGGAGAATACATCTCTAACGAATTCAAAATATTTTGCAGCAAAGAAGAAATTAAAAGAGAACTCATAGCTCCTCATAACCCACAGGAAAATGGGGTTGCGGAGATGAAGAACATAATGATCGTGGGTGCAAATCGAGTGATGTTTCATGATCAAGGCCTACCAATGCATTTTTGGGTGGAAGCATGCAACACTGTGGTCTATGTGAAAAATCGGTGTCCTCGTAGAGTAATTGGCATGAGTACACTTGAATAATATTTCAGTCGTAAGAAACTGGATGTTTCACACTTTAAGATTTTTGGCTCATATGTTTATGTGTGTGTGACCAAGGACACCAAGAAGAAGCTAGAGCTGACTGCTGAAGTTGGGATTTTTGTGGGGTACATAGAAGCACCCCATAATTATTGTGTGTATTTTCCAAACAGTCGAATGACTGTAGTGCGACAGGATATAGAATTAAATGATGGGAAAGCCATGCGGTTGTCACTTGAGAGAGAGCTAGACTTTCATGTGGAGGAGGATTTGTTGGTTCCCAAATATGAGTCTCTAGATGTGGATCAACAATAGGAGGAGGTTCATGGAGTGGAGGATTCCACTCACTCAGATCCATCCATCAGAACTGGCAGAAGGCATACCACAGGAGTTGATAGGATGAGACTTGATGCTACACAGAATGTAGGAGTCCCTACTTCACAGCAGAGACAAAGACAGTATCCAGACAAATTTACTCGATATATGGTTCTCATGAGAAAATGTATTGTGACTGAACCATCTTCGTTTCAGGAAGTAGTGGAGGAGCCCACATGGGTAGATGCAATGGTGGAGGAGTATAACTCCATTGTGAAAAACAGTTCTTCGGAAAAATTTCCGAGGCCAGTTGATAAATCAATGGTAGGTTCTAGATGGATCTACAAGGTAAAGCAAGCCGATGATGGGAGTGTTGAGAAATACAAGGCTAGATTTATAGCCCGGGGCTTCTCACAGATCCACGGGATAGATTATGAAGAGACCTTTGCACCTGTCACAAGGTATTCTTCCATAAGGATCATCCTACCTCTCTCAACATAGATGGGTTGTTACATTCATTAGATGGATGTGAAAACTACGTTTCTAAATGGGATCATTGAGGAATATGTGTACATAAAGTAGGCTAAAGGTTTCAAGATCTTCCATAGCAAGTCGCATGTGTGCCAACTCAAAAGAGCATTTTATGGGCTGAAGCAAGCACCCCGTGCTTGGTAGACTTGGATAGACAACTATTTCACCAGGCCGGACTTCACCAAAGGTGAAGCAGATGAAAACCTATACCAAATTGTGGTGGAGGGTAGGCTTTTAATCATTTTTATTTATGTTGATGATTTAATATTGATTGTTGATGCGCAACTGATACACTCATGCAAGGAGGATCTTGTAAAGGATTTAGGGATGAAGGAAATGGGCCTCCTTCATTATTTCCTTGGATTCGAAATATGGCAGTGAGATGGTCAAATTTTTGTGTCTCAAGGAAAGTATGCAAGGGAGATACTAGGTAAGTTTCACATGGAGGGATGCAAACCCATGGATACTCCTCTTCTAGGAAACTGGAGGAAAGAGGATGCTAATTCTGGAGAGGTAGTGGATACTACTGTCTATTGACAGTCAGTGGGTTCACTAATGTATCTAGTGAACATGAGACCAAACATCTGATATGTGGTTAGCCAACTGAGTCAAGCTATGGTTAAGCCTACCAAGCTCTTTTGGAAGGTGGGAAATCATGTCCTGAGATACCTCAGCTGCACATCGGAGTATGGTTTATGGTATAGATAGATGGATGAGGTGAAGTTTCATGGCTTCATGGATGCAGATTGGGCAGGCAGCCCATTGGACAGAAAGAGCACATTAGGGGGGATAGTTAGCATTAGATCTACAATTGTTTCTTGGTACAGTAAGAAGCAGATATCTGTGGCACTCAGTTCAAAAGAATCAGAATACATGGCAGTGAGTCAAGCTGCATGTGAGGCTATCTGAATGAGAAAGATCTTGGCTGGTTTGTTTGGTTCTCATTTAGATCCAATAGTGATTCATTGTGATAATCAGAGCTGCATTAAACTCTTGATTAATCCTTTGTTTCATAATCGATCTAAGCATATATATGTCTGGTACCATCATCTTATATATTGTGTGCAGAGGAGAATCATGTTGCTTCAGTAAATTCCTATATAAGATCGCGATGCAGACATTTTGACAAAGGCACTCACCAGAAGCAAATTCGAATACCGTAGAGATAGGATCGGGGTGAAGGATAATCCCTTTCTTGTTGAGATTAAGCAAGAAGATCCTAGTGAAAATTAAGCACCTACACTAGGATGAAGCCTTAGGCTATTTTTAGGTGGATGTCTATTTATAGATGCATGAGAAAATTCTATTTATAGATTATGTCTATTTATATATGTATGTGCAAGTTCTATTTATAGATTGCATGTATATTTATATATCCATGTTGACTATTATTATGACTTAATAAGAGTTGTACAATAAACAATAATCTATTCTCAATGAGGACTTTGAAATAGCTAACTGAAGTGGAAAATCAGTTAGCTATGGGAATTTCGAGTTAAGAGGTTGGTTGGTGGGACATGCAAGTGGTCTTATTTGTAACTGAGTGATTCAAAGTTGTAACAGAGTTGGAAGTGATTTTATGGAAGTTGTAAAGTATTTTAACTCAGTTAAGTGATTTAAACTCTATTATGCTAGTTGTAACTGAAGATACACTAGTGAGAGATCAAGTGAATTAATTATTAATTAATTCACAATCAGTGGCCTCACATGCAACTGAATATTTACTACTATTAACTTCATGCATGTCAGCTGTAGTGGAGACCCAGTTGAGTTCTAGGTGAAAGGGAAGTTGAATATTAGTTGTGACATTATCAGTTGCACACATAAAACCACACAAACATTGGATGTGCCCATGAGGATTGTGCAGTCAAGGCAAGAAGGATTCCATTCATTTAGGGATTTCTATCTACTGGGATTGCATAGTGGAGGAAAGTTGTTTGGAGACAGTAAATTGGCTAAGGAACTTGCCAATTTTTGTATGACAGTGTGAGACAGTTAGCTCATGTACAGAGAGCTCTTGGATTAGAGATTTGTATGTAATTGTTTCATGATCCATGATATAATACATAATAAAAGATAGTGGGGTTTTTAGCTTTATGCTTTCTCAGTAAATTATCTGTGTTATGTGTGATTGATATTTCTTCATAATATTGTGAGTGGCGATTGTGTTTCAAATTCCACAAAGATTTTGTAGAAGCGATTCTGTATTTAACAGTAGCATATTATTGTTAGATCAGGATAATCCAGGCAATACATATCTTGTATTAAATTTCTACACTATGGATAACAACCTCTACACAAAAATAGATGATGATAAACTTCTAATTATTGTTGTTTATGTAGATGATATCATCTTTGGTAGAAATTAAGAATCTATGAGTCAAAAATTTTCTTTTGTTATGCAGCAAGAATTTGAAATGTATTTACTTGGGGAGCTAACATAATTTCTTGGTTTACAATTACAACTACCAAAGGATGGCATCTTTATCTTATAAAAAAATATCTCCAGTAGATTCTGAAGAAATATGGGATGGAAGACTGCAAATCAATATGTAATCCAATGATGACATGAGGTAGTATCAGCGCACATGATGAATCTCCCGCAGTAAATCAACCATAATATAGATCTATGATTGGAAGTTTACTTTATTTAACAGGTACTAGACCAGATATCATGCACGCAGTTGGGATTTTTGGACGCTTCCAAGAAAATCCAAAGGAAACTCATCTTCAGGCAGTTAATATAATATTCAAATATCTACAAGGAACTCAAGACCTTGGCTTATGGTATCCCAAAAATGCATATCTTATTCTTCATGCTTACAAAGATGCAGAATGAGATGGAAATGTTAATGGCTAGAAATTTACTAGAGGTGCATTTTACTTGGGGTCTCAATTAGTATCATGGTTTAGAAAGAAACAAAGCTCTATTGCCTTATCTATTGCAGAAGTAGAATATGCTATTGTTTCATCTTGTTGCACATAAATTATCTGGATGATTAAAACATGGTAGGATATTCAAATCAAGTGTTCTCGACCCATTTCCATCCCATGTGATAATACAAGTTCTATTATCATTTTGGAAAATCTTGTTATGCACTCCAAAACAAAGCACATTCCAATTAAGTACCATTTTATAAGAGAATAGGTGCTTGAACATAAAATCAAATTGGAGTATGTTCCCTCAAAATAACAAGTTGTTGATATATTTACAAAACCTCTTCCACATGAAAAATTTGAATATCTTAGACAAAAAATGGGAGTAGTCTCTACTTCATATCTCTATTGATGAGTTTTCTCATACCATCTAGCAGAGTTGATATTTCAAGATTTTACTCTATGTATGCTGAATTTATGAAAGACACTCTCGTATATATGTGATTTCCTATACAAAAAATTATGTATATTTTTCTCTAACAAAGAAATAGTGGGACAAACTCAAGAAAAGACTCTAATATGATTCAGACAGTTATTATTTGGTTTTCTTGTTTTGATGTTAATGGTTATTGTCTAATGATGTTACTTATGTATGTTCTTGAGTTGGGGTGATCTATGAGTTGATACAACATGACATTGATGCTTTTTTGACTGATGAAGATACTTTGATGTATGAGTTGATGTGGCCAGATCTGACAGTGAATGGGTAGCACAGGTTCAAGGGGAGCATTTTCCTTGTTGCTAGTGATGCATTTTTGGAATTATGTTTGCAATATTACTGAAGAAACTCTTGCAGTTGGTTGAATGATGCTATGATGATGTCTTTTGGTCTTGGTTATAAAATTCATATCTGCCATTTGATGTAAAGGTCATGTTAAGACCAATTATGTAATACTTTTTATACTTAGTCATGTTTGGACTATTGAAGGTCAATTCATTTTTGTATGTAATCCCATGATGGGTAGATGATGATATGTAACCCCACTTGGTCTGGTGGTTGATGTAAGTTTGAGTCCTTGATGATAGGAAAGTTCATATTCAGTTAAGTCATAGAGTCATGTTCTTCACTGAAACTATTTAAGATGCTTCAACATGTGCTCAGGGGGAGCATGGTCAGTATATAGTCTAGATCATATCAATAGTGCTTAAGCATTCATTACACATTAGTCAGCCCTATACCCTTGATTTCAAGGGGGAAGAAAAGTAACATGGTGCTTGGTGGGTGTTCTACAGGTATCTAGAGGTTGTGGTGATCAAACACCAAAGTGGTTGCCATCAATTTCAAAGGGGGAGATTTCTGGAATTATGATGTATGTGTTTTCCTTGATCGAAACCTACTGGATGAGTTTCACATTGATGGAATATTCTTGATGCATGATGCATTATCAGGATATTTCAGGAGTGACAAAGTGATTTGTTAAGAGGTATGCAGTTTAGAATAAAAAACATTATGAAGGTGAACATTTGAAGAAATATATGTTGGTTCAGTGAAGTAAAGTCGCGTACACACGTGGGTATGAATAATGAAATGCACGTATAGTTTTTTCGCTATTGTTCAATAAATACCAAGAGTCCTTACCATGGTATTAGCCCATAGTAATGAGCATGTAAATGAATATTTGATCCCTTCAAAGAATAGCGTCGGCATTAGTATGGTTTTGACCCATGGTATTGGCTAAGTCCTCATATATATTAGGACATGAAGATCCAAGTGTTTCAAAGTGCATATGAGTGGGAGATTGATGAATAATTAGATATGAAGTATTATTGCATGGCATGGGCTATTTATGAGTGGTTAAAATGGAATAAGTATGCACTCGATAATACAATGATGGATCAAGATCATTAGACATGAAAGGACTATGCATTATATTATGTTCTTATGTGTTGACTAGGTCTATGATTCGACGTGTGTTTACTTATTTTAATGTCATGATCTAGGTATGTTTGAAGCTTTGAAGTACAACGCAGTTATAAGCTAAAAATTTCATATCTGTATGCAGCTTTGTCTCTTGAAATGTGCATACACACGCATATTCTCTTCTGAGTAGTAGGTATCAATTCCGTAGTATGGGAAGATCTGTACGCAAGTTTCATTCCTAAAAAGTGCGTATACACGCAAAAAAAATTTATGATAAGAACATATGAAAGCTAGGGTTTCTGGTGAACAATATGTCTGATCATTCTAATCAATCCTCTTGGATTTTTGTTTTCTGTCAATGAAATATTCATGTTGATCTTGGCCTAATAACGATGTATAAAGGTGAATTGATTGAGTATTGATTTGTTGAAGAATGTCCATGATGCGACTAACTGTATGGCGTTCAGAAATCTATGATATTATAGAATGATTCACTATGTTTGCATGCAATTCAGTTTCTGGTTCATATTGACAGTAGTTCAACATTTGGTGTGTTGAGATATGTACACAGGTTGCATTCATGAAGAGCGTGTATACATGTAGGTTTGTTTAAGAAAATTAGTGTACATATTATGTATTATCATTGATCAGGTTTGTAGTTGATTTAGTAGGTTGATGCAATGTTTTGGGTTCAATAGTAATGTTTTGGTTACAATGATCTCACTGTTTTGAATGTTTAAGAAGAGGTTTGTAGATTTAAGTTCGTGATTCATTGAGTGATTGTTTAGTTCAATGATTGATTGGTTTAGTGGTTATTTGATTTAGTGATTTCGTAATTGATTGAATGATTTGGTAAAATGATCAGTTTAATTTTTAATATATCATATTGGGTTTAAATGATCGTAGTGGGTCAAGTTTGAAAATTTGATGAAACGTGGCCTACAGGTTGTGATGTGTTGAAGCAGGTGGATCCAATGTGAAAATTTATGAAACATGGTCCAAGATGGTACTGAGGGTTGGAGCCTTGAGTGAGGAAGTTGAAGCTTCATGGAATCAGTAGCTGGTGATCAGATAACGTGGTTAGAGCTCCCTTCCAATGGGTGTTGGTAAATTAGATCTTGTATTTGAAGCTCCCTTCTAGTAGGAGATGGATAATGAGTGCAGGTTGTAGCCTTCTGCAGGTGGGTTTATGTGTGCTCATATGAGCCTTCTCTAGTAAATTTTTTAATAAGTTTTCATTATAATAAAATTGAAGACAGAGACGACAAAAATGGTGGTTTTCTCCCACAATGGGTTTCCACCTTAAATCTTGGTGTTCGTGCATGTTTCTTGTATCTGATTCTTTATTATTTTGTTTTACTACTTATCAAATGTTTGATGAATCACTGATATACCGTTTTAAGAAAAAAGTATGAAGAATAAACTGAAATAGAAGTTTATTGGATATACGATATTTTTTTGCATAAAAGTTGCGTACATATGCATGTTTACTTCAGAAAAAGTAGCGTACCGAAATCGGAATAAAAGAAAATTTTATGTATGTTTTAAATACATATTCACCCCCCCTCTCAGTATTTTTTCCAAAAAACAGGAGGATTTTGAAGCATCTGCAGTGGCATCTTGCAAGAGTGTGATGAGGCAACATACAATCCACAAAGAGACCGTGTAAGGGTTTTTCAGACCTTGAATGGGAGAAATTTAAACCAACCAATTAGGGGATTGATTCATCAACTAAGTGTCGAGAAAGAGGGCCAAATAATTCATCTCAATGGAATAGATATTCCATTAGAGGAAACTTGAGGTTATTCTAGAGAGTGAAATTTTTAGCCAACACAGAGGCTATGCAGAGGTATTTCAGGGAGGCAATTCGAGTGGACAGTTGAGGTCGGATTGTTTTTGGATAAGGGATATTGTCCCTTAGAAAATTTTACAATGATTCTCTCAGGAGAGGATTTCAATTTTCAAATCTAAATTATCTGAATTATATTTATTTTCTTCATAATAATAAAATTATCCCTGATCAATTGCATTGTTTTTCCCTTCGGGATTTTTCTAGCGACTATTGTCCAAAAATTAGTTTATCCATTTTATTCTATGTGTGCATCTATTTTCTCATATCCAGTTTATTTTCCATGACATAATTTTATAGTGAATAATTGTAGTGTGAATATTCTTTATTTCTCATAAAAAAAAGACTGTTAATTGAATCAAATAGAAGAATAAATTTCTAGTTGCTACAATTTAAGGAATTTTTCACATGGTATCAAAGCTACATTGAAGATCATATCAGAGGCTCAATAGGGATGGGAGAAAAATTTTTAGTGTCGAAGGGAGTTTTGAAAATAATTTCTCAAAACTATGTCGGGGACCAAGAAGTGTGAATTTGTGGAGGCAGAGGGTTTTATTTCTAGTTCCACGCACGAGGAAAATTCAACCAGCCTCGAGTACAGATATTTTCAAGTTGTGTATTTTCTGGATAGAGGGTTCCTGTGAGAAGATAAGTCATTTTTTTAGCAGATATTGGCACAATCGATTTGGAGAAGGTTTGAAGTAGTAAATCAACGTTGAGTGGAAGATGAAAGCACTTAGGATATTATACTCGAGATTTCTTTAGTAGATTTCTCTAATTTCTCTGGTATGGCTATAGAGATATCCAAAATTTAGGAGGCTACAAATTTGTCTTCCATATTGGAGGATGAATTCGCTAACATAACTTGTCTCTCTACCTCAAATTCATAGGGTGTCTGGTATATAGACAATGGAGCATGAGCTCACATGATAGGGGTTAGAGAATACTTCTCTAGCGATAAGGAGGAGAAATTGGAAATTCAGATTCAGATGGAAAACAAGAGTAAATGTACTATAATTTGAGTGGGTACCATCAAGATTTAGAGGGACCCAAGTGCAGGCACAAGTGATACAGATCTGTTTCACTTGTCTCGCTTATGTATGAACCTTATTTCAATATCTAATCTGCAGGATAAGGGATCTTATGTCCACTTTGTAGGGAATAAGGTGTTAATCATGCACAAAATCTAGAAGAAGGTAATGCATATCAGAGTTCATAGCAACAGGTTGTACAAGTTTTAGCTCGATTCTAAAAAGGCACTAGTTAGAACCAACATGATTGTAGTAGCAGTGGAAGAGACATGAATCAGCTATGGCATAGGAGAATGGGACATTTAAAACATGGAGAAATTAATATGTTCAGGGAGACAATAATAGGTGGGTGTTCCAAAAATGGGCATAAAACACAATGGTTTGTACAAGGCATGCGTACTTGGGAAGTATGGTAAGGAAATATTCCCAAGAAGTGATAGTAATCAGATTGTGTGCTACATATTATACATTTGGATTTTTTTGGTCCTATGTCCACTATATCTCTCAGTGGATACAATTACTTAATCACCTTCATCAATTTCCATTCAAGGAAATATGGATCTATTTATTGAAGACTAAGGATGAGGTATTCAGTCTCTTCAAGGACTTTAAGGCTCTAATAGAGAATGTGATAGAAAATAAGATGAATTTACTTAGCTCATGTAATGGAGGAGAGTAGACAGATAGTGACTTCACATGCTTCTGGGTGAATGAAGGCATCATGAGGGAGTGGAAAACTCCATACAATCCATAGTAGAATGGGGTAGTGGAACAAAAAATTAGGTCAATAGTTGGGGTTGCAAAGGAAATTTTATATGGATAGGATTTTCCCAAATTTATATGGGTAGATTCATTTAAGATGGTTGTTTATATCCATAATAGGGTTACTCACAAGGTGTTGGGGAAGACAACACTAGAATAATTATTTCATGGAAGAAGGTAAAGTCAACCACTTTATAATCTTTCGCAATATAGCTTATTGTCATGTCCCAAATAAAAAGCGCACTAAGTTAGATCAGACTACATAGAAGGGGTTTTTCGGTGGGTATATAAAAACCTAAAAGGAACAAATGATATAAATTCATAGTATCAATAAGATTATCATTAAATAAGATGTGAAGTTCATGTAGGGAAGAGCCTTCAAGAGATCTAGCGAGTTGTGAATAGATGATCAGAATGAACCAGCAGGAGCTCCATTGGTCCTGTAGCAGGGGAAGCCATAGGATAAGCCACAAGGATCTAGTATAATAACTAGTACTAACATGACCTCAAGTGTAGGATATCATGTGAGTTCGAAATATATGGAGTGGCATAGGTAGGATAAGGATCGGGTCAATCCTCGCACCACTAGTGATTTACCAGCAGAGAATTTTTTCAAACAGTAAGGGACACAAATAATTTCATATGAGTTACTAGGATGAATAAGGGAGAACACAGAAAACCAAACATGCACCAAGAATTGGTGGCATAGGATGTAAAACTTTCCAGTTATCGGGAGGTTTCACAACACAAGCATTCAAAAGCCGCACAACATCAGGTGTGGATAGATTCTATTGTGGAAGAGTATAGCTCCATCATGACAAATGATGTTCAAGATATAGTGTTGAGGACTACAGATAGGTCACATGTGGTTTCTCAAGGGATATATAAGATAAAGTATGATTCATATGTAAGTGTGGAGAAGGACAATGCTAGGTTTATGGAAAAGTGATATGCACAGAAGGAAGGCATAGATTATGAAGAGATCTTTGCCCTAGTTTCTAGATATAATTCTATCCATATATTTATATCTATAAAAACACATATGAGATGGAATATTCACAAGATGGACGTCAAGACAACATTATTGAATGAGGTGATAGAGGGGGACGCATATATTGAATAACTAGATGGATTTAGGACACATGAGAGGGGCACATATGTGTGCAGACTAAAGAAATCTCTATATAGACTCAAATAGGTTCCCAAGGCATGGTATGTTCAGATTCAAAAATACTTGCAATAGATGGGATTTGCAAAGAGTGATGTAGATCCCATCCTTTACTATCTCATGGTAGAGGATAAGCCACTCATGCTAGTATTCTATATCGATGACCTCTTTCTGACAAGGTCATCAACACTCATAAAGGACTGCAAGAGGAACCTAGCAACAAAGTTTGACATGAAGGATTTGGGGTTGATGCATTACTTCCTAGGCCTAAAAGTATGGCATAAGGATGGATAGATCTTTATTGGTCAAGGGAGATATGATACAAATATTCCGAAGAGATTTAGGATGTGGAAAAATATACCTATGTGTATGCCTGTGATTACAAACTAGAGGAATATTTATGCATCAAAGGATGGGGACATTCACCCAACCTTGTATAGACAACTTATAGGTTCCCTCACGTATCTGGGCAATATTAGACTATATATCTGCTTCATGGTCAACACCCTTAGTCTATTTATGGTGGAACCTAAGAGATTTCATCAAACAATAGTGAGGCACATTCTTAGGTATTTTCATGACACAATTAAGTATAGGTTGAGTTATACTCGAGGTGACTGTATCAAGTTATGTGGTTTCATAAACGCAATTGTGAACGAAATTTAGTGGATCATAAAATCACATCTTCAGTGCTGGATCAGGGGTTATATATTGGTATAGTAGGAAGAATAAGTTCTTGGAATTGATCACTACATAAGAAAATTATATGGCAACTATAACAGTCACATTTCAACCTATATGGCTAAAGAAGATGTTAGTAAGTTTGTTTCTTCAGAAGTTAGAGGTGACCAAGATCTACAATGATAATCATAGTTGCATCAGCATCTCCAAAATCCATTGTTTAATGATAGGTAGAAACACATAGATATTCGATTCCACTTCATTAGATATTGTGTGCATCACAGAGAATTCCAGCTACAACATGTTCACATAGAATAGAAAGTTGCAAATATACTCACGAAGGATTTAGGGAGAGATAAGTTCATATATTTTAGAGAGCATATGGATATAGTGGAGAACCACTTTCAATGGTAGTAGGATCAATGGCACTAGGCACAATCAGATCTTGAGAGATAATGCAGAGACAAGTTACAATAAGAGACTCAGGAGACAGTCGCGGAGCCAATACAGGGACAAAGTGGACCAATATAGTTCTGATTTGCAGTAGTTGTAACAAAAACACCAAAATCAGATTATATGTAGCATAGGAAGTGTGGCAGCAGTGCAGGGAGGCACAAAGAAATGTTAGTAGTAGCGCATATGAAGGATGGTTTATATACAGGTTTAACATATGAATCAAAGTATGCATAGTATCTTGATGGAAAGTGACATTTTGTTACAAATGTCAAAAATTAGAAACAGGAGGCCCAAGATGTTATCAGAGAGCCCAATTCCTCACTAAGAGGGGGTTTCATATTTTGTAGCATTGGATAAGTGCTCGAGTCTCTATTTATGTTAGAGAGGATAAAGAACACAAGAACTCAAAAACCCAGAAAAGGTTTTAGAAGAAAAATCCTAGAGACAACTCAATTAAGTTAGTTCATCAATCATTAAGAAATGCCCAAGTCTAACTTAGGAAATTGATTAATTAACGACAATAAATTAAGAAAGTTCAAGAAAGCTCTAGAAACTCACATAGAATGACTTAGAGATTATATTAGTCGTTGATAATTATTTAATCATGGTCTTTGGTTCTCCCATGAGATATTATAAGATATTAATGAGGATGGATATGAGACAGTTGTAAGACATAGGGAGAGTGAGTTCCTTGGCATATTGAAATATCTAGTTGTAGATATTTATAAGGAGAGAGTTCAGGCTAGATATTAGTGATTGATGGAGTGACAGTAGGAGGATTCTGAAGCATGTCCAATGGTATTTTGTAGGAGTGTGAGGAGGAAACATCTCATCCACAGAGAGACTGCGTAAGGGTTGTGTAGGTATCCAAGAGGAGTAATTCAAACCAACCAAGTAGGGGATCGATTCAGTAGCTAAGTTTCGGGAAATATTCTAGAGGGCTAGAGAATTAATCTCAATGGTAGAGATAGTCATTAAAATTCATTTCAAGTCAATTCTAGAGAGTGTGATTTATAACCTGCATAGATAAGGCAAGAGGCTATGCAGAAGTATTTCCGAGAGGTAGTTTCAATGGCCAGTTGAGGCGGGATTATTTGTGGATAAGGGAAAATTTACTTTAGATATTTCTCTATTGTTTTTCTCAGGAGATGATTTCTAGTTTGGCATCTACATTATTGTTCTCAGATATTGTTACCACATAATAATAAAATTAACCCTCATTTCTTACACCTGCTTTTCCTTACGGGTTTTTCTAAGGACTATTTTCCAAATATTTTTGTGACAATTTTATTATGTGTGTTTATCTATTTTCTCAACTCCAGATTAATTTCCTTAACATAATTTTATTGTGAATAATTTTAGTGTCATTTACTCATTATTTTTCGTAAAAAATAAACTTCTACTTTAATCAGTTCGAAGAATAAATTTCTAGTTGATGCAATTTAAGGAAATTTTCATAGAAACTTCATTATTTTAATAGATCCCTAAAATGAATGGTAAGAAAATAATCTCCATTATTATTTTTCAATTCCTTATTCAATCAATCCACAAGAAATGTGATAATTTATTGATTTACAAACATAATTCTAATCAAATTTATACTCAACACTTCTTTGATATGTCCTCTATGACGATTTCTTTAACGTTTTAACATGAATTGGTGCTTCGAATTCCAATAGTTAGATGTCACAACGAATTAAAATTGGATATATTCTATTGTCTATGAATCAAACCAATATTCCTTCATGAAATGACACTTTACCACCTTTGTGATTCATTATGCAAAACCGCATTTGTACATCCAAAGTTAACTTCATTTGTGGGGTGTTCCTAAAAATGAACACACAAACTGCATCCTAGTGACCATGACCATTCAATCTCTCAATACTGTATTAGTCCAATTTTTTCAACACATAAAATCAATTTGTAAACATAAACCACTTATTAAAGATATTTTAAGCCCTCCATTGTATTCTTGTAAAAATCAATTACACGAATTATATTTGATTTCTTAGAATTATTCATTCCCTTACATGAATGAATTTCTCATAGTCCATAACTATAAAATATACATACAAATTTTAAATTCAATACATAATAAAGCTTCATACATACAAATTTTAAAATAAGTTATTTGGCCTAATCATACCAAATGGGCATACTCTTACTTGTCGCTCATTTTTCCCTCATACTCTATCTCCCGATGTCAATTTTTTCCATTATATTATTTTATATTAAAGACTATTGAAACCAGAAAAAATTTAAATCGACATAATTCCACTCATTAAATTTATAGGATTCTTAGATCTACAAATTCTCAAAATATCTACAACTGTCCTAAGATTTCTCCAACTCCAACAAAACCTTGAGATATGTTCAAACAAAATAGATTTGACTAAAATGTATTTCATTCTTAATAAAAACTAATACAATTATTATTGAATTAAATAAAGAACATAAGAAATTTTACAATAATTTATAAATTAGGGAACCCAATCCCTTAGTCGAACAAATACTTCTAAGGGCATATCACTTGGTTGGTTTGGAGGCAAAATGCTCCTACATCAGACTCCTAGGGTTAAAAATTTCATGACCTCCCAGTCATGTTTATTTGATGATTGTATCTTCATGAGCCCCAAACCTTATGTTTTTGTGTGATTGTTATGTTTCCTTGTTTTATTGTTGTTGTTTGCAACTTTCCAAGATCCCACACTTTATGTTGCAATACTCCATTTACCATGTGGGTACCAACTTGTACAATCAACTGTAATCTCCTTTTGAATACTCTTCTCATTTGAATATGCCTCCTCTACGACACTATGATTATCAACTTCTTCATTTCTTCAATCTATATTTCCAGTTGATAGTTTGGCGGGTACATACTTTGTAATTTACTACTAATATTTTTTTGAACTTTGTTGTTGCTTCTCCTCACTAGTTATTGTTGCATATTCCCTTTATTTTTATCTTCAATATTATTACTCTCATATTAATTTATGATATTTTTAATTGACACTTCAATCTAGTCTTCCAGATCAGTTATGTCTACAACCTCTCTGCATTACCTATCACTTGTCTCTTTTGACAGCCACCCTTCTAAAAACCTCATTTATTCCTTAAAATTCATGAATTTGAATGTTGAATTCGAGGTTTACCTTCAATAAATATTTAATACTTTATTTCTATAACCAAATTTTCATGTTCATTACTAATTTCTATGCCTTCCTTCTCCAATTTAATCTAAAAAACAAAATTTTCTTTTTATTCATTACATGCTATGAGCACCTCTTTTTCGTTGCTTGGCACTTGTGAAAATGTTTTATCCCTCACTATACTTTCTCCGTTTTTATCAATCAGGTTTCCTGAAAAAAGTTTCCAACAACTCAATTTATTTATCCCACTTTATAAGTGTTCAGTCCGAATGTTTCTCTTTCGCTTTATGATTCTTTTGGATATCTCCATGAGCCAATTCTTCTTTGTCCTATGTAACAAAATTTTATTTAATTTTCTATCATTAAGGCTAATTAAACACGTCATTCACTTGATTATGCTCGCTCATGAGATAATTATGTCATTGAATGTGGTTCCATAACTCAAAGTAGTAAAGAAACAAGGAAAGAAACCATCCAAGGTTCTATTTCTTAAGCCCATGCATCATAGTGAAATTTTTTTGTTACTGCTAAGTGAGTATGTCATCCCTAGAAATTGTTCCCACCCACCAGTTAGGATGAAATTCATTATGATTCCATGGTTAAAAATAGTAAATGAAGTGAGGAGATTGACTACCAAGGGAAGAGAGAATATAGGCCACTTTTATTCTCAAAATAAATTTTACTCCTTTTCATGAAGTTAGAAAATATTCCACGGAATAAAACCTCATGGAATGACTTTGTGGGTTATATGTACACTATGAAGCCAAAGCTATCACTAATGTATCTAGCATAGAAGAACCAACAACCTCAACAAAAAATTCATAAATTATTTAATTTTTTGTCTATTATCTAATAACTATAATGTCATTTGTTTTTTCAATGGGTAATGCACGTAAAACCATGTCCACCTCACGAAAATGGTTGGAAAAACCCCTATGGTTGATGTTTTTAATGACAAGCCTTCCTCTAATTTTCACTAACAAAATATGTCTGATTTACCAAAACACAAAAAATTCATGTCCAAAGGTACACATGTTAGTGAAAATATATAATTTTCCAAAGGTGAAGGTGATCCGAAGTCATAGGTTTATAAGTGTGTCCAAAAGAACTAGCTACACAAGGTGGTTACTAATCCCCTTACCCTACAATGTGAAAAAGTAGAAGAGGGATCATTTAAAACACCAATACAAAGGATTGCATGATTAGAGACAATCATGAAAAACCCATTTCATCATTATATCATTACTGTGTACTACATGATCTGATATGAAGAAATAAATATGAAGGAAAACTAGTTTAAATCCTTAAGAATGTTCCCAAGGAATTTATGATGACATGGTGAATTAATATGAAAGTTGTTGGTATTTAGTAAATAAGGAGTACCCAAGAAACCTCCTTAATTCCCTTCCAATTAGTGGCAACTATTTTGTGTAGACTATATGGTTGGCCAAACACAAAGACATTCAATAAAGGATGGGTTACACTCATGCACTCCACTGTGATTCAAAAAAAAAAATCGTCAACTTGGAACATATCATATCCCTTTCTTTGAAAGATAATATTAAACACTCATAGGATGTGACTGAGGTTCAACAACCTCATTTCCTCTTGGCATCCTACCTTTTGTATTTCATTTGCATGAAACACAATTTTCTAACATGCACTAATTAAGAAACAATGGTCAACATATACTATAAATTTGTATTGGAATCCAACTACATCCAAACTTTGTAAAAATAAGCCAAAAATTCATGATCCCCCTTTATGAAACCTTTTTCAATTCACATGCACCTCCATGTCAAAGAAGGCTAGGAAATTGCTTATAACAACTGGGTACTAGCTTTTAGATAAGGATGGAACATATTTGAGGGAATTTGGAGTAGGTAAACACCCCATTAAATAACAAAAAAATTCGTTTACTTTTTAAGAAATATTATGTCAAGTCTACACTTGGATAGGTGGAGCCCTCGTGAGTAGAAAATAAATATACACGGCCACTTGTGCCATTCCACCCGATCTTTATCAATTGAATAATATTAAGCCAGAGTTGAATATGATGCCTTGAATCTCTTCCAATTTGGGGATATGACATTCCATAGATATGATACTAATTATGCAATAAAAAAATCGTTGCAAAGCATGCAACAATATATGATATTATATAACCCTTGTCCTTTCTGTCCCTCTTTCATTCTTCATTCAACATCTTGTCCTGAAGATGGATCCCTATTGGAATTCGAAACATCGACCATTGTTTTATAACACTGTGGATAATCCAGAGATTTCTTCAATATATGAGATTACTAATTAGAATCCTAGGTTAAGACATAAAATTAGAAAAAATTCTTAAATTGTTAAAAAGTCGCTTTTAGAATGGGATATGACTATTATAAGGTAGAGAAGGGATGGAATAAGGTTGGTAAAAAAATCCCTTGGTAGGAACCAAGGTGCTCGCATGGAATAAACTCAAATTCCATAAGGAAAGAAGCTTAACAGATATAAATAAGAATCCAAGTTATCAGAAGAGGTTTATTTTAATAAGGGGTAAGAAAGGATCAATATGGAAAAGGATCAACAAGAAAATAAGAAGATGAGAGTAATATGTGAGAAGAACAGGAAAGGAAGAAAAAATAAAAAGAAAATGAAAACTTGGAAGAAGAGGATTTAAAATCCCAATAAGAAAATAAAAAATAAGATGCCCAAAAGGATGTAGGTTCAATGGATATTGATGAGGCTCGACCAATAATGCTTATAATCATAGGTGGCAATTTAATAGTAAAGGAAATGGGCATCATGCATGTTGGGAGCTGAACTTGCACATATTTTCTTTCCATTCTATCATATTTCCTTTCTCCATTTGTACCATTATCATTTAATTTATGTACTAAATTGCACATGTATACTCCTTTTCATGTCTTTACGAGTATTTAGTCAAGGAAGCATAGTCATGGGGATTATTACCGAAGCAGTTTTATAATCTAGCTATTCATGCAGATTTGGAGGTTAGATGACCAAGTTCGCAATTCCAAGGAGTGCTATTGAGTTGGAAGCGCTATCTTGGACAGCTTTGTAATGGAGGAACAACTTCAGATCCCTTCCTCTGCTATATTTTGTATTCAGTTTTATCTATCATAACAATTGTGTGAATCTAGGAAATATTTGATATGATTTCAGGAACCATCATTGTAATCATTTGTATAAGAAAGGATATGAAGCTATTAATCGGTGGTTGGCTAATAAGAGAATTCAGAATCTGTAATAGGACATTTCTTCCAAGTTAATTCAATTATTATTTATGGTTATTTCATGAGTTTTTTATTATACCATAGCCCTGATTAGGGAGTTTTTGCTCCCTTGACCAGGTGTTGTTTAACTTATGTGTGTGCTTAGTTTATTTTACTACATCGTGTGTTTCTTTAATTGTTGTGACAATTAATGTGATCACTGTAATTATTAATTTCTCTAGATGTATTATCTATTTTACAATTGATTGTTGTTATCCCTTCTATTTTTATTATAGTGGTTTATTGTTTTACATATCTTATCAAATCCACGATTGATACAAAATTGTGTAATTTTCATCTGCATATATTTTTCATGTTATCCTTGCAATAACCAATGCATCTCGGATTGATAATTAACGTGGGAAAGGGTTGAATAATATCATTCACACTTGGACACCAACATTTTGGCGTCGTTGTTGGGAAGGCTATCAAAGGTGCAAGAAAAAAAATTCTATTGGTCTCAAGATCAATCTCTCGTCCTGGTGAGGGAAGTTTCACCCTAATATAGGTCTTGAGCTTAATTGTTTTGTTTATTTTCTTCTGTTGATTTCTTAGGGGCCAACATCTCGTCCTAGGGAGGGAATTTCTCATGCCTTGCTCCAGGTCCCGAGCTTAAGATTTCTTGACTGTTTCTTTTCCTTATTTCTTTATTTTTCTATATTAACACCCAATCCCTCATCCTATGGAGGGAAGTTTCACCCTGCTCTAGGTCATGAGCTACAAGAATTTCTTGAATGTTTTTCTTTTCACCAATTGTATGAACAGAGATCTGAATAAAAGAGGTATAGGAGGACCCCCAAAGAGAGGAAGGAAGGATTTAGGAAGGATTACCTATATCCAAGAAATCATCACAAAATCTGAATCATAAGCATCTTTGCAAGCTGCTTTTACGGTAAGAACTCAGAAAAAATCTAAAGGGTAGTCTGTTATGCAACTAGTACTACCTGCGGTAGCAGAAGAACCCCTTTCGACAACAAAAGAAGAAGTAGCAGGCAGGGTACCAGGAGAAGAAGAAGTACTCATGTTCACAATAGAAGGAGAGGAAGTAGCAAGTAGGTGATCAGAGGAATCAAGCATTCCAAGTGTAGGAGAAGAATATTTGAAGGAATTCCCATCACCACGTGATAGGGGAAGTGTTGTTAAACAACCTCAACGTTCTGTTGAAGAACGACTCCGGTAATTTGATTTAGAACCCATTGAGGTCATGAGTGAATATTGTAAAATATTCATGGCACCTGCAACTTCCTTGATCAACTTCCCAATTGGCGATATTAGAGGTGATGTGTCGATGAATCCCATTCCTTTGATGGTGTTGCCTAATTTCCATGGGCTTTCCTGTTAAGATCTAGATACATTCCTTTTTGAATTCAACATTGTCTCTCTGGTGTACGATTATATAACTAATGCTCAGAAATTGAAAATATTCCCTACCACCTTAAAAGGGACAACCCTGCGATGGTTTATGGGTTTAGGGGAAAAATATATATCCTTGTGGGATGACATCAAAAATATTTTCCTAAAGAGGTATCAGGATTACTACAAATCTCGTGATATCAAGGAATAAATCTTTAAATTCATGCAGAAGGAAAAGGAGAATATGGAAGATTGTGTGGAGTGTTTCAAATATAATTTGCAGAGGTCAGGCCATAGTAACCTCGACAAGGACATCTTGAAAATAATCCTTCTTCTGGCATTAAGGGAAGAATATCTGGAGCTCTTGCACATATGAGGAAAAGGGGATATATCGAAATAATATTTTGACACTATTTGCGAGTTGTGCATTTAGTGTTCGTGAGGAGCTGCAAGGAATAAACAGGGAATTCAGTCATTGAAGACATCCAACGGGGGAGTTACGAAGGAATAAATTGGAAATCTGCTAGAAAATTTAAGATTGATATATTGAGCACATAATTCGGTGAGATGGACACTTTTCAAGAAAAGCAAAAGAAAATGGAATTGGAGAAGACCATGGCCATATTATGTCTGCAATGCAGGAAGAAAAATCCGCTGAAAGAGTGTCCATTAAACACAGTAGAATCTTGTGCAATTTGCGAATAGATTTATTCAACTAGATCATGTTCTTCTCTTCCTGGATTGAAGGTTGTATTTTTATGTAATATCCCCAATTGGGAATGTTCAGCAAGCCATGCCTGAAAAACACATTTTTCATGAATGGATGCTATAGGATTTTAAACCAAGATTTATATCCCTTATATAAATGTATCTAAGTCCGAAATCCAAGAGGAGGCTCCAAAAAAATCACTGTAGGTGGGTTAAACAGATCTCCCACACCTAGTTGTCTTGGAAAAGTGCCCAATGAAGGAACTGCAGCAATGCATGAACATATAATGGAGTAACGACGTTATTTTTATGAGCCAGAATACATGAAGATATAAATATCCATAAAATTTATATTATAGCAGAAATTGTATACAAATCCTTGAGGAAAGAGACATTCAGTCAAGGCAAGGTAGCCTCAATGGAACATGTACATAAAAATAGATAAACACTGCTACATAGGAATTTCTGCAGGCTAAAAAGACGTAGTTTATAGAGACACTCCAACATGCTGAATGATAATACAAAGATATAACAATATATGGCTCAAGAAATGTGGGGGAGAAAGCTCTCAACCCCTGGAAACAATAATACAAAAATCCTTAGAAGGATTGGCTGAAATCCACAAAATGGAAAAATGCCGGAGTTGCAGTCCCAAAGACTGAATAGCAGCTAAAACTCAGAAAATGTATGGAGATGGCTGAAGATGATTTAGTATTTGAAATATACCTCCTCCAATAGATCTCTCAAGTGAAAGGCTAATCCTAACACTGAATATCTCACCCTCTGAAATAGTGGTGCAAACCCCCAGTGCAGATACACACTGAAATAACGTAGTCAAGGAGAGGGATTGCACTGTAGTAGATGGGAGATGCTTTTCCTGATGCCAAGGTATGAAAATAAGCTCTGAAACCTTCCTCATTGATCTCCCTGGGGAATAGAAACTCCCTCCTCTGAAAGATAAGTTCTGGAAGTGGTGTGATGGAACCCTCCACTGCAACACCCTGCAACACAACATTATACTTCAACAGAAATAACATTGTAGCTGAAGGAGGTGGTGCTTGGCCTCAAGCCTAGATGTGGAGAAATGAAGTGCAATCCTTGAAGAGGCCTCTCAAGAAGGATAAGGAATCCTAAATATGAGTTCCACTGCAACTCTGCTAAACAACCTGAGAATGCAAAAATTCTACATAGACCAAAATCAAATACTCAAAAATAATGCTCTATGGCTTCCTCTTCCTTCTTTTATGCAAATGAAAACCTTCTTGCCTTGGACCCCACACATTAGGGTTTCCTCCACCAAGTGATCTTCCTCCCATTCAAAATGTGTTTTCGTCCAAAGTGATCCATACCCTCCTTGGCAGCGTTGTTAACTCGGTCAAACTTGACCTTGTCCTCATGCATTTTCCCCTTTTCACACTGGAAGGTGAAAAATATAGCTAATCTAATGATCCCTTTCACACTATGAGGGATTTTATTCCTACTCATGGGTATCCTTGCCCATTTTATTCACCTCATAGATGATACCATCAAAATCAATGTTCCAATTAGCTTCATGCTAATTTTGGGAACATTACAGTCCTCCCCTCTCAAATATTGCTTATCCTCAAGCAAGTGCAAGGATAGAACTGAGTTATTTCTCCTCCTCTCCCTATAGCATCCATGTATGATGAACTCCTCGAAGTAAAAATATGCTATCTCATCAATCAAATCTCCACATTGCTCCTTCTTAGTATGAAATTCAGCTATAAAGCTAGCATCATGTAAAGGTGAAATACACAAGAGGATAACAAAGTAATGTCTAGAGATCCCTTTGAGGAATGGGATATGAAATCTAATGGGGACTATCTCACCCATATGGATCCTCCATCCCCAAGCTATTAGCCATGCAAAATGAGTCACCTCCCAACTAGGCAACTCCTGAAAATTTTCCTCCACCTTAGGCTCATGCAAAGTAGGTGGGCTGAAAATCTGAATATGGTAGACAAGGTAGCCTACCCCACGTTGTCCATCTCTCCACTTATGAAAAGTGTATAGTGTTGGCTGATCTTGGGCTGCAATAATGTTTCCCTCAAGTGCAATATGAGGACTAGATCTCCAAATATCTCTCCTCCAACGCTGCATATCAAGTTGGCCCAAACCATTCCATATATGATGAGTTGGACTTCACCATCATATGGAGTCAATTCAATCCTATGGCCCCCCTCATAAAGAGAAAAATGTGATGCTGTGGTGGCCATATCATCTCCCATGCTCCCCTTAGAACATGTACTACAAAAAATATGGAGATCTTCTCTCCCAAAGGACACATCCATCCAATGTGTCTCTCTCCCAAACATGATCCTCATAAAGACAGAAATAATAGAAACATAGGGAGCCAAAATGAGAATCATGCTTGTTGTCATATGTAATAAGTGAGAAGGACAATGGTCCCTCAAATGTAACTAATGCATCTTGACTCTCAACTGCAATAGAGACTGATAAAATGTGTGGCCCTTCAACCACTTGCTTGTTGCCCCAATCTCCTCATAAGTATGGAGGTAGTGAATGATGTATGGTGTAAAGCGAGCATGTCCTCCATCATACATCTCCTCCGCAAGTCCTCCCAGGTAATGGCCATCAATCATGCTTATGGCCTGAAGTAGACCATGAAGCCTAAAAGAAAGAATGCTCCTCCTTGGAGCAACATCCTGCACATATATGGTTAAGGGATACATACATACATTATATAAATCATCATGTAAACAATCAACACCCTTACCATAGGTTTTTATCATGCTAAGGGAGTAGCTCATAGATGAGTCTGCTCTCATCCTCAAAGAGAAAATAGGTGGTTGTGCTAACTCTTACAAAGAGTTATGTCTCTCCTCCATCTCCTTATGATCCATGCATCTTCTCCTCGGTGAGATGTCTCCATGCAATGAGACACCATCATCAAGATATGACTGCATATATGAATGGAAAAATTTGTCCATTCTCTTACTGTGCCATCCAGTCTCCCTCTTAGGTGCATCAACCTGCTAAAATGGATAGGGGTGTGTACTCCTCATCTCATGATGTTGGTTCTCCTCCCTACCTCCTCCTTGTGTCTCCATGGTTTCCCACCCCCTCATCAATGGAACATGTAGATCATGAGTTGTGCCTTGATCTCCACACATGAGATCTTGGGTATTTTCCTTCAAATATACAAGAATCCCTCCAATTGGAGCAAGAGCTTCTCCTTCCTCTGCATGAGGCACTAGATAATCTCTAGATGTGTCAGCACTATTTCCCTCAACCTCTGCAACATGAATGGGAAACCTCCCAATGATTGGATCCTTTTTTGAAAAGGAGATCTCCATGCTCTCTTGCTCAAAGATGTGAGATGAAATTATTTCTTCCAGCAAGGTATGGTGCAAGTTTTCAGCCTCCTCCATGGTTTTCTAAAGTGGTTTTTAGTTTTCATGCAAGGTTTTTGTTTGAGTTCTCTTGTTTAGCTCCATCATATGTGTCTCATGAATCCTTCTATCAAATATTTTCACTAATTCCTTAGTGAAACTTGCATAGGATGTAGTGTTTACTTTTTTAAAAGAAGAGGATTCAAAGATCCACCAGGTATAGGCCTTACCTCTCAAATGCAGCGCTACAACTTTGATGGCTTCATCTTCAGGAATTATGTGTTGCTGCAAGAAGGTATATAACTCCTCCACCCAAGCTTTGGCTAAACATGTAGGTGAACCTTCAAAAGTAAAGAAATATATCCTGCTGCTCTCTTCCCTTCACCTTGATCTTGCAAAACTCTAAATAATTGAGATGATCTCAGAATTTCTGAATTTGAGACTCATACTCTTTCAGGAAATCACTAAGAGTTTCCCTCCTAGCAATCTCTTCTTCTCTTTCCATCTCCCTCATGGAAAACTTGGGCATGTGACTGCGCTGTGTATTAGGGTGTGTGGTTCCTTGCTCACACTCCTCATATGAAAATATAGAGTTTTCTTTATATTCAAACTCTTTTGGAGATTCTCCATACATCTCCCTCCTTATCTTCTTGAGATCTTCATGAATGTTTTGTACAGATTCAGGAAGAAGCTTTGTAAGCATGTCCCCTTTGTCTCCTCCATAATAAATGAATATCTTAATATCCATCAAATTTATATTATAGCAGCAATTGTATACAAATCCTTGAGGAAAGAGACACTCAAGGAATGCAAGGCAGCCTCAATGGAACATGTACATAAAAATAGATAAACACTGCTACACAGGAATTTCTGCAGGCTAAAAAGATGCAGTTTATTGGAAACACTGCAACATGCTGAATGATAATACAAATATATAATAATATATGGCTCAAGAAATTTGGGGGAGAAAGCTCTCAACCCCTAGAAACAATAATACAACAATCCTTAGAAGGATTGGCTGAAGTCTACAAAATGTCAAAATGCCGAAGTTGCAGTCCCAAAGAGTGAATAGCAGCTACAACCTAGAAAATGGATGGAGATGGATGAATATGATGGACTATCTGAAATAGACCTCCTCCAATATATCTCTCAAGTGAAAGGCTGATCCTAACACTGAAGATCTCACCCTCTGAAATAGTGGTGCAAACCCCCACTGCAGATACACACTGAAATAACGCAGTCAAGGAGAGTGGTTGCACTGTAGTAGATGGGAGATGCTTGGACTGATGCTAAGATATGAAAATCAGCTCTAAAACCTTCCTCATTAATATCCCGGGGCAATAAAAACTCCCTCCTCTGAAAGATATGTTCTGGAAGTGGTGTGATGGAACCCTCCACTCCAACACCCTACAGCACAATGTTATACTTCAGTAGAAATAACATTGTAGCTAAAGGAGGTGGTGCTTTGCCTCAAGCCTATATGTGGAGAAATTAAGTGCAAACCTTCAAGAGGCCTCTCAAGAAGGAGAAGGAATCCTAAACAAGATTTCCACTGCAACTCTTCTAAATAGCCCGAAAATGCAAAAAATCTACATAGACCAAAATCAAATACTCAAACATAATGCTCTATGGCTGCCTATTCATCATTTTATGCAAATGAAAACCTTCTTGCCTTGGACCCCACACATTAGGGTTTCCTCCACCAAGTGATATTCCTCCCATTCAAACTGCGTTGTCTTCCCAAGTGATCCACACCCTCTTTGGTAGTGTTTTTGACTTGGTCAAACTTGACCTTGTCCTCATGCATTTTCCCCTTTTCACACTAGAAGGTGAAAAATATAGCTACTCTGATTATCCCTTTCACACTATGAGGGATTTTATTCCTACTCATGGGTCTCCTCGCCCATTTTATTCACCTCCTACATGATATAAGCAAAATAAATGTTCCAATTAACTTCATGATAATTTTGGGAACATTACATTTTAGGTAGCAAATGAAGAGGTGGATCAACTATATTTCATGGGATCCAAGAATCCATGGCAGCCACGACCACCAAATATGAATCAAGGTATGCCTCAAGACCGTTCTCCATGTCTACTCAACTTAGTGTTCCTAAATTGATGCCATAAATTGTCAACTAGGGCTAGTAAACTATTGAAGTGAAGTGCACTATATGTGCCTAGGTATCTTCTTCCTACTTTGTTGTGTTTAGTGTTTTTTTTAGTGTTTTTGGTTTTGTGTTTTTGTGTTAAGAGGAAAAGAACTAAATTTTTGTCAAAGAGAAGTTACTGATCATACTAAAACAAAACAAAATCTACTCTAAACTGTGTATGACACCTAAGAATAGAAAATGCTAATTCACAAATTTCAAAGCTTGACAAGGAAAGTAACTCATAACATTAAATCAGTCCAATTCATTTCATTAGAAGTATGTTGGAACAACTTGAGAAAAGGATAATTTTGATGTAACGAAGTTCTTTGTAGTAAAAAACAACTTACAATATTACAGAGAAAATCTCATCCATAGTTAGAAATTTGTTGGAACAATTTGAGAAAAGATTATCTGCAACATAGTAAGGAACCCTATGCTAAAATGACTTATGACACTAAAATTAACCCATTCTGCCACTCAAAATGTTACTATTAAGCCTCATTCAAGGGTTAGAGATCTCTTCTAATAGCTTTGGAAAAAGGTTGTTTGTAAAATTATGAGAAATTGTAGAATAGTCAAGGACTCAAAATGATATAGCTAATTCTTGTCCATATGATAATGATGTGTTAGAAGAGATTAAGAACAAGTGCAGTTTGTAAATAATGAAGGCCTTTTAAGTCTAAATTAACAGGACTAGAATGCAATTAATAAAACTTGAAATACAATGAACAGAACTGAACTATAATGCAATGAACCTCCAAAGTATTATAGCTCTATCTCATTCACGTGTTAGTGATATATTGGAAAAATTCATAAGAATGAGATTGACTGTAACATTTGATGTACGTGAACATAAAACATAAAGTTCAAAAAACTACCTAAATTAGGAACGAAACAGAACTAAAGTCACTTATCTAGAAAATATGCACAAAGCCTTTCGGATAGTAGGGGCCCTCTACCATCAGATTGGCACACGAATCTCCTCAAGATTGCTTCAGATCATGAATTAAAGTTGTACTTCTTTCATTAAAGGAGAACGCTTCAAAAATAGAGTATCACAGTTTTGGAAAACTTAACAACAAAACATTAACTAGCTAACAGTCTCTCGGTTCACCGAGTTATTTTTATAAGCAAAATACATAACTTTAATTGAGAAGAAATAGGGATAGGTGTATTTTTCAATCAAAATCGAATTAGAACTCCTGTTGAGGCCTCGTACTTTGCTGAAGGCATCTGCAGAGTCCTTGGCCTGGTAGAAGTCTACTTCTTAGTTTTAGTTTCCTCCACGTGCATAACCACTTGCAAATTTTTGCTCAGACTTCGTAGAGGAAAATGAATGATGTAGGTGAGTTATGGAATTCAACCATATGCATTTTTCCTTTAAGTGACACCTGTAACCTGTGTGAACAGAAAGATAGTTTCGGAATATGCGACTAGCTACAGAATGGCTCCATTCCGTAGCTAAGTCTAGTCAAAAATCACTACAACAACAAAACCACAAAAGTATAGTAAGTCAGTCATTGCATGCATTATTAAAGTGAATTTAATCAATCCTATTGATATTTTAAGCCTATAACTGATAAAGGAAGAATGGAATGAAGTGAAATTTTGTGAAAGGAAAGGACATCTTTGGGGCTCAACACTCCATATTTTAGTATTAAATATTTGTCCAAATTCATTACCTTTTTCATCTGCATGGCCTCATTATTGTCAATACCCAGCTTGGTAGTCCTGGTTCCCTTGGACTAGCTCAAAACCTTCATGGTCCTAGAATTGGGGTGGACCTTCTCCTTGAAGATAGTTTCCCCAACCTATGCTAAAACAACAACTATAGTTTCCTTCTAATATTCCTTCCAGTAATCCCCCCTTCGTCCTTATCTTCCTATATAACCTCATCCAAATCCTAATAATAAGGGAGTTCATCAAGCTAACACTCTTAACCTTCCTTCGTATATCATCTCTACCATATAATTTAAAGAGATAAATCTGAGATCTGGTCGGGTAGTGAATGCTCAGACTTCACGTGTTATTATTCCGCAAGTTGATTATGAAGTCGCATAACCAGAACATCGGGTAGTTGGGGATGAACCAAACCAAGACTCCATAAATCAAACCCCTCCTCAACGTACTGTTATTAAGGGATGTCAAGCTAATCCGCCTTATGCTGAAAGGCTAACCTTGAGTAAAAAAAACCCTCAAACATATTTTGACTTTTTAGGGGAACTTCAAAACTTGTTTGTCAAAATTCCCTTACTTCAAGCTATGAGGGATCTACTAATTTATGAAAAAAAACTCAAAGAATATTGCTCCAAAATTCCTGGAAAAAAATCAAGGGACCTGCTCACCATTCATGTTATGGGGAAATTATCTGACATCATGCTAGCGAAGCTTATACCTGTTGAATATGGGAATCCAGGTAACCCAATCCTGATATTACAGATTAATGGTATTGACATCCCAAACGTACTGGTAGATTTGGGCATTACAATAAATGTTATCACCTCTAAAATTGTGCATACATTAGGTCTTTGGAATCTCAAACCAACTCCTACTATCTTAGAATTGGCAGATAGATATACAATGAGGCCATTAGGGAAGTTGGAACACATCACTATTTCAATCAACTCATGGCACTATCCTATTGATCTCTTGGTATTACAAACATAATTCCCAGCTACTAGTCACCCTTTGATTTTAGGAAGGCCTTGGCTTGCAACTGTAGAAGCCTATATCAAGTGTTGGTCTGGAAACCTGGTAATATATAATGGGAAGGTCACAAACAATATCGTTCTTTATCCTCCTGAAAAACCAAGCACATCAGGGAAACCATCATCTGAATGAAAACCCCTATCGGTAGAAGGATCAGAACCTAAAAACTAAGAAATCATACCCTTCATTACCCTTCAGCAAGCTCTTTATTTTAAAACATAAACGAAGGATGATGCTATCATTACTTTCATCAGCGATCCCCATTTCATTTCTGAATCAAATTAGCAAATCCTAAAATTTTTCATGAGATATAGTATGCAGGAAACCATTGAACTAGAAAATTAAATTGAAAATATACATGCAACCTCGTCTGATGATAGTATCCCCATTGAGATCAAATGAGGGAAAACGTTGAACATTAACCTGAATATTTTAGCATCCCAGACCGAGAAACTCCTAAAATTCCTTCGAGACCATAAGGAATCCTTCTCCTAGGATTATATAGATATGAACGAGATCCCTGCCGATTTATGCACTCATCATATATACATTAAATAAGATTGTCTACCTATGAGACAGCCATAGAGAATAATGAACACCGCCTTAAATAATATTGTGAAATATGAGCTTCAGAAGTTGTTGGATGTACGATTTATTTACCCCATGTCGGACAGTCATTGGGTGTCCCTGCTAGTTATTGTTCCTAAAAATAATGGTAAGTGGTGGATCTGTGTGGAGTATAGGAAATTAAATAAAGCAACCCCAAAGAATCATTTCCCTTTTCCATTAATTGACCAAGTCAGGATACTTTAGCTGGGAATAATTTCTTCTCCTTCCTGGATGGGTTTAGTGGGTATAATTAGATCTAGATAGCCCCTAAGGATCAAGATAAAACCACCTTTACATTCCCTTGGGGAACTTTTGCATACCGAGTTCTCCCATTTGGTCTTTGTAATGTGGCTGCAACATTTCAGAGGGAAATATTGGGAATTGTTTCTAATCTAGTTGATGACAATGTCAATATTTACATGGATGAATTTACTCCATATGAAGACTCATTTGAAGAAGGATTGGAAAATGTAGAAAAAGTACTCAAAATATGAGAACAGACCCATGTTTCTCTGAGTACAGTCAAATGTCACATGATGAGGGGAGAGGGAATAGTTCTGGGACACTTACTCTCGGCTACTGGAATTAAAGTTGATCTTGCCAAGATAGAGGTAATATTACATTTTCTTGTACCTAAGACACCCAAAAAATTACGTAGTTTTATTGGTTGCACTAGCTATTATAGACGTTTTATAGAAAATGTCTCTAAAATAACATCTCCACTCTTTCAGTTGTTAACAAAAGATGCATATTTTCTGTGGACAGATCACTATGAAGTGACTTTTGCAAATATCAAGGAAATTGTCTATGGAGCTCCGATCTTACGAGGTCTGGAGTAGGAACTCCCATTCCATATCCATACCGATGCCTCTCGGACAACATTTGGAGAAATTTTGGGACAGCACGAAGATAAGAAGTTGTATGCAGTTTATTATGTGAACAGGAATTTGACTCCTGCTAAATTAAACTATACGATAACTAAAAAATAATTTAGGGTTGTTACTTATGATATCAATAAAATTTTGCATTACATTACTGGGCATCCTACTTTTGTGAATATTGATCATGCAGCAATCAGGTACTTGATGAATAAACCTATCATCCATGTTCGCATCATAAGGTGGTTTTTGTTGATTCAAGAATTTGACATTACCATAGTAGACAAACCAGAGAAGGATAATGTAGTTGCTAAATTTCTGTCTAGACTGGATGCTAGTGATGAAGGCACACCCATAGAAGATAATTTTCTAAATGAACACTTTTTTGCAATTTCTATTAATAGTCCTTGGTATGATGATATTTCTAATTATCTTGCCACAAAGAAGGTTCCTCGTCATTTTCCATAGAGGGAAAAACGGAAGATTATTCATCATAGTGCATGTTATTCTTGGATAGTAGGATATCTTTGTCATACAGGGCTCGATGAGCAAATCAGACGTTATGTAGGAGAGGATGACATCTATGATGTCCTAAAGGCTGCTCTTGATGGCCCTTTGTGGAAGGAATTTTGCAAATAAGCAGAGATGGCATAAGGTGTTACAGACGGGATATTACTGGCCCTCTATCTTCCAAGATGAAAGATACTATGTCTGAAGGTGTGATAGTTTCCAACGAATGGGTCAGCCTAGTCGATTAGATTAAATTTCATTGCAAACCCAAGTAGTCCTTCCGCCTTTTGAAAAGTGGGAAATTGATTTTTTTGGCCCTTTTAACCCATCTTCACATCAGAAAGTTCATATTTTGGTCTGCACAGATTATGTAACAAAGTAGGTGGAAGCCAAGGCTGTTGTGAAAGAAACATAACAAGTTGTTTCAGACTTTATATTTGAAGATATTTTTTCTTGATATTGTTCTCCAAGAGATATTGTTTCAGATGGAGGAGCGCAATTCACATCACATATGATAGAAAGGCTTATGAAGAAGTATGAAATCAAGCATAGGGTGACAGCTTCGTACCATCCCTAGGTGAATGGTCAACTACTAGAAAGCATGAACAAGGTATTAGAAAATGTTCTTGCAAAGACTATGGTAGGACATCAACAAGATTGGGCTTAAAACCTTCCTGAAGCTCTTTGGGCATACATAACAACATAGCATAATACAATAGGGTTTTCAAAATTTGAGTTGGTTTATGGAAAATACCCATTGCTTCTAGTAGAATTTGAGATCAGCACACTTAAAAAAAATCTTGAAGTACAGCTAGATGTATGAGAAGCCCAAAAACATTGACTCGAACATCTAAATGAGCTGGATGAAATTTGTTCAATGGTTGTTCAGAAAACTACTGCAATCTAGTAGAAAAGAACAAAATGGCATGATAAATTTATCAATAATAAGGTATTTCACAGAGGGGATTGGGCATTACTCTATGATTCTCACTTTAAATATTTTAAAGGAAATCTTTTCTCTTGATGGATGTAACCTTATGAAGTTGATGAGGTGTTTGATAATGGAATTGTCAGACTTGTCACAATTGATGATACACATGCTTCTTTCACAGTAAATGGACATCGTCTTAGATTGTATCCTCGCCCAGCTTCAAAGGGTTCCTTCATCAAACATCTCTCTGATAAATCTAGTTTGAAGGTTGTTAGTTGTTAGTGCTAAGATTTCCTCCTCTGCATCCTCTAATTGATTAAAAAAAAAAACTCTATATATATAGTCATATAAATAAAATACGGTTACTACTTAATTATTTTTTTGGCAGGTACTACTACTGGTGTACAATTCTACGGAGATTGAAAATTTTCTAAGTGTATGGTGTTGTTACTCCTTTGATGTTGTTACTCCTCTAGTGTTGTTACTCCATAAAATTTTCTGAGTGTCCAGTGTTGTTACTCCTTCAATGTTGTTACTCCTTCGATGTTGTTACTCCGTAAAATTTTCTAAGTACCTGGTTATGTTACTCCTCCAATGGTATTACTCCTCTCATGTTGTTACTCCATAAAATTTTCTAAGTACCCCGTGTTGTTACTCATCCGATGATGTTACTCCTCTGATGTTGTTACTCCATAAAATTTTCTAAGTACTCGGTTATGTTACTCCTCCGATGGTATTACTCCTCTGATGTTGTTACGCCATAAAATTTTCTAAGTACTCAGTGTTGTTACTCCTCCGGTATTGTCACTCCGTAAAATTTTCTAAGCACTAGGTGTTGTTACTTCACTGATGTTGTGACTCCTCTGGTGTTGTTACTCCATCAAAGCGGTTACTCCTCTGAGGCTAGTATTCTGCTGAGGTAAGTTGCCAGAGACATCCACGATCGAATTTTACGGATTTGATTAAATATTCCATTGAAATGACATTGACATGACCATGGGTGGTGATCTATTAGTTGGGTGGGAGGTGTTGTTATAATTGAAATGACGACGTAATCAAATCGTAATAATGATTTGCTGATGTCATCATGAGAACCTATGCCAATACGTAAATTCCACGATTCTTACCCCATTCCACACAATTATTAATATGCATTGGGACTAAAGATAAGTATTTTTATGTTAGTCGAATAGTCCCTTCCAAATATGTGGAATAATTACCATCCTTATCTTCCATTATTACCATAATCCACCATGATTTTTCCCATTTTAAAAAAAATCATCTTCTGTATTTTACTATTACCACATTTCATTTTCCACCATTCTGTCATTGCAACGATTATCTACCAATACTCTCTCCCGACGGTCCTATGCTAATCCAAAGTGTTCTTACTGAGCTATCACAGAATGGGTGGAGTGGTTGTGAGACATGAACCAAAGAATACAACTCTGGCTCGCAGCAATGCAGATGTATGGAAAATATTTTTAGATGCAGGCTAGGATGTGTACTTTTACAGGTTGCAAGGATTTGACGAAACTATCACAACATATTTCGCATTGAACCTGGAGGGAAATCACTCCAGAGTGCGGGGTTTGGACATTTTTGTCACAGAGGAAGTCATCTTAGTGGTTAGTGGACTACCACAATAGGGGCATAAATGGTTCTCTTGGAAGTCCCCTTTGCCAGAGTTCCTAGAATGTTTTTTACAGGTTGGGGAAACAACAGTTCAGAAGGGAAGCAGATATGATCGTAAGTCCCTACCATACCCATGGGGTGAGGTGGCATATTTTGTGATAAGTTATATAACCTGTGAGGGCAACTTTCTACTTTGTTTAAATAACACTTTAATATTTTGGTTCACTTTCGGTTTCAGCATGCATAAATTCATTCGTTAGATAAGACTTTCTTCCTATGGAAAAGTATTCATCTAATGGAAAAATATTCCCACCACTCCCGACAGGTATTATCAATCCTCACAAATCATGGGTTGGTCCAGTTATTGTTAATCCATATGTTGGCTCAAATCCCTATGCCCTGGTCACAATTTGTTGAATTATCAGAGGAAGAACTTGAGGCCGTGGCATCTACAAGGGAGGAGGATGAAGCAGAATAAATTGAGTTATAAGAGGCCTTAGTCGATGATTTCACACAAGAACTAGCATTGGCCATTTTTTCAATAGGGGCAGAAGCAATGGAAACATAATAAAATGCAGTCGATGTTGTTACACAAGAACCAACATCGTGTGTTGGCTCATTAGAGATGGAAGAAATGTAAACAAAAGAAGCCTCAATCGATGTTGTTCCATAGGAACCAACATCATCTGTCAATCCAGTGGATATAGAAGCAATGGAGATGTAGGATGAAGACGACATTATTACTCAGGAACTAGCATTGACTGATAGTGCACAAATGGGATCATCACTAGTCAAGGGATTGAGAAGTGGTGCTGTCACACAAGAACCAGCCACACCTATCCAAGAAATTTTGGAGTCTGAAGCGAGTAGTGGTGTTACACAAGAACCACCAGTACTAGCTAAAAAGAACCAAGAAATTGTAGAAGGAACAGGTCCTGTGGTTGGAACTTCTCCATAAGAACCAGTGTTGACTACTAGACAATGATATAATATAGATGAAAGCTTGGTCCAATCAGAAAATAAAGAGGATGAGGAGAAAGAATCTAAAGAAACAGACATGGTTAAGACAGAAATTGAAGATGATGTTCCTCAGTCCCCGTTTCTTGCAACTTTACCACAAGGAGCAAATAAATTTTGTTCCCCTCAATGATTGGTGGAGGAAAGAGTTATTCACCCAATTTTAGAGTTTTTTGGAACAATTTTGGATACAATGGCTGGTACAATCACTTAGGAGCTAGTGCGTAGTGAGATACAGATGGAGCAAACTAGAAGTGTAAAGGTTGAAACTGAGATACGAGAACCTATGTTGACTGAAGGTCGGGTCGAACAAATGATGGTTGATGCCACCCTGTCAGGGCCACTGTGTTAGTGTATTTGGTGCACAAATGTACAAAATCACACCAACTAAAGGGGGGTGGTTTTTCCCTCTTAATTTATTGGTCGCGGGCATAAAAATAAATGTAGTCAAGCAAGTTAGTGGAACATGCTAAAACATAAACATAATAGATAGAGAAATAGCATGCATATTCAAACATATAACTAAACTGAAACTAAAAAAAATAAAACAAAAGCTCTAAATAAATTCAAACAACTTCAATAATCCAAATGGTGGCTCTTACGTCCCCTCTTATTGACTGCTGGTAGGAAATGAGGAGGAAACTTTAACACACTTCCTAAGGTGCCCTTAGAACTAGGGCTTCTAAGTCCCGAATAAAGTATGTCTTTACTTCCTAGCTACCTTGGCACAAAGTGTCCCTCTCTCTACTATGGTGGACTGGAGTTGCTGGATGGTCAACAACTAAGTCCCCTCTATCTCTGCTATGGATCACACACTGCTAGTATTTCTTGGTGCAATTCTAGCCAGCATAACAATGTGTTGTCCTGTTGTTTATCTCTTGGTGGCATTTTATAGGAGAACTCAAATCCTCCTTCCCTCTCTTGGTACATTGTGGATAGTAACCCAAGAGAGGAGGGTGATTCCATTGTGTGCCACATTTATTCCATTATGTGCTCCCTTGGTGTCCCAAGGAGGCTCAGGTGGTTGTCCTTAGGTGGCCTCAAGTGTAGGATCAATGTCTTGGAGTGTCCCTTGTGGTTCCAAAAAGTGACTTACACCACTCCCATGATTGTGCATTTTTTTTTAGAAAAAGGCGCACAAAGGCACGTTTATCAAAGAATTTTGCACGGAAAGGCACATTTGACTGGTTCTTCTTGTACGCAATTTGATTTTTCCTTTCAGACCTTAAATATTTTTACATAATTTCAGATTCTATAATGTCTCTCAACCCTGTAAATCCTTATGCTTGACATTAATTAATGTCACCTTTTCTTTTACAATTTTCCAGTGATAATAATTTCCCCCTAATGTGTGAGGTCTAGGAAGAACTGTATAGTCGAAACAAATTATAGTTTATGTTTTGTATATTGTGTGTAGAGAGAGAAATACCTACATGTAGCTCAGAATTAGAGACACCCTGCACCGGGTCGAAGAGCGACCATGTCTTGTGGGATCCCTGTAAGAAATGGTATAATACAATATATACAAATTTTCTACGAGGCGGGCATGTCCCATGCTCGTGATGCTCTGGCTAGTTAAAAAAATCTATTTGACAGGTACAGATTCTATCTTTGTCACTAATATGGTAGTGATTTTTTGGTTGATGATGACGACTATTGACGCCCAAAGGGGAATTTTTTCTTTGAAAATAGGTGGAAAATAGTACCCATATGTGTGAACTTGGTGTGGCATCTAAATTCGCATTGTACACATAGGCACTAGCTAGGACATTCCTGTGTAAGTATTACTGAAAGAGACACTTATAAAGGCAGGAGTCTTCGAAGAATTTGATGAAAGTGCAATGGTTGTAAGGTACGATACCATCTTGACATGAAATCTTGTGTTGTATTCGAATGTGAAGAGGATCGATGACATCTGTGGGAAATGATATCTCCCACAATGCCACCCAAGGATGCCCTTTTTATGGAGAGGGGTGATCCAAGCTACCGCTTCCTTTTTGGAAAAGAGGTGTTGATGTTGACAAAAAGAAAGCCTCAACTGAACTAGGGGGTCATGAAAAGGAGGATCAAGATCTGGGATGTGATGGGTTTAACATAGGCATGATGGTGAGTGGTGAATGAAAACTGATGATGGGGATTCAGTGGCCCATGGTCAAAGGATAAGAAGCAGCTTGGCGGTAGTCATAACTATTTCTGATGGGGAAATCCCTGTAATCAGTAGGACTTCCAGGGTGGGTATCAACTGTTTATGAATGTCGTGGTGGCTTTTGCGTGAGGGTATGATACTTCGACCAAGGGTGACCAGGGACTACTACCGTGGGAGAAAAAATTAATGGGTGGGTGGGTGACATAGTGCATCACTTGCAGTCTTTGTACAGTTACCAAAAGAATAAAATAATGGGTTTTGGTTTGTACAAATCACAAAGACAGGTGCCCCAAAACATGAAAGTGTTCACTCACTAATGATGTGAGCAAGGTGTTTTTGCTGAGGGTGGGGGCCCATCGGTTTCTCTCATGTGTGAGTTTGGTGAAGCAGATGGAAAATGTCGTAGATAGGCTATGCTGATGGATGTATGGTAGGCCAAATGCGAGGCACGATAGTGCACTTTCGATCTGCTTGCAAAACCTGGTTGTTTGAGAAAGGGGTTTTATTTCGATATGGTAAAACTTGACCTTATGCATGGCGGGTGAATGGGCATGAGGTGCTTCTCGTACTAAGGTGAAATGGAAATGGCGTCATTATTTCCGATATATGGTCTAATTTGGGTGACGAGTGCCATGGAGGGGAGGATTTACCAACCAACGAGGATGCTTATCATGTGAAAGGTGAGGTGATGATAAACATGGTCGAGTGTTTGGAACCTATGGTTAATTTCTAATGGAGAAATGATGTCAAGATATGCAGATTTTTTCTGGGACTCTATCATGGTTAGGGTAGAATGATACCTGCTTTGGAACTTTAAGTGGATGGAGCGGTGAATGGTTTTCATATTACTTGCAAAAACAAATACCCCAAGTGAAAGCATCTTCTTTATTCAAATATTATTTGAAAGATGTGTTGATAAAAAAGAATATGAGAGAGGGCATGCCTGTCGGTACTGAAAAAATTTATTTTTCAGAGGTGTAAATGTGTGGTACCTCCTTTGGGCATTATGAAGTGTGGATCATAGTGTTATAGACTATTGCTGCCTAGGTTACCTTAGCCCAAAGACTCGATCAAACCATATGCAGTAATCAACACGTGTGGTAACTCAAGAGGATGAGGCAACCAAGTTCCCCTGTACCTGGTAGATATATGGTGGCTTGGGGGGATTTTCAAGATGGGAGCTTGCATGAGCGCAAGGTTCGGTCTCCTGTTAGGATGGTCAATTTCCTGTCAGTGGAAATTGTGCCTAGTGTAGAGGTGTCTGAATGTTTCCATTAGTGGGCATGCCTCTAGTTCATGGTTATGGCCAGTGCAGATGGTGCATGGTATCATTGTGCCAACTGAGTAGATTGTGTGGGAATCAACACGACTCTTCATCCCCTATGTGGAAGCTTTGAAATGATCTGTTGTAGAAGATGAGGTCTTCTTCTTCCATTTCTATGTCTTTGGCTTGGGTATGTCTAGCTCTTTTGGGAAGTGCAGACTTAACGCTGCTCTTGTCACTCTTAGCTTGGGGATATGCTCACATTTAACCGCATGATGAAAGTGTGAACAAATCTGGCAATAAGTACTCATGATTTTCTCTTGGTTAGAGACAATTCTATGTGGGAGATGAGAGATTTTGTGAAAATTGTTTGCTAGGTGCTTTGCTTCTTTTCACTGATTGACCCAGTGGCCAATTAGGTCGCATAGTCTGCATGTTATCCTAGGTTGGACATGGGTCATGCTTGGTGTGTGCAACATCCCATTTTTCCCATCACACCGATGTGAGTGTGAGGTTGCTAGCCTAGGGGTGATATATGTTTTATATCGTTTGAGGAGATCGTCTTGTTTCTTTTATAATGTGTGAAACATATCAATTAGAGGATGAACTTGTGGGATATAGGTACAACACTTTCCACAGTGATTTCCTTGACATACTGGGAAAAATAGCCTAGATATGGGGTGCCCATCGTGCATATTTGGTGGCCTGACGGGGTACTAGCATCATAACGTTGCTAAATCAGGGCAAGTGGTGACCAAATGATTGGGCGTTTTACATAACACACATTTTGGTGTTATCAGTAGAGAGTGGTTAGGGGTAACTAAGGGTTCCATGATTGGTCACTTTTTAGCTAACAAAAAGAGGATGGATCTACTCATCACATCTTCTTGGTTTGTCAAGATGTTCATGGATTCTAAGTCTATGCCATCTTCTTGGGAGAGGCAGACTATGGTTGATCACATACAAGATAGTGTTGTGGAAAATCTAGGTATGTAGTGACAATGGCGCATCGAGTGATTGTCACCACAAATTTGACATGAATACTGGATTTCCATGTTATTGCGATATACTATATGAACTAGATACCATCGCTAGAAAATTTCCAAATCTGGGTAATGAATGATGAAATGATCGAGCTCATTGCAAAGTACACAACGCTCGATGGGAGGAGGGTGCATGGCTGGGAGTCTTTCAGGTGACTGTCTTTCTTCCTGCAGATACAGGATGGTGAGAGGTTCATCTCCAGATGACTGGGTGGAGGGATCCTCTTGATAGGATCACTCGATGGTGTGTAAGGCATCCCTATATCATGGTATCTTCTGGGAAATTATGGGTATAGTGCCCATAATTTTTGCAAATAGTGCATGCGTGGTTGGTACGCAATGCTTTACCTTTACTTTTGGTGGTAGGTTCCTTTTTATGGGAACATGGAGTCTCGCTTTCTACCTCAGAGCTAAGGAGTGGTTTTAATTCATACAAATATGGGCAGATGTGGGTAGGGTGACCTACTACGTCACATATGTCACAACCTGGTGATTCTAGTTGGGTGGCAGGAGTCTCCACCCTCTTTCCTCTCTCGGCTTTCTTAGCCATAATAATTTGTTTTGCAATGGGAATTTCCTTTGCAGGGATGTTTTTGACAGTTTCCTGAATGGGTGGGGCCTCCTTGGGACTGAGGGGCTTTAAACCTATGGCGGTGATGTGTGTGTCTCCCATCCCAATAGGGGAATGAGGTACCAGATTGGTATTGAAAAATATATGTTTGGTAACACCACTGTTGCCAAGACTTGTTGGGATATGAAACTAGCTAGGGGTTAGAGGAAAGGGGTCTGGGAAGCGGCGTAGGCTAGAGAGGCTATCATGGCCAAGGAATCAGTGTCATTACTTCTCATGTCCGTGTCCTGAGTAGCTTCAGTGCTTGATGTTGACATCATGCACACCGGAGCCCCTGTGACATTAGGTGATGATTCACACATAACAGTGGTATCTCCTAAGAATGATCCTAGGATGGACGACAGTTTGAACTAGCCAGGGCCATATTCTTGGTACCATGAAAGTGTGTCCGCATATGTGTCTATGTATGGTAGAATGACATCGGTATTTGTCAGGGGCCGCTTCTCTCTATGCGTCAATTGGTCGATAGTGACGATGTGGTCCTCATGGGGGAACATCATAGTTCAAAAGACGTAACAGGCGATGGATGACATGGCGTACATATAACTCCAACCAAGGAGTATATTGTAGTCAAACTGAGTGTTTAAGAATTCAATGTCTATAAGGACCGTCTTTCCGGCTAAGCAGACCGTGACATTTTGGTAGAGGTCGACGGGGGCCAAAGGGCGAACATCGTATGCTCTAAGCGTGATGTATGAAAAATTTAGTTTGGGTGATCCTAACTTGTGCCAAAATTTCTTTGACATGATGCATGTGGATGCACCTTCATCAATGATACATCGATGAATGGTAATATTTTAGACCAACACTGGTATCTGGAAGGACACCATTGAAGGAATCCTAGGGTGGCTTTACCTAAATCAAAAGCCATTATGCGTGTATCGGTAGGGTCGATATCGCCTAACGCCAAAAGAAAGGCTTTCTGCTGCTTTGGGAATGACTCTAATACCTCCAAAGCTGACACATCGGTGGGAGATTAAGTTAGATCATCCACAATGCTATAGTTATGGGATGCTTTGGAATAGTTTCCTGCTCGCGTAGTTGGTCCCTTAGCCATCTTTGGAAATGGTTCAATAGGCATGTTTTATATGGTCAAAGGTGCTATTGGTGCATTGGTACTAGCCCCTGACGCATTGGTGTCTGGTAGGGTGTCATAATTTCAATTCTGTGTTTGAAAAAAAATTTCCTCGCCAGTCATGTAGATTTCGTGGCTTTTTTTTTCTGGAGTCATCGGGAGTTTGTTGCTGCGTGCTAATGGTCCCTTGATGGGGGAAAGGTTCCTACATGACTGTTGTCTGCTGGGAGGATCACCCTTGTCCATGGTCACTTTGTAGATTCTTCAACTCAGGGAGGTCAGGACGGTGGTGAGTGTAATGGTCATACTCACCACAGATCAAACAAGAGTGGTTTTTTCGAAGAGGTGGCCTTTTTTTTGCCTTTAGGAGTTGCTTGGCAACTAGTTTTGATTTCAGTTGGAGTTGCCTCTAGCCTGAGATCGAGGAGGGCATTGCTGATTGTTTCCCCCCTATCTGGGATTTCCTTTAGGTTTTTTTTTTTTCCTTTTTTCTTAACCACGTTGGGAGGATAGTTTGGATTTTCCTGGTTATATGGTTGTCGCGGTTGGTTTTGGGAAGGTTGCACAAAGTTCACCTATGCATTATTCTGCATGGGTGAGTTTTGTGCTGGGGACTGCGCATAATGTGGTCCCTGGTTTGTAAATGGTTGTTGGGGGGGAGCTCTTCCGTCAACATGTCTATCTGCGTACTGGGTCCCTTGAGCTGGAGGATAGGGTCCTCCATGATGATGGTGATACGATGACGCCCTACTGGTCAAATTTTGCGGAGGCATGTGATGACATTGGTATCCAAGTTGTGGTGCATTCTAAGTATAAACATACATGTAACTGGGGTATTGGACACTGCTCCTTGGGTCACTTTGGGTTAATGACCCAATTAAACCATCTGCAGAGGTCGACGCACCTGGAAATTCTTTGTAAGTTTGCAGGCATGGGGTGTTCGGCGAGATATTGTAAATATACCTTGACTGTGTATAGATCAGCTCGAGCTTTTGGGCCTTACTGATGGCATCCTCTTCGGATATGGGTTTTTGTTGCGCCACATCTTTCTAAATCTCCACGGTTAGAGTTTTTGGGAACAGGTCTAACAATACTTTATCGTCGAGTTTGGCTTTCCACAAACTACGACGCCACCGCCATTCGTGAAGATGGTTTGAGATATGGACAACGGGGCTTTGCCTAAAGTGGGTCAGTAACTCCATTCCAAAATCATGGTGGATGGGTAACTGAAAATAGGTTAGGAACACAGTGGCGAGGGAGCTAAATGTTCCATGTGTAGCAGAGGGTTCCTCCACATACCATTTTGATGCCACTCCAGTTAGAGTGCATTGAAACAGTCTTAGTCAAATAGTATCATGAATGATTTTTTTGGATGAACACCTCTAGTGGAATGTCATAACATGATTTCAAAGGTCTTCTGCTTGCTTTCCTTCAAAATTTGGAATGTCTGAGGGGAGCTTCGTGGGCATGGGAGGCCATATGGGGTTGTGTGCAATGGGATTTCCAAGGTCTTTCACTTGATTTCCTTCAAAATTTGGAATGTCCGAAGGGAGCTTCATGGGCGTGGGAGGCCATATGGGGTTGTGTGCAATGGAGTCATCTGTCAACTTGCTTAAATATGGTAGATTTAATGAACCTAGAAAAGGTTACTGCGAGGTTGTAGTCACTACGACTAGTGAAAATACAATGTTTTGGTTAGGAATAGGGTTTTCCTGTGACGTACCCTGTTGTGAGTTCAACTAGCTTCCCGAATGGGTAGCACTCTTCTGGCCTTTCGGGGTTGTGGGGGGAGTGGTGTGTGGTGACCCTGTGGGGGTGTTCACCGGTGTGACGTTGGGAGACTGACTATTGTTCCCAACTAAATATCCCTCAATAAAGGATGAACCAGTAATGGTGGCTATGTTTCTTCTTTGATGCCTAAATGGTGAAACACCTAGAACCCCTCCCAGTAATGGGGGGAGGTCCAAAATATGTCTAGATCGACAAGGTTCTGTTGGGTCCATTTTGGCATCGACTAGGTATGGCTTTTTAAATATTTGAGAGGATAGAGATTATAATCAAAGAAAAATTATGATCTCATACATAAAACAAAGCGAAAATAAAATCTATTTTCCCTTTAGATTAATTGTATGTGATCAGTCAATAAAAAAATATATGGCTTTTGTTTGTTTGCGTATGATAATAAAATCCTAGAAGACCTAATCGTCCTCACACTCTCAAATGTAACTCGGCCTTGAGAATATATCTTGCGAATGTTGGCACAACATCTTGTAAGAGCTAGCGATGTCCCCAGTCAACCAAAGAAAATACACCAAGGTAAGGGTAGATGATCTAGTGCTTGTCTACACCGTCACCTATAGGGAAAGGATGCCCTCATTTTGGCCACTAAGCACCACTGTCCCACTTGAGCATTCGAGTCTTGGGATTATTGGTAGTTCAGATAACAATACCGAGTATCAACTGGGTTAGGTAGCCCCAACTGATACCACACGCACTGCGCCTAAGCCTAAACCCCTCTGACTCGGGTCTCTTCCGTGCTCAGGTTTTCTTTTTCGTGGGCTGATAGCTGGATTTTAAAGTTCCCTAAATAGACAAATTCTATGTTTCAATATGGATAACGATCCAGGTGGCTTATTGGATGCCTACCCCCTTGATCCTAACTTAGACTATAAATTCTTTTGTGGCCCCTGTGGGAAGAATTTAGTGAGTTTTGTTAAGTTAGTTTTAGGTGTCTTTGCTTTGCTTAGGGTGTGGATGTGTGTGAGAAAAAAGTGAACAAACACATAGTTTGGACGTTTTGATAGGCAATGATCCTTTTCAAAATCCCCTATTTAAACTATGTTCTATTGTTCCTTGCTCAAAAGAAAAAAATGCACGGATATGGGCCACTTTCATTTTTTCCTAGTTAATCTATGTGATCAACTATATGGAGATGGTGAGTTGTGAATAGAGAATGTTCATATGCTTTCCTAGGATCACTGGAGGGTGCAAAGGCAGCATAGATTAATTTCTCTTCTATCTACAATTCGATCCTGGTCCCGAAATCCTAGTGAAAAAATTGAACTAAACTAATGAATTTTACACTAGAAAAAGAACTAGAAAATCATGCATGGACTTGGGCCACTTACTTTGGCTAATTACCTAGGTGTTTTGTACTTAAATTTTCAAAACATAAATTATTTCGGAATGCAAGTTAATTTGCCTCCTACTTAAGCTATGTGTTAATTTTGCAAAAATCAACTTGAACTAAAACCACCACCCAAAACTAATAGAAGCAGCTAAAATTCAGTTGTAACAAGTTACAGAGCATCTCAACCAATGCTGACAGATGTATTATGGGCTGCCAGTCACTTTTACAAGTAGGAAGAGATGGAAATATTGGAGAAAATTTCACTTCTGTTTTTTGCATGCAAAAGGCTGAGACAAGTGTGAATTCTGTGTGCAGGTCACTTCTGAATGTGCGCAATGGGGGCATGCATGTCTGTGAGGAATGCACTCAAATTTCATGTAGAGTAACTTTTTGGAGCTCTTCTGCTTCAATCTGTCACTAGGGATGAACCAGGCAATGAAGGAGAGAAAGGGGGTGATTCCAGTCCAACTCCACAGCAAAGACGGAGGTCTCTGCAAAAAGGCACAACCAAATAAACTTGGAAATAAAAGTTAGTGGAGTCGCGAATCCTCTGTTAGTGTGTTTGGTGCATGAATGTAACAAATCACACCAACTAAAGGGGGGTGGTTTTTCCCTCTTAAGTTATTGGTCACAGGCATAAAAATAAATGGAGTCAAGTAAGTTAATGGAACATTCTAAAACATAAACATACTAGATAGAGAAATAGAATGCATATTCAAACTTAAAACTAAACTAAAACTAAAACAAAGAAAACAAAAGCTCTAAATTGAGTCAAACAAATTCAATAATCCAAATGGTGGCTCTTACATCCCCTCTTACTGAGTGCTGGTAGGAAATGAGGATGAAAATTTAACGCACTTTCCAAGGGGCCCTTAGAACTATGGGTTCTAAGTCCCTATGCAAGGATTTCTTTACTTCCAAGATACCTTGGCACAAATTCTCCCTCTCACTACTATGGTGGACTGGAGTTGTTGGATGGCCAAAAACTGAGTCCCCTCTATCTCTGCTCCAGATCACACACTATTGGTATTGCTTCGGGCAATTTTTCCTAGCATAACAATGTGCTCTCCTATTGTTCATCTCTTTCTAGCCTTTTATAGGACAATTCAAATCCTCCTTCCCTCTCTTGGTACATTGTGGATAGTGACACAAGAGAGGAGGGTGACTCTATTGTGTGCCACATTTATTCCATTGTTTTCTCCCTTGGTGTCCTAAGGAGGCTTCGGCGGCTGTCCTTAGGTGGCCTCAAGTGTTAGATCAATGTCCTAGAGTGTGCCTTGTGGTCTTGGAAATTGACTTTCACCACTCCCAAGATTGCACACTTTTTTGAGCAAAAGGCGCGGAAAGGCATTTATCGAAGAATTTTTCCCGTAAAGGCACATTTCACTGGTTCTTCTTGTGCGTAATTTGATTTTTCCTTTGTGACCTTAGAGATTTTTAAATACTTTCATATTCGCTAATGTCTCTCAGCCCTGTAAATCCTTCTGGCTGACATTAAATAATGTCACCTTTGCTTGTACCATTTTCTAGTGATAACAACTACTAAAAGAGATTGGTCTTGCAGAAGCTGACCCGCAAGGGTTGAAAAAAATTCCTTGACCATTAAGAGATAGCCTCGCAACAGAAGAGATGCAACGAGAGGATGTTGAGGGCGATGCGCAAATGACTGCGGGAATTCACGAGCCAGAAAGGGAATATTAAGAGGTTGCTCCCCAAGTGGAGGAACAAATAAAAGAGGTCAAGGTGAAGGAGGAGCGGGTCGACGCATTTGTTGAAAATAATCCACCAAATCCCAAACCAGTTACGAGGCCAGCAGAATAAGTCATCGCTAAACAATAAATCATCGAACATTTAGAAAAAAAGAGACCCCCTCTTAAATATGGAAAATAACAAATTAAGAAAGAGTGTATTGTGTTTACAGAATAGAGTGAGGAGATAAAAGGGAAAAGTCACAAAATCTAGGGCCGAGGTTGTCTCGTCGGCAGTACAGACAAAGGAAATTCATGCAACCTCTTCCTCTACACAAACTGAGCCCATTGAAAATATATCCAAGGCCCAAGAATTCCTTTTCTCTGCTGAAATTCAGAAATGGCAGGCTGCTGTGTCCTGTGTCCAACAGGGAACAATCACTTTGAAGGCCCACCAGGAAGAGTTAAAGAGAATCTGTTAGCACGCCGCAAAGGCCATGACTATTTATATAAACCATATGGATAGAGAGAAGCAAAATCGGGAGAAACAGTGAAAGAAGATCGAGAATTTGGAAGAGGAAGTGCGAGTATTGAAGGTTGACAACTTGAAAGAAATGTTTACCTTGACACAGTAGGTAATGGCTTGCCGACCCCTTTCTCATAGTTATGCTCTGTTTCTTCACAATAAATATCTTCTCTTGTGTCTGGATAGCATCCTTTATGAGACTAATCACAAAATAGAAGACCCTATACAGTTTTTACGCATCTTAAGAATTCATCATGTCTTGAATCATCATTTGGTGTGTGAACTATACATGCATGAATACTTCCTGAGTTATGATCATACATTTGATTTAGTTTGATTTTTGGGATATGTTCACTTAATAGCTACTAATGGAATTGAGAATATGTAACAAGACTTTTCGTCCAAGTTAATGCAATTTGTCCTTCTAGTTCTTTCATGAGTTTGTGATTATACCACAACCCTGATCAGGGATTTGGGCCCGCTATCATTACCAGGTGTTGTTTAACTATGTGTATGCTTAGGTTATTTTAGTGCATCATGTGTTTCTTTAATTTTTGTGAAATTTAATGTGATCGTTGTAATTCTAAATTGCTGTGGATGTATTCCCTATTTTACAATTGATTTCTACTATCCCTTTCATTGTTGTTATAGTGGTTTGTTGTTTTACATAGCTTATCAAATCCATGACTGATACAAAATTGTGTAATTTCCATATGCATATATTTTTCATATTAGCCTTGCAATAACCTACACATCTCGGATTGATAATTAATGTGGGAAAGGGTTGAATAATATAATTCACACTTGGACACCAACAACACCAACAAAGGCAAGGTAGATAGTGAACTTAGGTAGGTTCACCTATAATTATATGCTTAAGATGTTAGTGGAGAAAAAGTAAAAGACCATATCAACTTCCCACTTGACTCTAATTACAATGACCGACATGAGAACTAGCATACTAGACATTAGTGCAGCAGGGAGTCAGTTGGTGTACTCCCAAAGGGAGGGTGAACTTCCCTTTTGCTTCAGAGCTATTTTGTTTATTTTTTGAGAGGTTTCCAGAGATGAGGAATACTTTTGTTTGGCAGCCTCATAGGCCAATGTTGCATGTAAGGATGCAAATTTTGGGACAGATGATGCCCAAGAGGGGCGATTCAGAGTTTTCAGCAAGGATATCGCATGATGCACTAGAGTTTCTAGCTAGTGTTGATGACAATGCCTTCATTCTGGTCCCCTGTCCATATGCAAGTTTGGATTGGCGAGGGTGTTCCAACATCCTCTTCACAGATGATGAGTTGCTGGATGATAGAGGTAATATTAGCGTTTTCTTTAAATTTATTCTAACATGTTCTTTAACTTTTTATTATTATTGTGGTGTACTTATATATATTTTGTAGACATTGGGTCATTTGATGACAATGAGATGCCACCGCCACCAAATGATCCAGGTGTAGATATTGATGACCGCGATGAGGAGATGGTAGATGTCGAGGACCAGGTCGGTGTAGATAGACCTGATCATCCTCACATTTTGCAGGTACCAGCTAGCGTGAGTCATAGGCTTGACATTAGATTTAGGATGGAGTTAGGCGAGCAAATCTGTTGACTGCTTCTGGAGGATGGAGTCAGGCTGGCCACCATCAGAGAGATACAGGGCGATGATAGGTTGATAGTGATGTGGAGAGGCATGCTACATGATATGTTGACCTTGATGTGGCATGTTGTAGGAGCTACCATCTTAATGGTGTGGTTGAGGAGGGCCCTTTGACATAGGTGTGTTCAAGACGCAGTACGTTGACAATCAAGCAGTGACATATCATATGATGATCATGATCAAGGGAGTGATCATCGTTCACGTCGCGCCGCAAATGAGCAACCTGTAGCATCGACTAACAATCATGATCATGAGCAGGCTTGACCATCCACATCGAGTTAACCTTCTCAGCCTGCAGCATCCAACAGTCATGACCATGAGCAGGCTAGACCATCCACGTCGAGTCATCATGATCAGCAACCTGCATCATCCAGCAGTACTCATGATCATGAGTAGGCCACTGGACCATCCACGTCGACTCATCATGAGCAGGCAGTTGATCCTGATCAGCATGAGGCACCACCTGATCAGCAAGCACGTGACGATCGACATCTATATGAGCTTGTTGAGGCTACACCATTGGCTGAGAAGGCCTCGACTAGTACTATTATTGTTGATGTACCATCAACTGATATTTCACATTTATATTATAGTTGTATATTTTGACATTATACAATTATATATATATATATATATATATATATATATATATATATATATATATATATATATATATCGTCCATGTATTTTATGTTCACGTTGCAGTTGTACTTAATTTACATGTTGGTGATCATCATGATGTGTATATTGTTAGGTCATGTTAGATATGTTCATTTAATGTGCAGCTTGCAGATAGATGTGTATGTGATAGCAGTTATTTGACATGATATGTATATTTGATGTTTGTGCTGTGATGATGTTATACAATGCTTTTGTTTTGTTAGATGATCATGATCACGACGATTAGATGATGTTAGCAAATTTGAATGTGTTTTTTTAGTAGAATATGATGTTTGTACGATGGTTGTCATCATCGTGATGTTTATTTTTAATATTAAATCATGAAATTTATTAAATAGTATGCGTGATTGTAAATGAAATTTTAATTTTAATTGTAATTGTAATTGTATGTGAAATTGTAAAATTGTAATTGTAATTCTAATTCTAATTCTAATATTTATTGTAATTTTATGTAAAATATTTGTAAAATTTTAATTGTATTAATGTGAAACGATTGTAATTGTAATTGTAATTGTGTGTAAAATTCTAAAATTGTAATTGTAAATATTGTAATTTTAATTTTAATTGTAATTTTATGTGAAATTGTAAAATTGTAATTGTAATTGTAATTGTATGTAAAATATTTGTAAAATTTTAATTGTATTAATGTGAAAATTTTAATTTTATTAATGTGAAAATTTTATTTTATTAATGTGAAATGATTTTATTAAAAATTTTAAATTTGTAAATTTGTAAATAATTGTAAAATAATAAATCTGGAATAATATGAATTTTTGTAACATAATAAGGTCTAGAAAATAATGCAAATAAATTCATGTACTTTATAATTATCATTATTTTATTATGATCTTACATACCAAAAAAAAGAACTTTATGCAATACGTCATTGTTTTCGATATCAACATAATTGCAAATTATCAAGTGAAATGATTTTAACATTAACACAATGCAAATTACCAATTAATTCAAAATACATATTATAATGTTTCGAAAAAAAGATTTTTAGTTATAGGGTAATGAAGTCCTCTTCTTTATAAAAACCCATCTTAAAAAAGTATAAATGATGAAATAACACATGTACCATATCACTCTCACTTCTCATGATCAACCTCATTATCTTCCAACTCGCTTGGCATGATAACACTATTGTTCTCAAAAATATGTTTTGATCTAGGGTCATGTCTCAATACGAACCAACAATCCCTATCCAACACATTTGGGTAAAAAAAAACCTGGTTGTAGTGTTTGGGGAAAACATAAGGCTCCTTGGCTTCACCCCACATCTTTCTAGAGTTGATACATATTAGCACACTATCATGATATTCCTTTACATTATTCCAATCAAAGGTTTCCCACCACTTTCACCTAAAAATAACACAGTCGTAAGAAGAGAAATAAACTTCAATGATCTCTTGAATCTTTCCGACGTAACCTAACGTCCCTCCTACTAGGTTTTGATCAGGGTGGCTAGATCGACTAGATTAGTAGAACTCGAGTTCCACTCCACAGTCTTGTGCCATGTGCCCATCATCGACATTTTTTGTGCGAAAATGGTGTCCATATTCCCACATAGATCGGAACAAATGCACCTATAAAAAAGTTAAAAAATCATAGTGTCATGTGTGTTATAATAACCCAACAGTCAAAATATGAAATATATATGTAATGACATTTGAAAATTGCATCATTAAGTTTCAAATGTACATATAAATTAAATAGATTATTACCAATTTGGTGCACCCAATCCCTACGTTTAGCGCATCCTCTTCTGCACACGGGTAACAACTGATTGCACTGTATTTCTCTCTGACTTGGTCAGTAACCCAACTGTTGGGGCATATTGGTGGCATATTTTCTTTTAAATCATTGTGATAAAGCACACTTCTACCATTCAACTGTTTGAATTCTTTCCTGTCACTATCCCATTTCATCCTCTTTTGTTCATACAATGCGACCCATAGATATGTCGCTTCTGAATTGCAAAGAACAAATTTATTGATTGCTTCAATTTTTACATTCGTTGATGAAATCAAACTGACATATAGTACATATGAGATCAAAATACAAATTATATTGAAGTTCAACATGAATATCTACTGCGTGTAAATTTGAAAAATTATAAGTCATTTACTCTTTATCAAGCGCCTTTTTCCATTTGTTTGGAGTATCTCCCCTTCTCTTTTGTCTTCATCCCTTTCATCGTCCCAAATCATTGCACCTAGTCTATTGTCGATCTGCTTGATGTACTCACTAGCATAATCGAAAGACTCATATGATATGTACCCCTTTGCCATAGACCCCTCAGGTTTTTCCCTTTGTCGAACAAAGCCTTTCAATTTCTTCATGTACCTCTCTAAGAAGAACATCCAATAAAAATAAACCACCCCAAATAATTCAACCTCATCTACTAGTTGTATTAGAAGATGAACTTGCAAGTCCATGAAACTCGTCAGCAGTTCCTTCTCAAACATACAAACAATCTTAACTATCTCTTAACGCCACCATGGAATGCTAACCACATAAATCTCATTTGACATGATCTAACATAGAAATGCAGATAATTTAGATAGGGCATGTCCTAGGTCTTGGGGGAATTCATGTTTCACATATCCATGCACGAACAAAGGATAATGACACTGCAAAGTATAAACAGGTGCAATAATATACAAAATTAGTTATCTTTTATGATCCCTGCATGGGATGAAATTTATTAATATAAAATATAATAAAATCATGTTTTTGACATTATATTTAATCTTAGAATATTCAAATTTTCATGCGATTTCAACCCCAACAAATGGTCATCCACGGTGAAGCAGCGTCGTAGTGAAGACCCATATAAAGATGGCACCCTCGCACCCATTATAACTGCCTTTGCCAAATAAAGGTCATATTTTTTAAAAATCTATGGGACATCACCTTCTTTGAAATACCATGAATTAGAGGGACTAGTGCCTGCCTCTGCTCCAGTACTTTCTAATCATCTTGGCCAATTTTTCTTTTTAGTTTTTGAAGTAATAAGATCTTTCCTAAAAACCAATGTGTCACTTTTTTCGATGATATGTGCCTCCATAAAGGAGATTAAACATTTTGAAATATATGCATGGGATCTAATAAGTGGGTACTCTTGAGATGCTCCCAATATGGGAGGTTGTAAAAGATAGATTTCCTTTTCATCCCAATGGGAAATTTCTCAACATTAGTGTCGAATAATTATGTATCATTGAGCATAGGCTCCTCATTTGAATCAAAAATTTCTATGAACTCCTTCTCCTTCTCTCTCTCATATGCTCTAAGCCATTCAGCTGGTGTCATTATTGGAGGCCTTTGGGTTCTCTCTCATTTACCATTGAAAGTGGATGCTACTCTTCTATAAGGGTGCTCTTCTGGGAGGAATACCCTGGAGCAGTCATACACTGGATTTCACAGGTTGTTGGACCATCTAGCTTTCAGAGAATGTCCACAACATTTACATCCAAAATACCCTTTTGTTACAAGACCTACGATATTATTGTATAGAATTTATATGCATGGAACTTTAAACAATATCATGTAGAGAACAACAATTAAAACAAATTAAATAATTAATATGAGAAAGATTATTGTTACGTATATAAAAAAATCAATAAACATGTAATTTACCAATTCAAACTCCTAAGCCTGGATAATCATGTGTCATGTAAGCACATATGCCATACAATGTAGAATTCCTCTCTACTGTGATGGGTCTTGATACATCATATACATTTATCCCATCCCTTAATTCCTTGAGTTCATCTACTAGTGGTTGTAATTAGACATCCATATTATTCACTTGTCTTCTACTAGGGACTATGGGAGCCAACATAAGATGTTCATTCTTCATGGAAAACCATAGGCAGATATTGTTATTGATCACTACTATAGGCGAAACATAATAGTTAGTGTTCTGGAGGGAATATGGGTTGACGCCATCCATGGCTATGATGAGTCATAGACTTCGTACTTCATCCTTGAATTTTTCAGGCCATGTATCCTCTATATGCTTCATGGCTATTGAATCTATTGGGATTCACATAACTCCCAACTCACTTCTTTGTGAGACATGCCATCCCTGCAACATAGCTAATTCATGTGCCTCAATATCTTAAAAGGAGGACCCATCTAAGGTGGCTCATACAAACGTAAGTTTTCAACATTAACAACTAAATACGTTTGCATATAAGAAGGCGAGTCAAGTTGAAATGCTATTACCAAGTTGCTTTATGATCTTGAATGGACCATAGTGAATGGGTTTGAGATTTTTACCTTCCCCTTGCATCCTTTATTTTCTAATGTGAAACCACAACTCATCTCCCTCTTGAAACTTGTGATCAACTCAATGTTTGTCATGCCTCTCTTTGTATTTTCTTTGAATTTTCTCAAGCTATTCCCGAACTTGTTGATGTAATTTTATCAATGACCTTTCGAGCCTTACCAATGTCACTATGGCCATCAATTACAACATCATTCCAAAAGATGTAGTCTAACGGAAATTTTGGAAAATACCCAAGGTGATGTTTGAGTACAAGAGTGCTTTGCCTAGTTGTAAGTGTGCTAAAAGTAATGCAGTTGTTCATCCCACAAATTAGGATGTTTGCTACAATATCCTCTCAATAGATGCACAACAATTCTATTCGCCACCTCAATTTTTCCATCTGTTTGTGGATGAAAATTGGTACTCTTTTTCAACTTTGTGTCCATCATTCTCAATAGATTTGACCAAAAATTCCAAATGAACCTGGAACCCCTATCACTAACAATAGAAGTTGGAAATCCAAATTGAAGCCAAAAATGTTGAAAATAAAGTTTAGTAGTTTGTTCAACAGTAATGTTTTTACTGAATCTATCCACAACTACATAAAGATAATCATGTTGTTTTCTTGACATAGGTATACCTCCAAAAAAATCCACGGAGACACTCTCCCATGGCCTTGATGGTACTAGTAGTGGCGTGTACAACCCAAGCTTCCTATTACTAGGATTACTTGTTGCACACATAGAACAACCTATTATACAATGTGACACATTGTCTATCATTCGAGGCCAATATAAATACCTCTGTAGATGCGCCACTATTTTTCTTACCCCAATGTGTCTAGAAATAAGAGATGAATGAGCTTCTCTCATGACACTTAGCCTCTCTCCTTGTGGAATACACAGCTTGCCCAAATGAAACAGAAAATTGTTATGCATTTAATAATATTTTTCTTCAACTTGATTCCCTTCACTCAAACTAGCATACACATCTTGAAAATCAATGTCATGTGCATATTGTTCTACGTAACTCTCATGTACAATAGAATGATTTTTGAGTAAAATAGATGCACTAATGATTGGTCTTGAAAGCATATCTGCAATTTTATTGAAAATACCTTTCTTGTACCTTATAACCAAGTGAAATTATTGAACAAATCCCATCCACCTGAAATGTCTAGATTGCTACAATTTTGTTTGTGATTGAAAGTACTATAATTGTTGGTGATCGGTGTGTATAATAGTCTCTTTTCCCATCAAGTAGTGTTTCCACTTCTTGACACTTTGTACCAACACATATAGTTATTTTTCATATGTAGGATAATTTTTCACAGCACAATTAAATGCTTCAGAATGAAATGTGATAGGCTTACCATTTTGCAAAAGCACTGCACCCATGGCATAATCATTGGCATCAGTTTGTATCTCGAATGGATGTCTCAAATTTGGTAATGCAAGGACTAGAGCTGAACTGATATTGTCTTTTAATGCTTCTAAAGCTTGCTATTGTCTGCCTCCCCATTGGAAGCCTTTCTTCACACTTGTCACAGCATGCATAGGAGCTACGATGGAAGAAAATTTAGCAATAAAATTTCTCCAATAATTGCACCTAAGAAAATTCTTACCTCAGTTAATGTTTTGGGTGGGGCCCTTTCTGTAATATTCCAAAATGGGAAAACTCAGCAAAAAATGCATAAAAAACACATTTTCAGAAATATATGCCATAAAAATCAAAATCAACCCTCGGATCCATTATATCTAACATCATAACACATAAATACAAGAGAATATCATAAAAAAATCATATTCGGTGAGGTAAACAAACCTCCCACACCTAGGATAGCCCAAAAGCAGTAAAACCCCAAAACTACTGCAACACAGAATTACTGCATAAACTGATAACATAGTCTAATGAGGGTTTATACTCAGAAATTGTAGAGATAAATAGATTTGATATTATATTAATCAATAATGCTCAAAAACTGAGATCTAGTCTCCCTTACATCAATCCAAGAGAACTCGGGAAGGGTTTCTAGGAATACACCCAAATACAAATGGTGATCTACATCCCAAGGACTGAAGAGTCATTGGAAACTGAAGCACATGAATATAGTAGGCTAAAATAATATATATCTGATGTATATCCACTCCAAGGTCTCCTCCAATGAAAGGCTGAACCCTTCAATCACAAGAAAACACTCAAACAGAGCCACAAGATCCCTTACTGAAGCTGCCCTCCAAAATAATGCAATTCTATACTGAAATTACGCTGTAGCTGATGGAAATAGATTGGCCTGATGCCAAATATCTGAAATGTTCTCAGTAAACCTCCAAACTGATCTCCCAAGAGAAGGAATTCTTCCTCCTATGAAAAAATAGCTCAGAAAGGGGGTTTCTCAACCCTCCACTGCAAGACCCTGCAACACAACACAATATTATACAGAAACTATGTTGTAGCTGAAGACTGAAGCTTGGTAAGAATTCCAGATGTGTGGAATGAAAGATCAGGAATCTCCCAAGAGGCCTATCAAAGAAAGAGATGGAATTCCTAAACAGGAATACCTTGTGCTAAACAACACCAGCAATCTTAGGTAAACAACTAAAGAGAGAAAAATCTAAACAGACATATCAAAATATCATTCATCAACTAACTCCATATGGCTACCATCCTCTTCCTTATAAACAATATGAGCCTTCTCACCTTGGGTCCCACTCATTAGGGTTTCCATCATCTCACAATCAATCTCTCTCCAAAAATGCGTTGTCCCATCATTAGTGTGACTCCTCCGTAACAACGTTGTTTGATTTGGTAAAAGTTGACCTCTTCAACCTACTCCAGCCCTTTTCACACCTAAGGGTCTTCAATTCAGCTTTTATATATCTATCTAAACTAAGTTACATTCATACTGGTTGTTTCTATTGAGGATTCACTCCCTCCATTCCATCTCTGTTGACTTGGTCAAACTTGACCTTCTCTTCATGCATTAGCCCTTGTTCACACATGGGGGTGTTTTATCCAGCTATGAATAGGATCCCTTCTGACATTAAGAGTGATTTTATTGCTGCTAGAAAGATTTATGGGCCTCCTTACCCATTTATTTATCTAACTATTGGTTAAAACCAAAATTAATATTCCAATTAGCTACATGCTAATTTAGGAATATTACAATTTCACAATGGCTTGCACTTTAGAAGGATCAATCCTCAATTCTCTTCCTCCTACAATATGTCCCAAATAGAACAAAGAAGTATTTCCAAACTCACACTTTTACATCTTAAGAAACAATTTCTCTTTCTTCAAATATCAAGCACTTTATTCACATGCAAGACATGATCTTCTCTTGTTTTGCTGAAAATCAATATGTATTCTAAGTACACAATAACAAAGTCATCAAGGAATGGATGCAAAACACTATCCATAACGTGTGTGAAAGTTGTTGGTGCATTACACAAACCAAATGGAATAACTATCCACTCAAAGAGTCCTTGTTTTGTTTTGAATGCAGTTTTCCATATGTCACGTTCTGCAATTCTTACTTGATGTTATCCACTTCGTAAATCTAACTTAGTGAAAAAAATTCTTCATTCAGCTAATCAAGAAAATCATCTATTATTGGGAGTGGGTAGCAATTCTTTACCATAATCTTGTTCAAAGCTTGGAAATCTACACACATGCGCCAAGTCCCATGTTTCTTTGGTATTAAGACTATGGGTGAACTACATGGCGAGGTGTTTGGCCTTGTGATTCCTTTGTCAACCATCTCTTTGATTCGCCTCTTTATTTTGGCATTCTCCATTATCAACATGCGATACATACCGATGTTTGGAAGAGGACAATCTTGTTGCAATTGAATCTCATGTTGAAGCTCTCTTTTTGGAGGCAATCTTTTTGGCTCCTGAAACATCTCATGATTCACATTAACTACATCATATAAATTTGATTTCAACTTAGGATCACATCCCTCAAATGATTCATGCTTGACATCATCTTTAAGCTTAATCATAAGAAGAACAAAATTCTTACTTGAATTTACCAGCCTCATTACCTGTCCATCATTTACCATAGCAATGTTTGTCTTCTTGCAATGTGCTCTAACAATGAAATCCTTTCCATCTTTGAATAAATTATACTTGTTTTCATAGTGATAAAATATCACTTTCCTGTTATACAAGTAAGGACTCCCTAATAAAATACTAGTTATTTCAAGCGGCGCCACATCTAATTCAATTGTTGTTGGGCCGAGAATAAGGTACATTTCACCCTATCTTTACCACGAATTTTAATGAACTTCTATGAATTTTCCCCTTATCTTAGCAATAAAGGAAAGGGAATTAATGAAAAGTCAGGACAAAATGAACTTACGATAAAAGGGATGTTTAATAATGGAAAATTGACTTGTGGTATCTTTATTAAGAGGGAAAAAATGTAGTTGAACTAATGATAACTGAAAGACAGCTAACAAGAGAGGCAAACGGGATCATGATGGCTCCCATGGGCTGACGGAAGATGGAAAGGCACATCCATTCTTGAAGGACTCAAATGACAGCCACGAGCAGCAAAATCATGTATGAAAAGGACCTGTTACCACTATTGAATTCGCCAATAGACGAACAAGATAGACAGATCTGAATAGATATTTTCTTCTGTAATAGACGTATCGAGACATAATTTTCCAGTTGTATTAATGTATTAATCTTCATCTTGATAAATATTTTGGTGTTTTTTAATAGTCAATCTCTGAGTTTTCCTCAGCAGTACACTTATAGTGGCCTTGGGCCCAGCCCTGGGAGTTTCTTCGCTACTTCTATGCTATACATTTAATTACAGAACTTACATTTCCAATTATCTAATCCATTTCATGAGATATCATTTAATTGGTCGAATTGTGAATATAAGATGCTACGGCTTTTGCTTTCATTAGAATAGTTCATCATTCATGCTTTCTTTCTTCCAATCAATGTTTTCATAATTGTTTAGATGCTCTCATCATTTTCCAATGCTTTTATACTCGCTTGATTAATTTTATGATGATTGTTGTTCAATCCTGCATATAGTTAAAGTTGGATCTTTTCATTATTATTGCAATGCATCTAGTTGTTGTTTGATTCAGAGAGATGTCATCTATTAATTTAAAAGATAATTCCATCGCAAAATTTAGATAAATAATTGTTGTTCAATTTATTAAAGTTGTTGTTCAATTTATTAGGATTGTTTTTCAATTTGTCACAGTCTATTGTTCAATCGTAGTTTTCTCTTTTCAGCAAAAATATACATTTCTGCATATGCCCAAAACAGGATAGTCAAGAGAATTTTATAACTCAATTTCACTTTGCTTTGATTGATCTTCGAGAACTAGATAGTCTTCCTTATCACAAATTAGAGTAGTTGTACTTTGATATCACTTGCATATAATGTGCTTACACTCTTGAAATAACAATACTTTCCCTTGGTTGATAATTAAATGAGAAGCATTGAAGTTTCCTGTAAACAACTGTGTCAACAAAATTTGTAGTGATTGCAAACCGCAATATACATTTCTTTGAAACCTATAAATTTGCATCCTTACAAATCCAACCTAATGGATATGGTTTTGGATGTGGTATGGTCTCAAGGTTAAGTTTCTTGACCAAGTCTTCAGAGATTAATTTTTCTTGTGATCCACTGTCAAACAATGTGTCAATCTTGGTATGTTTCGATATGACCCTCACATGAAACAATTCTATTATTTCTTCTTCATTTGGAGTATGTATGTGACAGTTTGATGTATTGGTACTGGGTTTAGTTTCAATTTATTTTCCCTTCATGTTCTTCAATCAAATGGCTATAATCTTAGATTCATCACCTGAATTACATCCTAAATCATGTTGAGTTGTAGTAGCAATTTTTTGTTTCCCTCTGTTATTGGGTTTCTTTGGCCTCATTTCAAGATGTAATTTCCAACAATGAGTTTCACCATGGCCTTCTTTTAAACAATGTTTACAAACCACTTTTTCTAGCTCTTTCTTAACAGATGCATCATTTTTTTTTTTACCTTTTGAGGTCTTTTCCTTGGCTCTACCCTTAAAAGGTTTATTTCTACCCTCTTTAGAATTTTTCTTCCCTCTAGCTTTTAGATGTGTGGCTTGAACACATACTTAATCTAGACTAGTGGGGTTAAACATGAGAATAGTATGTTTTAGATATTTATGTAAGCCTCCTATGTAATTTATCAAAGTATATTGGCTCTGCAAATCTACCCCTAATAAGAGAGCTCTTCTCCTAAATTCTTGGGTGTATTTTTCCACATTTTGTCCCTTTTATTGCCTAAATTTCTGCCAGTTCATTATGGCTTTACGGATATGAGCTAATGGATAAAAATATTGTTTTATAGTAGTAATGAAATCTGACCATGATATAATAATATTACCATTCTTCTTGATTTTCTCCTTTGTCTTGGCTTTCCACCAAACAAGTGTTGTACCTGTCAGGTCCCCGTAATTTGCTTTATGAAAATATTTCATGGAGATTTGATATTTCATGGAGATTTTGGTTTGGCAATTTTGAGTTTTGAATGTCTTCCTTGTTTATGAAAATATTGCTTGCAAGGTGAGGAAGAGAATTATCAACCTCTTTTGACTGAAGCTGTAGCTTTTGAGGCAAGAATTTTGAGTTTTTGGGCCTTTTTGAGCAAATTGGGTGATAGGTTGTTTGTGCATAACACTAGCCTAGGTGCATAACACTGGGTCTTGGGTGCATAAAAAAGTGTTATTTAACACTGAAACCAGCCCTCCTATGTGTAACACGGAGAGCCAGGTGTGTAACAGTGACCCAGGAGCGTAACAGGAAGTTTGTAGGTGCTCTGATGTGTCTGTGCATAATGCCAATTTGCAGAGGGCATTTGGAGGCCTTCTCGATGTCGGAATTGGGCCCCTTATAGCTCGTTGGAAATTTGGTTGATTCTAATTTCAAAAAATGTTTTTTTTTTCTATTTGGTGTCCATTTACCTGTCCAAAAATGGATGTTCCCAACACTGGTCAAAAGTAGTGAAATGTTGGTGCAAAAATGCAGAGTGCTGGTGCAGACAATGTTTGGATGCCTTCCTCAATTCAAAATTGAGATCATGATAGCTTATTGGAAAGCTACTCAAGTCTAGTTTTCATTTGAATCATCAATAAAGTCATTTGGATATTCCAGCTATGAGAAAACCTGATTTTCTCAAGGTCACTCCAATAGTGCAGAAATTCTCCCGTGACACCTGTATTTTTAACATTTCTCCCAAACCATGATACATGTGTAAGAAATGAAGGAGTTTTTTCTTCTTGGGCCTAGGATGGACGAAAAACTCTCTCATTTTTGTTAATTTCATCTCTTTTTGGTAAGAAACACAGTTTGAAGCAAAACTGGCCCTAGGTGTGGAAAATGACTTGGTCCTTGGAATGAATGCTTGGAAAATGATGGATGAATGATGCTTATGAGATGGTATGGAATTATGCTTTCTGATATGATCTATCAAATGAATCCTTCTCTCTTGTTCCTCCTTTTCATATCAAACCCTAGCTTAGTTGGAAGAGGAAATTAGGGTTTGGTGTGAGGATTTAGGACTGCCTTGCAGAGGGAGGGGAATGAAGGGGTTAAGGGTTGTCTAAATTCTTGAGTAAATTTTGGGGGATAGGGATAGATGCTAGGGAGTAGGGGAAAGTGGAATTTCAGGAATTGAGTGAAGGGAAGGGGTCCAAAAGGTCAAAACATAGGCCTAGTCTTAAAAAGTGTCAATTTGTGACAATAAACTAGGTTTTGTAGAAAAATGATGATTCTAAGGGATATGAGTGATGGGAAGTGTTTATGGAGGTATTTTAAGGATAGGAGGAGGTTTAAGAGCATCAATATATAATCCTTGTTCATTATTCAATCATGGAGGTCATGAAACCAAGAAAAATGCCCTTAAAAACCCTAGATAGACAATGGAGGAGTCTAGGCAAAACAAAAATAGAGGGTTGAGGTGAAAGGTGGCAAAACATAGTGATAATGAGTGCCATGAGCCCATGATGGGTCTTCTGGGATGGGTGAGATGATCTTGGCATGACGGAATGATGAAATAGTGAAAATTTATCCTGAGGATAATGAAGGCCGTGAGATTTCTATAACTCACAATGTTCATGAACTTTGTTTCTAGAAATCTAGAACCGATACTTAGTCATCTTTAGATAGTGAAAAATATGAATGACTAATAGTAACTTCCCTTCTCAATGAAGGTAATTGGATTTTTTTATCATCATCTTGAAGGTTCTAGATTCTCAAATAGACCTCCAATTTCCTAATCCAATTATCAAGATTTCCTTCATTGACTTCACCATTAAACATTGGTAATTCAAACTTAACAACAAGTTTTAAAAAGGGACTTTTACCAGCGTTATTTGACTTGTGTGGCTGATGTAATTAAGAATAAGTAGAGGATGATGATGATGAGGGTGAGGTTGGTGGCTCTCCATTGCCTGCATTTCTTCCATTTCCCTTCTTTGACTTATCTTCATCCTTGTGACCTCCTGAAGAACCTTGTCCATCCTTGTGAAGTTTAGATCCTTATCCTTCTAGTCTCTCATTCCTTTCTTGATAAAGGATTCTAACCATCTGAGTCATGTAAAGAAATTCTTTCCTGGAATTTCTTTCTTCCTCCTTCGGATCAACTTATTCATGGATTTCTCCTTCCTCTTGATGCATGCTTAATGAATGTTTTGCTTCTTTAGGATGTGAAATAGGTGATGGAGATTGTGGAAATATTTCTCTCCTTTTATTTGTATCTTCTTGAGACCCTTCTACGTCCACCAATTTTCCTTCTCCTCTCTTGAGCTCGAGCCTTGTAAGCATCTAAAACTTGCAAACAATATAAAAATTCTTTGTACCAAACAACACCAGAGAATAAAATCTACCTATAATACCTCTATGATCTGAAATGACTGTATTAGTTTTGTTGTGCTATGTTTATTTTTAGTTTATAAATATGTGCATACTTGTCTCATTATTTTTCTTAAGGATTGAGGAATTTAACCATGAGTTGTATATTATTTTAGGTGAATTAGAGGCATAAGACAAGCTTAAATAACACTGAACAACAATGTGAAATAGAGAAATAAGTCACCACATGAAATTTACACAGCAGGCATGATGAAGTAGTTCACCCCTCCTGGGCTACATCTGCTGGTCCAACTCCCAATGGCATGGCCATTTTTCATTGTGCTCAAAATTTTGCAAATAAATGTAGTTAGATCTAATGGTTGTTTTCTCTACACCAATGGCTCCAGAATGCTCCAATTAGTAAAAAATGACTCTTCATTCACTCATAATGGGAAAAAATTGAGTCTCCTACTCCTTTTCCGAGTTACACCTAGCAAAGCTCCACTAAAAGTGGAGCACACCACTTAACTGGAGCTAAAATAGCACTTCCCGCCCAAAATAGTGCATTGGCAAAAATTTTGCCGGATTTAACTGTGGCATAAACTATTGCGGTTTTGGGTGGCCACATGCCAACCCCAAAACCCGCGGTTGTGCTAATGGTTGGGCAGAAATCCAGGCATAAACCGTGGTGGGAGGTTTAAACTGCGGGTTGAGTTGTGGTGGTTTGCGTTAACCAATGCAGAGATAACGTTTTAAAACGTGGCCAAGTGAAATGCTGGCGGGACTCCAAGTTGAAGGTTAGATTACTGTAGAGTTTTAGGTACATATTTATATGCCATTTGAACAACACGCGGGGACCGCTGGCGGGTTGGGACCATCGGCAGTCCCCAACCCCTAATGCAAATTTTAACAAACTTTAAATATAACTTGCAACCCAATATAGTTAAGAACCACTTGTAGCAAAGACAATAGATACTTGTGCATGTTCGCGGGAGGTCCAGTGGTTGATTCCTATTGCCTCCACAAAAATTTTAACACACCATTTAGGGGACATGTGGCAGCCTCAGGGCGAGCCATGTAGTGCCCTATTATTGGCCCTCCACAACTTACTTCCAACGAATAGTAGTGTGACACATGTCAACCCACGAATGGTTGTAAGGAAAGGAATATTCTTCAGAATATTCTTTTTTGTTGATTGTACCTCCACCTTGCTGATTGTGCATCCCAGTCAACCCTGGTCAAACTGTTGCAATTTTTCTTGTTTGCCTTTTCGATCAGAACGCATTATCTCCCTCATACGACATCGGTTTTTCGAACCATTCACGGTGCTAGAATCAAGAAGATGAGATCTACACAACCATCCTAGTTTCAACCCAATATTGTAACTTTAAATTTTGAACAAAATTTATCAACTCCTAATCAATAGGGCATGTTATGGAGTTCCAAGTTTGCTAAGGAGGGAGTGACAATATATGCTAGATAGTTCGAAGGCATGCTAGAGTGTTAGGGAAGCATACCAAGATGTGCCAAGTGTTAATTTCTGTTGAGTATTAGCGAGTGTCAGGGAAACAAACGGGATCACTATGTCAAAATGTATGGAAATGAATGAATAAGAGTGTGTGAAATACAGTGTCAGCGAGTTCTAGGTGTGCTGAGGGAGTGACATGGTACGCTAAGTAGTGCTAAGTTATGCTAGTGTGTCGAAGTGGCATGCGACCAATATGTTCCAGATGCTAAGGTGTGCCAACATGTGCTAGGAAGCATTAGGGAGTCCTAGGGACACATAAGGGAGTGCTAGGTGAAAATAATGCATCCAAATGAATGATCAAGGGATTTTGATCGGAAGTGCCAGTGAGTTCCATGTGTGCTAAGGAGGGAGTGAAAAGGTATGCTAGGCAGTGCTCAGGCATGCTAGAGGCAAGGGAAACATGCCAAGATGTGTTAAGTGCTAGATGGGTGTGCCAATTCATGTTAGGGAGTGTTAGGTAGTGCTAGGGAAAAACAAGGGAAAGCTAGTCTCAAATGCATGGAAATGAATGAATAAGAGTGTGTGACATGGATTATTAATTATTTATAGGTGTGTGAAGGAGGGAGTGACATGGTATGTTAGGTAGTGCTAAGGAATGCTAGAGTGGCATGGCGACATGCCAAGATGTGCCAAGTGTTAGGGTGTTCCAAAGTGTGCTAGGGAGTTCTAGGGAGTGCCAAAGAAAGAAAAGGGAGAACTAGTTCAAGATGCATGGAAATGAATGGATAAGACTGTGAGATAGGGAGTTCCAGCAAGTTCCAAGTGTGCTAAGGAGGGAGTGACAAGGTTATATGCTAGGAAATTCTAAGGTATGCTAGAGTGTCAGGGCATGTGAGGGAATGGTAAGGTGTGTTAGGGAGTTCCAAATAATTCCAAGGAATGTAGGGGACGCTAACACGTGACACATAGTGCCAAGGTATTTTTGTACTTTCCAGGTGTTATGTAATGTCAAGATGTAAACTATGTTTCTTAGTTGTTTTATGGCCACAGTTGGACGTGAGCCTGGAATTGGTAACTTGTTAAGTGGGATGAGTTAAGATTGGATATGAGTAGCCTAAGAAGATTTATAAGCCATTATTAGGTGAACAAGGCATACTATAGTTGTAGGAAATGAAACTTTGCCAAGTTTTTGTAGTTGAGGCAGGACTTTGTTGGGTTCCCAAGTCTAAAAAAAATAAGGTTAGTTATGAGGACATGATAGTTAAGGAGTTACGGGCATGTCAATGAATGAAAATGTGTGCTAATTCATGTGAGATAGTGTTAATGCATGTCGAGGAGTGTTGAGGAGTATCATGGAATAAGAAAGGAGAACTAGTTCAAAGTGCATGGAAACAAAAAAATAAATAGAGTATCTGTCAAGGAGTGTCAGTGAATTCCAGGTGTCCCATGGATGAAGTGTGCCAGGAAAATTTCATAATAAGAATTGTAGGAGGAAATCTTATGATTATGATAACGGGATGGAAAAATAAGTTTCAGACAAAGGGAGACTTTGGGAAAGACACACCACTATTTTTTTAATGACTTGGTTGGGTTCCCAACTCGTAAAACTAGGGAGTGCATGAAAACTAAGGTAGTGCCAAGGTGAGGGAATCCTAGTAAGGCTATCAATGAGGGCATGAAAACTAGGGAGTGCCAAGGTGTGCAGGGAATCCCAAGAAGTCATAACACATGCTAGAAATTTCCAAGGCATGTTAGGAATTCCAAGATGTGCTGGGTTCCTAGGTGTGGTGCCAACACACGCTAGGGAGTCCCATGGAAGCAAAATGGAGGACTAGTTTCCATTGCATGGAAATGAATGAATAACAATGTGTGATATGGAGTCTTAGAAATTTCTAGGTGTGGTAAGGAGGGAGTGACCAGGTATGATAGGCAATGCCAATGCATGATAGAGTGCTAGGAAAGCATGCTAAGATGTTCCAGGTTCTAGGGTGTGCAAATGACTGCTAAGGAGTATTTTGGAGTGCTAGAGAAAGGCAAGAGAGAACTATGTCATAATGCATGGAAATGAATGAATAAGAGTGTGTGACAGGGAGTGTCAACGAGTTCCAAGTGTGCTAAGGAGGAGTGATAAGGGATTATTGGTAGTGCTATAGAAATCTAGAGTGTTAGGGATCATGTGGCCAAGATGTTCCAACGCATGCAAGGAAGTGTTAACTAGGAGTGCTAGGGAAACACAAGGGATCACTATGTCAAAATGGATGGAAATTAACAAATAAGAGTTTTTTATTGGAAGTGTCAGCGAGTTCCAGGTATGCTGAGGAGGGAGTGACAAGGTATGCTAGGCAGTGTTAAGGCATACTAGAGGCCAGGGAGACATGCCAAGATGTCCTACGTGGTAGGGTGTACCAACACGTGCCAAGAAGTGTTAAGGAATTCTATGGAAACGCAAGGGAGCACTAGGTAAAAATGCATGGAAATTAATGAATAAGATTTTGTGACTAGGAGTCTCAATGAGCTTTAGTGTGTTAAGGAGAGAGTGAAAAGGTATGCTAGGTAGTGCCAAGGAATGATACAGTTCTATGGTGGCATGCCAAGATGTGCTAGGTGTTAGGGTGTCCCAATGCATGCTAGGGAGTGTTAGGGAGTGTCAGGGAAACACAAGGAAGAACTAGATAAAAATGCATGGAAATGACAAATAAGAGTGTGTGAAAGGGAGTGTCAATGAGTTATAGGTGTGTTAGGTAGGGATTGAAAAGTTTATATGCTAGGAAATTCCAAGGAATTATAAACTATCAAGGAAAGTTAGGAAGTGATAGGGTGTTTTAGGGTGTTTAAAGGCATACCAAGGAATGTAGGGGATGCTAACACATGCCACATAGTGCCAAGGAATTTAAGACATGCCAGGTGCTATGACATGTCAAGATGTAAATTGTGTTTCTTATTTTTTATACAACCACATTTGGATGTGATGAGCCTTGTCTTGGTAACTTGTTAAGTGGGATGAGTTGAGATTGGATATGAGTAGCCTAAGATGAGTTATAGGTAGTTCTTAGGTGAGAAAGGCATATTTTGAATTTCCATGACATACGAGAATATGTGTTTAGTCTTAGAATATTTGATACAAACAAAGTCAAGTGCCACAACACATCTACTTTGTACAACGAAATATACACACATTAGGGAATCAACTAGTGCATGTGACAATTTTTAACATTTTCAAACCGTTCTTTGTTAAATTACAAACTATAATAGAATAGGCTAGAGCTCTCATACCAATGATCGTGGCACTTTACAGTCACACTGATACAAGGAATAGAACTAGGGTTTGGTGTTAGTCTTTTGATAACCATTATACCTCGAACAAGACAACACTTTACCCACTTTTTGATGGCAGCCACACAAATCTCTTTCAATCCACGTGTCTTGAACACATCTGGTAGTTCCTCTTGCCTCCCATTATGAAAATCCTTAATTTTCCTCTATCAATGAACTCAACTCCTTTAGGTTAATGAAATCGACTCAAATTTTTTTTCCTTATATCTACATGTTTTTTCCTTTAAGGTCTACAACACTTACGGTTTTCGATGAGTTGTTCACAACTCCGTTTGTGAACAGCTTGTTGGTCTTCCCACTTTTTTCATACTTCTGATCCAATATTACAAGTCTAGGGCTATGGAGGTTTCCATTCTTCTCACTAACTTAATCTTCTATAATATAGTGAGTTAGGGCTATTGGCTAGCTCACTTATCTGCTACTTTAGTCCTTCAAAGTCTACACATCCTTAGGCCAAATATGCCTACCCTTCTACCAGTCTTGTTTTCTTTCACAACTACAAGACTTAGGGCTCCTCTTTGACAATCACCTAACAACCCTCCAAATGTACCTGGACTGCCATCAATTTTCCCAACCATAGTCAATTCATTTACTGATCTAGTTCCCACAACATTTCCCTCGTCTAGGGCTCTTCAAATCTACCAACTAATAGTTATTTGAATCCTCTAAAAATCACTATTATTGTGTACCAATTTCTATAAGTTACTCCTCTTATAATCTTTTTAACAATTTTTAGATGACTGAACTAGTGTCAAAAATCATCCACTAATAGTCCATTGACTAACTATTTATAGGTTGCTTCAGATCTTTGTCCAAAAATCTATGGATAGTCCACCAAAATCAACTCCTCCTCATGTCAATCCATTCCTCATATGTCACATTTATTCTGCTCAATATTCTACTCAGGTTCCACCTTCCTTTGGATTTTTTATCTCCACACATACTTCTAAAAACCATCTTCGAAATATGTGGTATATATTTTAGAGATAAAACTCTCTTTAAGGGTCACGACCCCTCTTCTTCTACGTATATTTTTCATAGTCTTAAGGGCATACCTTATGGATTGAACATTCTAGGAAACCTCCCTAACTAGGGTATTATACTTCTATTGTAATTTCTTTACAAAGAGACCTATCCACCCATAGCAAAAACAACAACTCTTGCCTCCATAAGAGACTCGACCTAGCTCATATGGATCCATAGATTCTGGGAATTTATTTGACTCAATATTGACCTGAACTTTAGATCTCTACGACCCTCAAACTATGGTTACCTTATTCAATATTACACCTATGGTTACTTCTGTTCTGGCCTAAATTCTAGTGCAAAACCTCCTCCAGTTGTGTTGGACTTTATCACATACCTTGCAACCTACTAACCACCACAAGATAGGGTCTCAACCCTCTCTACTATTTCAAAATTTGATGTGGCTTTCACACAGAAACACCACTGAAATAACATGCCCAAATTCTCATGATTTTCCTCTCTTGAGCTCGATCTTCCATAAGATAACCAATATTATGCCATCCTACTTCCTATCTCGAACCCATTAAGGTATATGACATCGTTGTGAACCCTCACATGATGATCTTACTCTTGCTAGACTATCATGACCTCCCTTTATCAACCCTCACTCAACACTCTAACTCGGCCTACTTTCAGAGTACATCTCTCCTGACCTCCTTGATCAAATGAGATCCCTCTCACTTGATGTTCTTTCCTTCATACTAAGGCCTCCTTAAATATATTTTCCTAGGTAGGCCTATTAAGAACCCTCTAGAACTTATGGGCTTTATCCACTTAGATCTTAGGAGATATTATTTTTCCCTTTTGATTTTCTTTTAGATTTTAAACCCCATATTGGGTCCAAAACCCCTTCGCTTGGGTTCTTTTCCCACAAAGTCTTTTATGAAAAAACTCATACAAACCCATATCACTAGGGTTGTGGATTACCTCCAAATCCATACAATTAAACAACATAGTCTAGTCGTAGTAATCGTAACTTGTTCAAGCTCTTGTAGTCAAGTGAGGACTTGGTTGGGTTCCCAAGTTTCAAATTAAGTAAGGGTAGTTGTTAAGGAATTATAGCTAGGGAGGGTTAGGGCATTCCAAGGAATTAAAAGGTGTGCTAACATATTCCAGACAATTTCAATGCATGATGAGGAGTGTCGAGGAATCAAAAGGGAGAACTAGGTCAAATGCATGGAAATGAACAAATAAGGGAGTGTCAGTGAATTCAAGTGTGATAAGGACAAAGTGTGTTAGAAGAATTTCATAATAGGATTTGCAAGAGGCAAGCCTATGGTTGCGATAAGGGGTTGAACAAAACAATTTTAGACAAAGGGAGACTTTGTGTTGGGCACAACACAATTTTTCCTTTATCTATTATTTTTATATGACATGTGGTACACTTTGGCCAAATGATCATGTTTTAAACTATTTTTGACAATTGCATATTTAACATTATTATGTATAAGTTTTTGGCACTCGTCTTGTGCCAACTTATATCATGTGCATCTTCTATATCTTGCGGTTCTTGCAAACTCTCAGTTAATTTTCTACTATTTATATGAATTCGACATACATGTGAAATATTTCCAATGTAAGATATGTTTCTTAGTTGTTTTATGTCCATGGCTAGATGTGATCCTTGTCTTGGTAAGTTCTTAAGTGGGACAAGTTAAACTTGTAAATGAGTAGCTTAAGATGAGGTATAGGCGGTTCTTATTGTTGAAGATTGCAACAAGAAACAATGAAGGAGGCATCCTAAAACATCATCCTTGATCCTAGTTGGAAAATAATAACCTAAACTAGGCGGGGCCCACATAGGCTATTTTTAGGTGTATGTCTATTTTTAGACATGGTGAGCATATTCTATATGTAGCAGGAGGCTATTTGTAGCTGGTTGGTCAAATGTGAAAAATAGATGAAATTCTATTTTTAGAAGATTGGGCGAAGTCTATTTATAGATCGTCGATCTAAAAATAGATGCATGTCGATTATTATTAGCTCTTAATAATAATCAGACTCTAAACATTATCTTATTCTCTTGGAGAACTTCAGTTAAGTGCACAGATGTGGCACAGTAGCTGACAGAAGGAATTATGCTATTCCTGAGGGTTTACTGGAGTTCATGCATGGAGGACTCAGTTAGAACTGAAGTGGAAAATTTATGACAGAGTTGGAAGAGTAGTTCATGGAGGTGTATTTAGTTTAACTTAGTTAGACTAAGTTGAGCTAGTTGTATCTAGTCTAACTAAATGATACACTAGTAAGAGTGGAGTGAATTAATTAGTTAATTAATTCACTAAATAATAACTCACTAATCAACTGAAGAATGCATTAGTTAACTACAATGCATGGCAGTTTCAGTGGAGACCAGTGGAGAGATAGGTGAAAGAGAAAGTGTGACTATCAGTTGTGACTATAGTGTTGCATTGTTTGCACCACACATTCATTGGAGATACCAATGAGGATTGCGTGAGCAATTTTGGAGCAATTCGAGTTCATTCAGAGCCATTCTTCAGCAGGGATTGCGCAGTAGAGGCAGGCTAGCAGGTGGCAGAGATCGGTGCATGGATTTACTAGATCGGACCTGGTTAGTTTGTAGCGATTGTATTGTATTGAGAGCTTGACATGTTTAGCTTTGTATGAGGATTGTTACATGATCTCTATGACATATATTATATACAAATAGTTGGGTTTTCAGCTTTAGGCTTTCCCATTAAAGCAACTGTGTTAATGTGTCTGAATTTTTATGGTTTCATGTGTGCATTGCAATTGTGTTAATTTCCACATGTGATGATCAATAGTGGAATAGATTCTATATGGTGCAAGAAGATAAATATTGTGAGATTCATGTGTGCATTGCAATTGTGTTAATTTCTGAATGTGATGATCAATAGTGGAATAGATTTTGTATTGTGCATGAAGCCAAATAGTGTGTGATCAAGAGAATCTTAGATATATAATGCATTATTTATATAATTTCTACATGGTATCAGAGGTGTGTTATAGATTTCTACATGGAATGAGAGCAAGAATTTTTGGGTGCACCAGTTTGCAGAGAATATCTGAAATTTTTTGGTTAAATATTTTCAGAAACAAATAGCATATTTGGATTCCTTATGAAAAAATACCCAACTTGAAAAAAAAATCGATCGAATCGGAGCTCGGATGAGGGAGATATCGTCGATTTAAAATTAGCTCTTTTGTTAGAAAATTTTGGGACGACGGGACAGTTCCAATGTGCGCGAGCCAAGAATCTACATGCACTGAGGTACAAGATGCATGCAAAGCTTTGAGGAGCAAAGCAGAGTTTAGTGACTTGGTGGTTGAGAGGGAGCCTCTCAACATGCAGCGTGAGAAGCAGTCTCAAAAGGTTGTGGAGCAACCACAATGGATATGCAGAAGAATCTTTATATATTTGATGTAGATGGGATTTCTACGGAGCTTCCTACTATTGGGAAGTGTTAGAAAGACATGCAATTGAAGCTTGAGAGGGAGCAGGATTTTCATGCAGGTAAAAGTGAACCTTGAGATGTGGAGGAGCCACTATATGAGGATCATGGAGTGGAAGCAACCACTCATGCAGAGAAATTTCATGCCAGATGGGTGGAGGGAGTGCATGCAGCTATACCACGAGGTGAGAGGTGGGGCAACATGCATGAGTAATCCCAAGAAGATATTTCTGGGTAGGATTTATTGAGATGGTGTGGATCTCATGAATTGAACCTGGCTATGAGGTGACCATAGAGCAACAATAGCATGATCATTTGGATTGATGTAAGCAGATCAAAGTGACAGTGTCGGATATTGGAGCGTGGTTCAAAGTTGACAGCAAGTGCAGAGTGCATGGGTGCATAGTTCAAAAACGCAGTGGTTCCTAAAGACATGTGCAGTTGGTACCAACAGAATTTGAAGACTTTGATGATAGATGCATTAAGAATGATTGAGTTGTTTGGATCCTTTCAGTTTCAGAAGAGTTGCAGAGCAGATGCATGGAGTTGCAGGGTGCTTGCAAAGGTTGTAGGGTGAATGCATGGAGTTTCATGTTGCATGCAAAGACAATCCTTTCTTTTTGAGAGGGATTGTTGAAGATTGCAACAAGAAACAGTGAAGGAGGCATCCTAAAACATCATCCTTGATCCTAGTTGGAAAATAATCACCTAAACTAGGTGGGTCCCACATAGGCTATTTTCAGGTGTATGTCTATTTTTAGACATGGTGAGAATATTCTATATGTAGCAGGAGGATATTTGTAGATGGTTGGTCAAATGTGAAAATAGATGAAATTCTATTTTTAGAAGATTGGGCGAAGTTTATTTATAGATCGTCGATCTAAAAATAGATGCATGTCAATTATTATTAGCTCTTAATAATAATCAGACTCTAAACATTATTTTATTCTCTTGGAGCACTTCAGTTAAGTGCACAGATGTGGCACAACAACTGATAGAAGGAATTACGCTATTCCTGAGGGTTTACTGGAGTTCATGCATGGAGGACTCAGTTAGAACTGAAGTGGCAAAGTTATAATAGAGTTGGAAGAGTAGATCATGGAGTTGTATGTAGTTTAACTCAGTTAGACTCAGTTGAGCTAGTTGTATCTAGTCTAACTAAATTATACACTAGTGAGAGTGGAGTGAATTAATTAGCTAATTAATTCACTAAATAATAACTCACTAATCAAATGAAGAATACATCAGTTAACTACAGTGCATGGCAGTTTCAGTGGAGACCAGTGGAGAGATAGGTGAAAGAGCAAGTGTGACTATCAGTTGTGACTATAGTGTTGCACTGTTTGCACCACACATTCATTGGAGATGCCAATGAGGATTGAGTGAGAAAGGCTGGATAAATTTGATTTCATTCAGAGCCATTCTTCAGCAGGGCTTATGCAGTAGAGGCAGGCTAGCAGGTGGCAGAGATCAATGCATGGATTTGCTAGAATGGACCTGATTAGTGTGTAGCGATTGTATTGTACTGAGAGCTTGACATGTTCAGATTTGTATGAGGATTGTTACATGATCTCTATGACATATATTATATACAGATAGTTGGGGTTTTCAGCTATAGGCTCTCCCATTATAACAACTTGTTAATGTGTGTGAATTTTTATGGTTTCATGTGGGCATTGCAATTGTGTTAATTTCCGCATGTGATGATCAATAGTGGAATATATTTTGTATTGTGCATGAAGTCAAATAGTGTGTGATCAGGAGAATCTTGGATATATAACGCATTAGTTATGTAATTTCTACACTTATGATAACAAGGCACAATCTACTTGTATTAGGTGAAATTGGTCAAATTGTTGCGGCTGAAGCAGGCCAATGTCACATGAACTATAGTAGCCAAGGACTTGATTGGGTTCCCAAGTCGTGAAAAAATGTAAGGCTAGTTGTGAGGGCATGAGTGGCAAGGCATGCTAGGGAATGCTGACATGTGCCAAATAGTTTTAAGGCATGCCAAATATGCTAATATATGTCAAGTGCTAAGGCATGCGAAGATGTGAAAGGGTGTGTTAATACTTGCCAGGGACTACCAAGAAAACAAAAAGGAGAAACAAGTTAAACTACAAGGAAATGAACACATAATAGGGTTAATGAGTCATCAATTTACCTTTTCCAGGAGGGGCATGCTGGACACACCAACACTAGGTGACAATAGGTGCCATGTGCCAAGTGTTAGTGCATTAACATAATCTAAGTGCCAAATCATCCTTTGTTACTTCTCTCTACTTTCCAATAATTGATCTCAAATAAATTCAATATTAAACCATGCCAAAGCATACCAAGGCATCTTAATGAATGCTACACATGCTAATACTTTCAAAACACCAACACACGCCAAGTGCCAATAGGTGTTAGGGAGTGATACACATGTTATGAAGTGGAAGGGAAAGTCAAAGAGTGCTAAGGTTTGATATAGTGTGTTAATGCATGATGAGGAGTTTTAAGGAGTAGTAGGGCAACATAAGGGAGCACTGGGTTAAAATGCATGGAAGTGAATGAATATGAGGGTGTGTCAGGGAGTGTTAAGGAGTGCTAGCTAGCATGCCAAGGAAGGCGTGACAATGTATGTTAAGCATTATTAAGGCATGCTTGGGAATATCAGGGAATTTCAAGAAGTGTCAGAGGGTGATAGGGAGTTCTAGTGTGTGTAAACATGTGCCAAATAGTGCCAAGACATGTAATATGCTAAGGCATGCTAGGATGTTCAAGGTGTCAGGTTATGCCAACATGTGTCAAGGATTATTAAGGAAACAAAAAGAAGAACCAAGATAAAATGCAAGGAAATGAACACATAAGAGTGTTAATAAGTTGGGACTTTATCTTTTTTCAAAAGGGCCATGATAGGCACACTAATAATAGGTTCCAATACATGCCAAGTTCCAATGTGTACCAAGTGATCATGTATGTTAATGCATGCCAAAGTGTTCCAAGGCATGCTAGGGACTACAAGGCATGCCAACACATGCTAGGAGAGTTTTATGTTATGATAGGACTTGCCAACATGTGCTTGGGTGCCCTAGTCATGGCAAGATGTTCTAGGTATAAAGATGTTCTAAGACATTCAAGGTGACAAGGAATGTTAGTGTGTACCAAAGCATGTTAATATGTGCCAAGAGTGTTTAGGAGTGCTAGATCTCTCTCATTAATCGACTTTACAAAGCTTGATTATGTATTTAATAATACATTTCTACGCACACTTGGAGTTTTATCTAAAGGGAATTTGTTAGATAATAAACCTAATAGATACTAATCATGGATTGACTCATATGAAAACTATATTCTCATTACTCGAGGGAAATTATACACACTAATTAATTCTTAACAAATTGATTGACTCTAACACTATATGGCCATGGAAACATAATGAAAATGACTCCACAAAAATGGTCTTAAATTGTTATCTTTTGACAAAAAATATAGTAACATGCACATAACGCCATCAAAAACTCATTAGAATGATCAATGATGACAAAAAAATTTTGACCATCACCAAAGTAACCAAAAATGGCATTGGTGAGGGTCAATAAAAGAGCGTCACTAGAAGTGTCACCAAAGAGAGAATTAGTGATGGCCTTTTAACAACGCTCAGCAAAAGTGTCACTGAAAATGGCTTTGGTGAAAAACCTTAAAAGACCATCACTATATGCACTTGCAATAACGTTTTTTTAAGGATCGTCACCATATGTGACATTGGTGACAAACCTTAAAGGTTCGTCACACGCATGACCCTCACCAATGTCCTTTTTTCTTGTAGTGACTAGTCGTAGGTCACAAACTCAAATTGCAGGGTCAATTCATGGCAATGTCAAGATAGTACATGTGACTATGCAACATATCTCCTAGTCGCAAAATCACATTTTAGAGTCTCAACCATGCAACCAGAAGTTGTGAGCTATACTACAGTGTGACTATGCGACTAGCCAAATTCACATCCTTAATCTTTGACCATCGAGATTGCAAAATTAGAATTTTAAGGTTCAGTAATTGAACTCAAAAGTGCGACCTCCATTATAGTGCGATGATGTGACTTCAATTAGTCGCATTTTATTGTGACCTCCCTCAAACTGTGACTCACGTGCATGATAACTCCATGTGGAATGGTTACTATCAATAGCCTATACTTTGTCTCTTTCGGTCCATGAGACTTAGGTTTCATAGCTAGATAAGGAGGTGGCATGGTAGCAACAACCTTTTTCCTCACATGCCTTGGCATTGAAGACAAAGCCATGGTTTATATATCTAGCATATAAAAGTCCCTCTATAATGTATTCTACTCTTTCATCTCTATACTTTATAATCTCTTTGGTTTATGTTTATATTTTATCTCTATAATAGAAAATACACATAATGAAAGTTGAACTGGATGAAATAATAACTACTTACATACCTTACACATATTTCTCTTGTAATAACTTTAGCTGATTTTGGAACACTCCCTAATAATTTTATTGATCTCACATGGGATGTTTCTATAAGTGGGAACTCCATTTTGTGGACTTGGACACGCTCGATGTCATTTCAATAGAATTTCTTTCAAATTAGTTGATATGAAAAAAATTACCCTTCAGTAACTTCAATACAACTTTCCATAAAGTTCCATGGTGTCCAATCAATGGGGGTGGAACACTGTTTCACCAACACCCTTTTTCTAAAATGTTACAACTCATTTTTTTGTCACTGACTACTATATGTATTCCAATTTTCTGGTTATTTCTAGTACTACACATTCCATTCAAATGCCTACTCACCTAAAAACACAATGCTTTTAGTGTGCAGTTTGTCAACTTCCCACCACAACTGGAAAGCTCCACTCTATCAAATCTAGTGCGTTTTTTCCCATAATCACAAAAACTTTGGAGTTCTCATCTTCTCTTCAAAACACAAAGAAAGTTGTAAAGACAAATATCTCTGTTTTTTTTACTAAGAACATATCAACTTTGGGAGGTGAGTTTTTTGTCTCTATACAAATTCAATCAACTCCCATTGACAAGTCCTTCAAGGGACTAGCCATTCAATTTGTTCAACTAGAAATCCCTTCCATTTCTAACATAATTGCATAATATACGACCCTAACCAATGCATATGAAATGTTATTGGGTGATTAAGGTATTTACTATCATATAAAAACATGATATTTCTAGTCTAGAATAGTTTCTACTTAATGTGACAATCATCCCATGCCTTTTCCTTGGTCTTCTACACATTTTAATGGAACCTTGCCATGAGTCTATATCCTTCCAACTGTAGCAATTGTATGAATATTTTTTCTACTACGTTGGAATACGTAAAATCTATTACGAAAATAATACAAATACTAGGAAGCATGAATTCGATGGTAATTATAGCCCCCTACCCATATATTAGATAGAATGGTGTTTAGACTATATGCTTTGACGTAGTTCAGTAGGCTTAGAGAACTGTGGGAATCCTCATGCCCCAATCATCCTTTTTCATGTTGCATACATTTGTCAGTGTGTTATTGAAGATTTTGTTGAAGTCATTTACTATGCCATTCTCTTCTCGATGGTCAGTAGTACTATTCTCGTGGTACACCAAGATCTTCTCTATCAATGTTTCAATGGTACGATTTAGAAATTGACTCCCCCGGTCATTCATAAAAACTTTAGGGCATACATAAAGGGTGAAAAAATTCTTAAATAAAAACCTTGTTGTGGTCTCCACTTTTCAAAATAAGATATCATAGATAGTTTTGTTTCTCACTGTTAAGTGAGCCCATGAGTGAGGATGAAATTCATTATGTTTCCATGGCTCAAAATAGGAACAGAAATGAGGAGATTCACTACCAAGGAAAGAAAGAATTTAGGACACTTTTATTCTCATAATACATGTTATCCCTTTTCACGAAGTTATAAAACCCTTTACAGGATAAAAAAAAATACTCATGGAATAACTTAGTGGCCTACCTTTACACTATGAAGGCTAAGCTATCACTAATGTAACTAGTATACAAGCACTAACATCATCGAAGAAAATTGAAAAACTTATTTAATTTATGTTTATTAACTAATACATATATTGTGCTTTGTTATTTCAATGGGTCTTACAAGTAAAACCATGCCCACATCATGAAAAACGGTTGGAAAAGCCCAATGGTGGACGTCATTGATGAAAAATCTTGCTCTAGCTAGCCTACTCCAATGTTCACTAACACAGTGTGTTTCATTTAACACAATATATGTATAACGAGATGTAGAAAAGTTAGTCCAAAGAGATAATTTTCCAGAAGAGAAGGTGGTCCGAACTCAGAGAATTATGTGTGTTTCCAAAAGACATGGATACACAATGTGGTTGCTAATACCCCTACCCTACCATGTGAAAAAGCAGCAGATTGGAACATTAAACACACCAATACAATTGATTGCATGATCATAAACGCTAATGTGTATAACATGATCCCCATTGAAGAAATAAATATTAATGAATACTAGTTGAAATCCTTAATAATTATGCCTAAGAAATAAATGATGACACGATGAATCAATATGAAATATGCCAGTATTTACTGAACAAGGAGTACCCAACAAACCTTCCTAGAACAACCTTGTAGTTAGTGGTATTCATTTTGTGTAGACTGTATGTATGGCCAAATGATGCAAACCCGATATCGTACTCGAGCACAAGTTCACTGAAATACCATATGGCCCAATATTGTACTCGAAGGTGCTCTCCTCCTCCCTTTCTGCAGGTGCTTTAAGGGATTCAAAATCCCTTCTATGTTAATTTTATAGTGGATATCCAATGATGCATAAACTCCATAGACAAGTCCTTATTAATAGCCCCGGAACCAAGCTCCTCTTACAATAGTCCTCGGATCTAAGCCTCTACCATACCAATCCATGTTTCCAAGAACCAAGCGTTGGAATCAAACATTACAACCATTCTCGTAAACCCTGCAAGCCGATAATTCTTTTCAAATTCCTTTTATAAAAACTTACGGGATTTTGTTCCTGGCATGGCTCACTCTGCGCTATTTCCTTTCTATCATTTATTGGCCTCTCACTTTGATACCTCCAGTTGGGTCCAATTTTCTCTTATAATGAAAAACTATGCCAATTTGCTCCTCCACATGTCGGTCCCATAACTCCACGTAACTTCTTAATTAATATGAGTTATGAGGTTGCCATCCTCTTAACCTTCTGATATTTTCATACCACTTTCCCTGCGACCTTGGATCCTCGGCGGTCGATTGAAATTCAATTTGAAAAGGGTTGTGGGATTCCGACCATCTGGTTATGGGTTCCACCGGTCTCGAAACCCTCTTGTATTCCTTATGACAGGCGACTGTCCACAATAGAGTGGAAAACTTTGTCGATCATCGTTACACACATTGGCCCACTTTCTCCTATAACAAAGGAAAAACCTTTCCAACACGCTCGCCCTATGGATGGCCCCAAAATCTCCATCTATTAACAGATATGGGAAACAGTTATTTTGTCGCCAACACTTAGCGGTCCTTGATCCCTTGGTCCCCTACGCTTAATTCAAATAGCTACGGGATTCCGTATTTACGAGATAAACTTTCTATTACGGGATTCTGTTGATAGATGGTACCATATCCATAACCTAACATATTTTCTTGTTCTTTATTAAAATAACTTACAGGATCCTGGATTCTTGCCCGGCTTTAGAATTTTGTCTGCCAAATTTGTCTACTAAATCCTGACACCTTCAAAAAACGAGTTATATCGAATGAAAAATACGCTAAGTTTTATGCGCACCTTCCTCTGTGTAAAGTTTCCTCTACACTCTCACGTGGTTCTACCAGCTCTGCCTTTCTGGGCTTCTCTGCATTATCCCGATTTCCCTTTCTCCTTAGGATCATTTATCAGTCCATTTATCAATACTCCTCGTACCAACTGAGTCTTAGAAAAGCAAAATATTATCAACTTCTCGCTCCTTCAAAGCGTTATCACTCTTTATCTTGTACAATTCTACTGCTTCCTTTGTTAATTCTTGACGGTGCACAGTGATAAGATTATCAACTAGCCATACTCCTTCTTAGTACTTCTGGTTAACTCACACCATATATGTATATGCGCGAATACTTCCTAAGCTTTCTCATTTATTCAAACACTGGCTCCCTAGTTGTAATAATTGTAACAACATTCTCCCTCCTACCTGCAACATCAACAACTATACATACATATACATAAACAAGAATTCAACATCCATATTAAAAGAGTCTCTCACTCGGAATATACTCAAAACATATTGTTTTTTCATTATTTACAAATAATTACAAAATACCCTTGGCCTGGAATATATTAATTGGCGCTCTCTCGCCTTATGGCCTCTCTGGTCCCCCAACCCTCTCTAATCCTCGTTTCTCTCGTATATCTTCCTATTTATCTCTCCTTATGATGAATAATTTGTGTACAAACTACATGCAAATAGGGTATTATGAACCAAAGTTAGCTCATACCCACAATTACATCAACAATCTCCAAATCTAGCATCTATAGATGCACAATATCCTCTAAAAACCAAAATAACTCCTAAATCTCTCTAACTCTCCAAAATACTCGTAAGACCTCTCATTTAGAGAAGAACTCATTACATAAATGCTTACTTTAATCATTTATGTACAATTAAAACTTAGGAAAATACATTAAATTAATTTCACACACATTTAGGGAACCAACTCTCTTATTAAATAAAAAGACCCCTATCCTAGTAAAAATAAATTTTGACTTGGAGGTCATATGCTCTTGCATCATACTCTCAAGTTTCAAAATATTCATGGTCTCATGACCACGTGCTTCTATGGTTTTAAAATATTTAAATTATTCATGGTGGAAATCCTCCTGTATACCAAACTTTGTTTGTAGTAAGTCAATTTCTTTGTCATGTTGTTGCTATCCCACTGTTGTCTCCTTCTTTCTTCCTAGTTTCCATAGTTTATGTTGCAGCCACCCATTAGTTTTATTGATGAAAATTTATTTAGTTAGCTATGCCTTTCCATGCCCTGTTTCCCTCTGTCTACTACATCTTTTTTTCCTCTTGGATGTTTTCCTCATTAGAATTCACAATTCACCAATAAGTTTGTCCTCTACTTGGTACATGTTTTTCCAATCCCTGTTGTCTTCTTGTTGAATTCTGCTGCGATAGTTTACTGATTGTTGACCCCCACAAGAAATTTTTACAACTTTTATCATATCCAACTCCTTTTGTTTATTAAAAAACTATATGTCCTTTGTTGCATGCTTTTGAACTGCAACTTCAAGTTGTCTTCCTCCTCCAACAACTCAATATATTGCATTTTGTTAAAATTACAAATTTTCCACAAACAATCCCTACCTTTATCAAAGGATTCCTCCATATTTTTCCTCCATTCTTCTACAACATCTTCCTCTTTTACCAGTTCCATGCTTACTCTTTAATAATACTGCATAGCCTCCTCCAAAATTCGTTTTACTTTTCTACCTGAAACATATCCAAGAAAACATATAATTTCCTTCTCTTCCTCATCCTCTTGGTAAATTTCATTTATTGTAAATTTAAATGCCATTTCCTCCTTAGAATTGACAGATTCATAATATTCTTTATCCTTTCATTGTTCATCTCTTGCAGACACAAAACACATATCAATTTTAAAAACCTGAGACCTTAAGGACTATATATGCCTCCAATGTCTCTTCCTTATACATTGTTGGAAACATGAAACTATCCATCGGGTCCCTGTCTATTGCAATAGTTTCATTCTCCAAAGTTTCAACATCCTCTGTACTTTCATTAAAAAAATTAAATGTCTCCCAATCATCCCTAAAATATTCTACTCTATTCTACTCAAAGAAAAAATACACTGTCTTATGGATGCCTTCCTCTTTGTAAATTTTCCTCTTCACTCTCACCTACTTCTACCAACTTCACCTTTCTAGGCTTCTCTCCATTATCATGATTTCCCTTTCTCCTTAGGATCATTGATCAATGCTCCATGTACTAATCGACTCTCAGACAACCAAATGATTATTACATTATCGCTTCTTCAAAGTGTTATCACGCTTGAGATTATACAGTTCTACTATGTCCTCTATTACTTCTCAACTGTGCACTCTAATAAGATTATCAACCGACCATACTCCTTCTTAGTGGTTTTGGTTAACTCACACCATATATGTATATGTTTAAATCCTTCCTGGTATTCCTCATTCATTCAAACACTACTTCCCTGGTTTTAATAGTTGCTACAACGTTGTCCCTCCTGAGCTTCGATCGCACCTACAACATCAACAACTATAGATACATAAACATGTAAACAAGGATTTGACATACAAAAAAATGGAGACTCTCACTCAGAATACACTCAAAACATAGTTCTTTTTCATTATATAGAAATAATTACAAAATACCCTTGGCCTGAAATACATTAATTGCCTCCCTCTTGCCTTATGGCCTCTCTTGTCCGTCAAGCCTCTCTAATCCTAATTCTTCTCATATCTCTTCCTATTTCTCCCTCCTTATGATGAATAATTTGTGTACAAATTATATACAATAATGGGATTCTGAGCCAGAGTTAGTTCATATGCACACTCCCTTCAACAATATCTAAATCTAGCCTATCTAGATCCATAAACTCATCTAGAAACCTAGCTTACACCTAAGTCTCTCTAACTCTCAAAAATACTCTTGAGATATCTCATTTAAAAAATACTTGATTACATCAATCCTTACTTTAATCATTTATGTACAGTTATTCTAAAAATATACGAAAATACGTTAAATTAATTTCACACACACTTAGGGAACCAACTTCCTTGGTAAATGAAAAGACCCTTATCCTTGTCAAAATATATTTTTATTTGGAGGTAATATGCTATATATCACCAAACACATATACATTCAATTAACGATGCGTCCCTCTCGTACTCCATTGTCTTCTAGGTAGATATGTTCTCCATTTCTTTCGAAGACAATATCAAAGAGTCTAAATATCTAAAGGAGGGTTAATAGCCTCATTCCCTCTCAGCCTCCTACCTTTTTTATTTTGTTTGGAATGAAAACAAAATTTCCTGCCATGGACCCCTTACAAAGCACTAGTCCACATATACTATAAAGTCTTATGGGAATCCAAAAACATCCCAACACATGGAAAAATATGCCAATACTTCTTGATCCCCATCTATGAAGTATTGTTTAATGCAGCTACCTTGTACATGTAGGAGAAGGCTAGTTGAATACTATGGATCGAGAGGAAAATTTATGCGTATATATGTTTTATATTTTATGATCTCTATATTGTTTATTTTTTGTTTTAAGAATCGTTTATAGATAGCTTTTGTACAGAGTTAAAACCTACATTTGGAATCTGAGTTGTTTTGGCTTCAAGGGGATGCCTTTGTTGCTAAGGGGTTTTTTGCTCGGGCTTGTGGTAGACCCTGTTCAGTGGGAGATCTGTGGGATCGATTCTTGCAGTGAAAGAAGATGGTGAGCAGTGGAAAGACAGAGATAAAGAAATTTAATGGTCATATTTTTGAGTTGTTGAAGTTCAAACTGGAGGGTCTATTTGTGGATTAAGATCAGTGGATCATGGTATATCCAGGTACTAAACTAACGACAATGTCAGATGAATACTGAGAAAATTTGGATTGGAAAGAAAAGAGAACAATATGGTTGTGTATCGTGGATTCGGTAGTGTTGAACACATTTGGGGAAGCTACGATGAACGCTTTGTGGGAGAATTTAGGGACTTTGTACTAATCTAACTCTCTGGTGAATAAATTTTTCTTGCGAAAAAATTTGTATAACCTGAGGATAATGGATGGAGACTCAGAGACAGAGAATCTTAATGCCTTCAATACTCTGGTAAGTTAGTTTTTATCTATTGATATTGAAATCACATATGAATATAAGTGCATCTGTTTGGTGTGTTCTCTACCATATTTTTGGGATAGTTTGGTTGTTGCATTAGGTAGAAATATAACTACCTCAAATTTTGATGAAATTTTCTGAGCCTTACTGTCAGAGGAAATGAGATGGAAAAATATGGGGGGGCATAATGGAGATTCGTTGTATATACGAGGACTGTCTCAAAACAAAAATAAAAATAAGTTCTCGAGTGGGAGGTATAAATCTAGAGGGTGATCCAGGTGGATATTGGTGGCCACCCACTTATTCAACTTGGGGCCCCACCATTGCCTCTTTCAGTTTTTCAGTTTCAGCACAACTTACTATTTTTAGCAGTTTTTCAGGTCCTGAACTTCCGGAGCCGTTTTGAGGCCCTAAACGACGTTTTTTGGGCATCGCGCCTGCAACAAATATCATTTCATTTTGGAATGGATATTCGTGGCGAAATTTGTATTCCTCGAATATATCTTTCTAATGATGTACCATGTGCATCAAACGGAGATAGTATGCCAAAGTTACGTCCCTGGGAAGTTGAAACACCAATTTACCCAAACGGGGCCCATAGTTTTGGCGCTTCATCTCCTAGGGTTAGGTTTTTGGATGTTTAGAGTTCTCCATTGTTTCTCAATAATAAATAGGCCCTCGAGCCTCATTTTTAACTCGGTTCAAATGCCTTAGCCTGTTTCTTCTCGGAAGATAGCTACTGCCGATTTCTTCAGTTTATTTCCATTCTGTCTGTCATATTATTAAATTTGATAATGAAATGAAGTGTTATTTTAGTTGCATGTCTGTATTTATGGTTATTTGTTTATTCTATTGGGTTCCTACATAAATCCGGATCAGTGGTATCAGAGCGGTCTGCTTTTTCTCGATCCTTCTTTGCATGTCCCCAACGAGGTCGGGGTATAAGGAGTTAGGGCTCGATCTGGTGGAACCTTTGCAAGATCAGCCTCGCAAACCCCGATGGACACCCATGGGGGACGAAAAGAAAGATGAGGGAGCAGGAGATCCTATCAAAATATTGCTCGAGGAGGCCCTCGAAAAACAAAGGAATGCGATGATGGATAACTCGAGATCCTTCAATATGACTTGGTGTATGACATCTGCATCCGGCGGCCACTGCGAGTGTGAATCCTTTTGAGTACAGTAAATTTTGACATTCCCATATTTGCGGGTCCAAATAGACGCGGATGTCGTAGATAGATGGTTGAATATATTAGAAGGATATTTCTCTGTTCGTGACTTTTAGAGGCAGGAAGAATTATTTTCGCACTCATAAACTACCCCATATTGGGGCCCAATTTGGAAACCTCTTGTGAACAAGACCAACGGAAGACCCTTTCCTGTTCTAGGCCAACTGACTTGAGTCCTTCTGAGACATCGTCGAGAGTGGTGCTATCCATGGGGAGCTATGAGGACAAGTACATACAATGGACCACGCTGCGGAAACAAAGGGATCAATATGTGCATGAGATGACGAATCTATTCCATACCCTGCGCACAAATTTGGGTATCAAATATTCAGAGAAAAACTTGGTGCTAAAGTATCACAGTTGTCTACATAGATACATTCATAAGGAAATGGAGTTCCTCTACATCTCCTTGCTAAGTACGTCATACCGATATGCTGCTAAGATTGAGCAGAAATTCAAGCAGAAGAAGCGAGACTTTGGATCTGCAAATCAAAAGCAAGGGAAAGGTGCCCCCAAACCATAGAACAAAGGACAAATCCAAGGCATGGCAGCCCAAGACAACCTACCAAAGCCACAAGAAAATAACAACACCGTGAAGCCAAAGAAGGACACGGCAAAGTGGTGTGAGTTCCATAAGAGCTCCACTCACAACACAAGTGAGTGTCAGGCCAAGCAGTCGCTAGTGGCCGAGATGAGGGCTTTTGAGTTAGATGCATTCTCCGACTCCGAATCAGAACTTGAAAAGGGGAATGAAAAGCGGAAATAGATTATTGATGCGAAGCCCAATGCCACTTTTACCACTACAAAGATCGAGAAGGAGGAATCGAAAGATCTAGAGGAGGAGGAACGTCTCTTCCACTCCCAGATGTGGGTAAACAGCTCCCCTGTATAGTTCATTGTAGACAATGGGAGCCAAAAGAACCTCATTTCAGCAGACGCTGTGAAGCGGTTGGGCTTGCCGACCATAGCTCACCCAGATCCATACACCATCGAGTGGCTTCACCAAGGACGAGATCTCGCGTCAACTTGTTGCGCCTTTTTATGCTTATCAGCCCTTCTACAAATGAGGTATTATGTGACGTTGCTCTATTGATGTTTACGATGTATTATTAGGACAACCATACTTGTGGAACGTCATGTGCCATGTGATCTAGAAAAAATACGTTGTTGTTATTTACTTTGGAAATAAGTTGTACATGATCGGAAGATGCCACCTCCTGGCAGCTATCTCTTGGATTCTTGCAAAACAATGAAGTAGCGTTTCCCAAACCATGAAATTTGTTTTCACGATGATCCGCCCCCAGGGCAAGAAGAAGACATGGCGACGACACTCCCGGACAAGGCTCCTGCGCGGCAATATGAATGGATAAGGTTGTGGAAGGAGTATGGGGATTCAGGGATCACCACGGGGGACCTCTGCTCATCCAGGTCAGCTTCAGTTGATCCGGCCGAAGAAGTGTCCGGCTACCCAATGGATCGATCTATAGGCGCTCCGTTTTGGAGAATGATGAAATCAAGAGGCAGATTCAAGAGCTGCTACAAAAGGGTCACATCCGACCAAGTTCATCACCCTGTGGGAGCCCAATCATGTTGGTACAGAAGAAGGATGGGACTTGGAGACTCTGTATTGATTATTGAGCACTGAACAAGATCACTATCCAGAATAGTACCCGATCCCACGGATTGATGACCTTCTGAACCAGCTCAAAGGGGCAAAATATTTCAGCAAGATCGACTTGAAGTCTGGGTATCATCAAGTCACAGGAATTAGACACCGATAATGAAGAAGCGCATCTAAGCGAGAGCCTTCGAATGATGATGTACCTTTGGGTTGCTTAGATGCTCCATAACCCTTCAAGAGGACAGTGGTGACTCTTTGACCATTCTTAACTCATTTGTAGTGGTATACTTGGATGACATTCTTATCTTCAGCCAGACTTGGGAAGAGCACCTCCACCACATACGAGAAGTCCTCCAAACACTGCGGCAACACAAGTTGTGTGCCAATTTGGAGAAGTGCACTTTTGGCATGACCCGGGTTCAATATCTAGGGTACATTATTGATGAAAGGGGGGTGCATGTGGATCCAGCCAAGATCCAAGTCATTGGAGGTCCAGCGGCCCAACCTCTTATAATAGATCTTCACGGCTTTACGGGTCTTTTAATTTCAGTTGGTATTTGGGATTCTCTCATATCACTTGGCCCTTGAGTCAAGTCACCAAGGGAGGAGCAAGAGCAAAATTTTTTTGGTCGGAACCTCAACAGAAGGCGTTCACAGAATTGAAAAATTGCCTCTATTCTGCCCCAGTGCTCACTTTACCAGACTTGCAACAGCCATTTGAGATCGAGACAGATGCCTCTGACTATGCTATTGGGGCAGTTCTTACTCAACAAGGACATCCAGTGGCATATCACAGAGAGACATTTTCTAAGACAGTTCGCAAGTATCACACCTATGAAAATTGTTTCATTTAATGAGCTTGGCCCAGACAATGGAAGCATTACGTTTTGGGAAGCTCGTCCACACGGACACGGCCCACTGGCGGTTCATACGGACACAAGGAAGTTGCGGAATGATGGCCATCAGATGAGTCCACATGCTATGGTTTTCATTTGAACCTAAAAAGTCTGAAAGGTAGCACGATAATGTTGCGGACTACCTCGGCCGACCATCGTGGCGCTCCTGTGCTCCATGCTTATGGAGCATGAGAAGACCAGAGTTAGCGCTTCTCTATGATGACGGGGGTGGCCACACTTACGAGTACTCTCGGGAAGTCGCAGGTTGTTCCTCTCAGATGCATTGTTGTGTCACTTGGGACACTGTTTTCCTTGGCCCGAGCGTGCCAAGATGATATGGGAAGCACACTACAGTCGAGTCGTTGGGCATATTGGGTTCGAGAAAAAAGTGGTAGTACTGCAGAAGTATTTCTATTGGCCGAACCTTGAACAGGATGTCGACTTGTCAGATCCGCACTACTTGTTCCATTGCCAAAGGCGGCCATCAGCAAGGCCTATATACTCCGCTACCTACCCCTAGTCGACCTTGGGAATCCATCTCCATGGATTATATGTTGGGCCTCCCTTCTACTAAGCAGGGAAATGACTGTGTTTTCGTGGTCTTCGATAGATTCTCAAAGATGGCCATCATGGTGGCCTGCAAGAAGAATATCACAGCAGAAGCCACTGCTAAACTCTTCTTTGAACGAGTGTGGGTGCACTTTGGGATCCCACAGTCTATCATATCAGATCGAGATAGCAGGTTCCTCAGCACATTTTGGTCCAGCCTCTGGTCAATGTTGGATACCAAGCTCACCAAGTCCACAGCTTTCCATCCCCAACTAGATGGCCAGATAGAGGTAGTCAACAGAATGCTTGTACACATTCTGCGCATGTACAATTCAAAGTATCCACACACATGGGACGAGAGCCTCCGATATGTACAACATAGTTATAATAGGGCTCTCCACAGTTCAATCAGCCATAGCCCCTTTCAGGTGTGCTTGGGATTCCAGCCATTATGTCCTATTGATGTAGCCATAACATTTGTAGCTGCTCAGGCCGATTCAGCTCATGTCCAGTCTGAAGTTGAAAAAGCAAGTAGCTTCATCGAGCACATTCAACACATCTACCAGCATGTCCATGATATATTGGATAGAGCCAATGCCAAGTACAAGCAACGCCATGATCAACACCAGGTGCCACACAACTTCCAGGTGGGTGACAAAGTATGGTTACATTTGCAGAAGGACAGCCTCACTGGACCCCACCGCAAGCTTCGCCCACTCCGATACGGGCCGTACATGATCACCAAGGATCTAGGGAACAATGCCTTCAAGCTCATTATTCCACCACTCCTTGGTCTGCACCCATTATTCAATGTGGATCGCCTTCGTCCTTACTTCCCACCTCTACTGGACACCTCAGACATTGCAGAACAACTCACACCAACAGAGTTAAACCCAGACTGCATGGAACAGGCCAGCACAGATTGTATCAGGGACATGAAAATAAAGAGCACTCACCAACAGAACATCCAACTATATTGGGTTTTCAAATCTGGCCAACTCCTGCACCAAGGCAAGTGGTTCACCAGGGACCAAGTTCAGCAGAAGTTTCCTCATCTCATGGATGAACTCAACGCAATGGGGACGATTGCTTCCTAAGGGGGAGGAATGATCTAGGTGGATATTGGTGGCCACCCACCTATTCCACTTGGGGCCCCACCATTGCCTCTTTCATTTTTTCAGTTTCGGCATAACTTACTATTTTTAGCAGTTTTTCGGGTCCTGAACTTCCGGAGCCGTTTTGAGGCCCTAAACGACATTTTTTGGGCATTGTGCCTCCAACAAATATCATTCCATTTTGGAATGGATATTTGTGGTGAAAGTTCTAGTCCTCAGATAGATCTTTCTAATGATGTACCATGTGCATCAAACGAAGATAGTATGTCAAAGTTACGTCCCTGGGAAGTTGAAACACCAATTTACCCAAACGGGGCCCATAGTTTTGGCGCTTCATCTCCTAGGGTTAGGTTTTTGGATGTTTAGAGTTCTCCATTGTTTCTGAATAATAAATAGGCCCTCGAGCCTCATTGTAACTCAGTTCAGAGGCCTGTAACCACCACATCTCTTCTCAGAGATAGCTACCAGCGTCCTAGCTAGTTTTATTTCTATTCTGTCTGTAAGAAAATTTCAGTTCTTTGATATTAATGAAATGAAGTATTATTTCCACTGCATCTCTGTATTTATGGTTATATGTTTATTCTGTTGTATTCTTGCATAAATCCAGATCAGAGGGAGATCTAAATCTCCTGGAAATCCTGTAAAGGTGTGCTGGAAATGAGGAAAGGAAGGGCACTTCAAAAAGGACTATAGATACAAATCTCTTGAGAGAGGAAAATTATTTGATGATGATTCTTCTACAGAAGCAAAAACCACCCCATATGAAGGTGGGGATGTGTACTTGGATACTTCTTCAAATTCACATGTATATCATTAGGCATGGTTGATTGACTTAGGTGCATCCTTTCAGATCACTCCCCATAGGGAGTGGCTCTAAGAGTATGAGAATTAGGATGGTGGTGATGTCTTCTTAGGGGATGATAGGAAGGGTAGAATCGTCAGACGTGGAAAATTCAAGCTAAATCTGCAAGGTGGAATGATTAGAACACTTCTTGGTGTTTTGCATATTTTTCATTGGATAGAAATCTAATTTATGTAAGTAAGATGGATGATGCAGGTGTAAACACAATGCTCACGAAATATACCTACAAAATGGTTTGATGAGCACTAGTATTGATGCAAGGAGTTCGGATTAGAGCTCTATACAAGCTTCTAGGTAGCATTTTTATTGATGGGTTCAACAATTCTGTGGTTCCTGAAAGTGGAGCAGAAAGCCTAGTGGTCTCTAGAGAAAAGAAAATGTTATGGCATCAAAGAGATAGAAATATGGGAGAGAAGGACCTTCAAATACTGGATGGTAATGGTATGGTATAAGGTATGTCTAATTTCTCTTTAGATTTTGAATTTTGTGAACATTGTGTATAGGGGAAGAAAAATCGGGTGAGCTTCCATTCTAGTGCTAAGAGGGTGAACAAGATATTAGAGCTTGTGCACAGTGATGTGTTTTCACCTGTGTTTGTTCCATCACTGGGTAAGTATATGTACTATGTTTCATTTATAGATGGCTTCTCGAGGAATACATGGATATATTTCCTCAGGAAGAAATCTGAAGTCCTTGACAAATTTAAAGAATTTAAGGCGCTGGTTGAAAACCATACAGAGAAGAAGATAAAGGTGTTGAGGACAGATAATGGTCGAGAGTTCCACAAGAAGGGAATTTTATGAGTTCTATAAGAAGTGCGGTGTATCATATCAGAAGACTACTCAATACACACCTCCAAAAAACTAAGTTGTAGAAAGAATGAACATGACGTTTATGGAAAAGGCTAGAATTATGCTCAGTGGCATCGGGTTAGGACAAGAATTCTCGGTAGAGGCAGTGGAGATTGCATGATACCTGGTTGATAGATCACCTTCAAGAGTGTTGGAGGATAAGACTCGACATGAGGTATGGACAGGTAAGGAACTATCTCTTTCACATCTGAGGGTATTTGGATGTGATGCATATGTACATGTTCCAAAGGAGAAAACAACCAAGTTGGATATTAAATATCAAAGGTGTATATTTTTTGGGTATAAGGATGGTTTAAAATGTTATAAGATTTGGAACCCATAAACAAGGAAGGTTGTGTACGACCAAGATATGGTGTTTAGAAAGGTGAAAGATTTTGCTAAACATGAATTCCTACCAAAGGAACCTGAGAAGATAGAGCTTTATCTAAAGGATGAAGAATCATAATCTACAACAGAACAAGATTCAGAAGAGGAAGAGCCACAAACTCCAGTTGGGAGAAGATCAATTCGAGAAAGAAGGCAGCTCGAAAGGTATAGCCCGCCTGATTTATGTTCGAATTTTGATTTATCTATCACTAATGATGATGTGAGAATTTTCGTGGAGGTAGTGGACTCAGAGGATGGAAAACTCTAGAAGGAGGCCATTGTTGATGAAATGGAATCCTTGCACAAAATGAAGACATGGGATTTGGTGGAGTTGTCGGCTAGAAGGAAACCCATTGGAATAAAATGGGTGTTTAAGAAGAAGATGAATACGTAAGGCCAGGTGGAGAAATACAAAGCTCGGTTGGTAGCAAAAGGCTATTCCCATGTGCCAGGAATTGATTTTCGTGATCTTATTTCTCTTGTTTCCTAGGTAACTTCTATTAGATTAATTTCATCTTTTGTTGTTGCATTTGATTTTAAGGTAGAACAAATGGATGTCAAGACAAAATTTACTCACGAGGATCTGGAGGAGGAGATCTACATGAAGCAACATGAAGGATTTGTGGTGAAGGGTAAGAAAGAACTCGTATGCAAGTTAAAAAAGTCTCTATATGGGTTAAAACAGTTACCAAGGATATGGTATGAGAAAATTGATACATATATACAGGGACTTGGCTTCACCAGAAGCGAAGAGGATCACTGTGTGTATTTTAAATTAATTGGTTAGCGTGTTGTTATTTGGTATTGTATGTGGATGATATGTTGCTATTTGTAAATGAAAAATAAATTATCCAGGATTTGAAGTCCCGATTTTTCTCCAAATTCGACATGAAGGATCGTGGTGTTGCAAACTATATTTTGGGCGTGGAAATGAAATGAAATCGGGAAAAGAGGAAGCTCTAGTTAAACCAAAGGAAGTATTTCGAGACAATATTGCAGATATTCAATATGGATGATAGTAAACCGATGAAGGTTCCTATTCCTGTAGGTGTAAATTTATCTGCTGAACAATGTCTCAAGACATAAGAAGAAGAAGAGGACATGTCTTGTGTTCCATATGCAAGTGCAGTGGGTAGCATGATGTATGTAATTGTTTGTACTAGACTATACATTGTGTTGGGGTTCCCATGTTTTGGCCAGGTTGGCAAGACCAAAATATGAGGCAACATAGAACCACTTTCAGACCTTAGGATCTAGCCCTCCTAGGCCCAGAGAGGGATCTCTCTATATGAGTCAAAGGATATGTCTTTGAGGCTCAGGTTCAAGATATTAGGCTATTTATAGACACAAGGTTTGTTTGTTTGTTTATGTTTGGTTCTTGGGAATCAGGAAAGAAGGGTCCAATATAAGACAAGGATGAGCAAAGAGGAAGTTAGGCAAATATAGATAACTCAGAGAACATCAAGGCCATTGGCAATGGAGTCAAGAGAGGATTTACTTGTGTTCAATGTGCAAGCTTTCAGTTGGGCTAGTCATCTAGAGCATTTGGATCTTAAAGATGATATTTGGAATGGGACATTAAGGACTGAAAATGAAAGGAGGAGAACCATCCAATTCTGTCTATAGATCAGGCCAGAGGTCATTTAACTCCAGACCTGCTTGGACAAAATCAGAGGCAATACAAGGGATCTTAGAAAGGCTTAATTGAGATGGAAAGATCCTAGTGAGGCAGAGACAGGGTTCTAGACCTCCCAGTGTTCTCAACTCATCCAACTAAATCCTAGCAAGAACATCTAAACATGGATTTCTTCAATTCATACATCAGAGAGCAGGAAATGACATCCACTACACTGGTTAAATCAATTGAAATCAATATTCAGATACACATATAAGCAGAAAACATAAAACGTTGGGAGAGCAGCAACATAAGGTACCTATCAAGGGTAAATCTTATGCCAAACTTCTGATGCGAGCCAATAGAAATTGAATGAAATGAAATCAAACACGGAGATAAGAAAACATCACCAACTTCTTTAGATCAGGATCCAAAGAAATGTGCTTGTCATATTAAAAACAACACCAATCAGGTACAACATTGCCCACGGCTTGAACATTCAGTCTGAATACATCAAATCTCAACCTATCTTACAATATTACACAGAGAACTTGTCTCAAGAGGAAAATTCTTGCATTTCTTCGATATCTCATCAACAACCCTTACAATAATTTCCTTCTGTGTTTTATAGTCGAGGATGAAAAGAAGATTGACTGAGGAGGTAGGTGAACACTAAATGTAACATTAATCACAGAAATGAATGGAGGGCTGAAACCCATCTTGTTTTAAATCTCTGCATTTATCTCTGGTATCGCTTAGGTGCCCTGACTGCAGTACTGTGTGGTAGTTGTTGGTAGAATAACAAAAATACAATAAGAAATAATGAAGTCTGCCCTACTTGAGTCACTAATGCTTCTGACCATGTCGGACTGCTGTCTGGGTGGAAAATTCTCTCGGATATGATGTATAATGAAGACTGTATGGGCACTTTGTCCTCTGATTGAAGAAAGAACATACTATTGCTGTAGAAAACCCTGGCGGTACGTTTTCTCGTGTATTACACTTCTGGTTGACTTTCTGGGTTTTGAATCTAGTGCTTTGCTTCTCAAACAGCTGCATTATGGATCCAAATATTCAGTCCTGAGTACTGAAGACTATAATCATAAGCTAGCCTTTCTGCTGCTTCCATAAATGTTTCGATTCTGAAAGATCTGGGCTTTAATGGCGCCGGATGGGGTTGCGGATTTTCAAAAACCTGTCCTTTGATGAAATTTATATCTCCGCCACCCTTTTTGACATTTCACTGGAGTACCAGCTCCCATATCGGCCTTCTGTCTGCGCAACCCACCATTGAAGAGGTACGTATGCATCATGGTTGTTTTCTGCCTCTTTGAAACCCTACAAAACACACAAATAAGTTAAGGAAATCATGAATGGGGTGGCGGATGATGTGGAGGCGGAGAAAGGTCGTGTAGATGGCGATACGAAGGAGAAAATTGCAGAAAGAATGGAGAAACGTGCTCTACTGGATGGCGGCGGTCTGCAGAGCAAATATATGTGGAAAATGTTAAAAAACGTGAAAAAGAACCAATATATGCAATGGAATGGGAGACTGTATGGAGGGTGCACATGGAGATGATGTGGCGGAACCGAGCGATGGTGGAAAAGTCAGCGGTGAGAGAACAAATCGGGACCGTCGATCGTGGCAGGGATCAACGGCGGAGGACGATGGACGGTGGGCCATGGCATGAGCTATCGTGTGTGCAATTACATTAAACTTTGTGCATCTTGGATGAGCGACAGCCGTCAGATGGCCTGCTCTAGATAAGACGGTCTATGGCAATTTCACTGGGCATCCGTGTCCGAATAATAACGCACGATGGATGGAGTTAACGGGCGGGGATGGTGGTTTGGAAATCGTACACAAGGACACATGTCGGAAGGTGAATGGAATCGTTGGGCGTTGGAGAGAAACCGCCTACCGTGCCTAAGCGGTGCGATGGAAACTGGCGGGTTTGGAATAGTCGTATGGGGACGACCGGCATCGGGCGCACTGCGGACCGTCAGATCATCGTGGAAATGGACGGCGATGGCGTGATGAGGAAAATGAGCGGATAGGCCAGGGGGGTATCGGGTTTAACGTTCACCGTCCGATCAACCACGATCAACGACTGACATCGCGCCCGATAGGACATGGGGGAATAAGCGCCTTTCAGACTGGCGTATGGTTACACTGCTGGGTTTTGCGGAAGGTAAAGGAGCGCGGGGCTATCAGAAGAGGCGCTAGGCCTGATATAAGGTTCAGAGTGGGTTTTTTAAGCCCTTTTAATGCATTTTGAAGCCGTATAAGGGTAACGATAAGGAGGAAGAGGGGAGAATTGGGGAAGTGAAGGGTGTAGGGATTTTTAGAGGGGGTTTGTCAAAGGGGAAAAGGAGGGGAAAAGGGGACATTTTGCAGGGGTACAGGGGTAAATGCAGACCTTAGGGAAAAGATCCAGCAGAGGGGACTTGTGTAAGGCAAAGCACAGAGGGACCTCAAGGATGATGTGTCTTCAGGGGAGATGCATTCCTTGAAGGTCTCCAAAATGACATAGCCCCCAGCTTGCTTGTCTAGAATTTCATAGGGGGGCTAACAGTGGCTCCACATGGGGATGGCTTCTTCTTGAAGGAGGCAAGAAACCAGAAATGATCTTTGGAGTAGGCCAGTTGCCTGCTGTTTGGCACATCCCTTTCTTTAATCAGCTGCTACAATGTGAATATGTTACATGAGCAGAAACATTTTTCTCAATCAAACTACCTACCCAAACTACAGTCCTAGAATTTTTTCTTCTTTTAGGGTGCATTTGAGCTAGCCGACCCTTTACATTTTATTTTCAAAACAAAGAACAAACCTATTCTAATTCTACCCTTATTGCTCCATGAGACCAGATTAGACAGTTGGCCTCATATGCTTCTCTTCCTAATCTAACATATGCTGGGATTAAACTGTCCAATAGATTTCTTCTCCTACATTCTAAGACAGGAAATTGAAAAATAGCCAAGCCAGGATTAAACTGTCTGACTGGCTGTGGATCCAAGGCATAAAAACAGTTGCACATGCATGAAATTTTGCAGAAAACGGAACTGTGAAGGATTTAAATATGAAAATTGCAATATCCTTCTTCTCTTTGTGACTCAATTTTTGAGCGTATTTGAGTCACCTCTTTTTCTTTGATGTCAGCTCTGGTTTTGGGCACATTAGAGCTAATTTTTTCCTTTCTTTGCTGGTCCAGAGTTTGAGCATGTTAGGACAAGCTGTCTTTTTTTTTTTTTTGGTTTTACGATACCTTTCTCTTTCCTGAAATAAACTACAATGGTATATACAATGAAGAATGAAACTGGAAATTGAAGTTTAGCAGAAGTAATGCTTGAGCATCCTGCCATTGATAGGACCCCCAAATAGCTCTGTACCATCAAGTTCTTGTAGAAAAAATGCATTTGGGCCCACTGTATCTTGGATAATGTATGGACCCTGCCATAAGCTGTCAAACTTGCCGGGTTTACCTTTGTCCTCTCTTCTTGAGTCCCACTTTAGAACCTTGTCACCAATTTTGAAATCAGCAGCTTTGGTTCTTTTGTCAAATAGCTTGTTAATTCTTTCTTGAACTCTGACATCTCTGTTATATACCTCCTTCCTGGTTTGCTGAAGATGGATTGTCTGATTTATCCTTCTTATCACATTGTCTTCCTCTGATTGGATCTCCTGGACAAGTTTGATTACTGGAACTCCAAGGCTGGTAGGAAATACTGCTTATGTCCCATAGACTAGCTGGAATGGTGACATGAAAATGGATTTCTTTGTAGTAAGCCTGTTAGCCCACAAGGCATGTACCAGCTTGTTGTGCCAATATTTTTTGTTTTCCTCTAATAGCATTTTGATGATTGACACTAGGGTCTTATTTGATGATTCAGCCAGACCATTACCCTGAGGGTAATAGGCAGTTGAATGACCAAGTGTGACATGGTACCTATGACAACAATCAACCATTTTCTTGGATCCAAAAGCAGCAGCATTTTCGGTGATTATTTTCCTTGGACAACCAAACCGAGAGAGGATATGACCTTCTAGGAACCTAATAATGATAGATTCTGTGGCACTCCTAGTGGGGATGGCTTCTATCCACTTAGTGAAATAATCAGTGGCTGTCAAGATCCATTTGTGTTGTCCTGAAGAGGCTGGATGAATTTCCCCTATAAAATCTAGACCCCATTGCATGAAAGGACCCTCAACTGTAATGGGTTGTAAAGGGAGGGGAAGAAGTTTTCTCTTTCCTTAAAAGATCTGGCATTTGTGGCAAGCAGTTATCATTTTATGGACATCATTAAACAGTGTAGGCCAATAATAACTAGCCCTAAGTATCTTATTTGCTGTGGCTTTCCAACTCAGGTGGCCTCCACATTCTCCAGCGTGAAATTCTTGTTTAACATTTTCAGCTTCAGTTTCAGACAACATTTCAACAATAGGCCATTTGGATTTTTCCAGTATAAGTTTTCATTCAAGATGCAGTAGTTTTCGGCTTTGAGTTTCGTGAATTTGGCCTTAGTTTTTGACAGTTCTAAAGGGGCATTGAGATTGGTGAGGACATAAAGGGTATCAGAATACCATGGAGAGTTTTGGAATTTCTCTTCTATAGTGGTACCAGGTAGGCTTTCCTGCTCATCCAAGGTATTCACCGTGTTAATATCCAGGGCCTGCAGATTTGATTCAGCCATTAATTTGGCTAAGCCCTGCCCCTTGATCAGCTTAGTGGGTTCAATCTCGAGATCATATTCCAGAATCACAGCAATCCACTTGCCCCTTTTCCCATCAGGGTCTTGGGACAAGATATCTTTGACAACAATGTTAGGCACGTAAGCAATGGTATGAGAATGTAAGATGTATACCCTGAAATCCTTTAAGGCTTTGACTAAAGCATAAGCCTGTTTCTCCATTATGTTGTACTTCAAGGGTGCATCCCTTAGTGCTTTACTGAAAAAGGAAATTTGCCGTTCCATACTTTCTGCCCTTTTCTGCAGCAAAACTGTAGCTATGGTGTGCTCTGAGGCGAATGAAAATATCAGAAAATATTTTGAGAAATCAGGGCTAATCAGAACAGGAGCTTGTGTGAGTGAAATCTTTACAGATTCAAACAATTTTTTAGCTCCTACAGTCCATTTCACTCCCACGCCTTTCTTTAGCATGTTAGTCATGTTCCTAAGGTGTTCGGCTAGATTGGGAATCAATCTCCTAAGGAAGTTAATTTTCCCAATGAAGGACTGTAACTCCTTGATGTTTCTGGGATGTGTGATCTGTAGTATTCCCTCAACTCTCTGTGGGTCTATCCTAATTCCTTTCTTAGATATAATGTGGCCCAGAAGTTTACCTTCTTGCAGCCCAAAAACAGTCTTTTTAGGATTTAGTGACAAACCAAACCTTCTACACTTTTCAAACACTTTCCTCAGATGTTCTAGGTGTTCTTCCTCAGTCTTGGAGTAGACTGTTATGTCATCTAAATAGATGACAATAAATTGTCCTATCTCATCTACAAAAGCTATGTCCATGGCTCTCTAGAAGGTGGCTCCAGCATTCATCAATCCAAAAGGCATTTTAACATACATGAAAGTGCCCCAAGGAGTGGTAAATGCTATTTTTAGTTGATCGGCTGGGAATACTAACACCCGGTTGTATCCAGAAAAACCATCCAAAAGAGAAATCCTTTTTGAGCCTACTGCCTGCTGTAGAATGCGTTCCATTTTTGGCAGAGGGTAGTTATCTTTGAGTGAGGCTCTGTTGAGATTTCTGAAGTCTATACATAGTCTGATTTCCCCTGTTTTCTTTCTTACAGCCACTAGATTTTATACCCAGTCAGAAAACCTCACAGTAACTATAATTCCTGCATCATACATCTTCTTAATCTCTTTTTCGACTGCAGGCAGCTGTTTTGGGTTTATCCTACGAAGTTTCTGCCTAAAGGGTTTCTGATTTTCTTTTAAAGGTATCTTGTGTTGTATGATTTTCGTGTCATAAGCTTTTAAATCTTCGTAACTCCATGCAAACACATCAATGAATTCCTTAAAAAGGTCGATGTACTTCTTTTTCATTTCCTCTAGTAAGGATTTAGCCAATTTAACCATTTTGGGCTTGTCTTATGTGCCTATGTTGCATTCTTCAACCTCAGAGTCTGCATGTTCTATAGAGGGATTTTTTGCAACATCGTCAAAGTCAAAAAGATCTTCTAAGGGTGCCAGACCTCGAGGTATGTTCTTGTCTTTGGCCTGCAGCACCTCGACCTCTTCATTTCCTGCGTTTTCACATTCTGTGATTGAATTTCTAGTTTCTTTAGTTAGGGTGTTTATTCCTATGTTACAGGGAATTTCTTCTTCATCTAGGGAATCCTCGCTTGGGCAGTTATCTTCAGATTTTGAGTCTGAGTCAGAAAGTTCAAACTCATTTCTACCCATCAGAAAATCTGCAATCTGTTTATCTCCTTCAAATACCTGCCAATATTTTTTATTATCTGGCACTGCAGGTCTGAATGATGATTTTCTAGTTAGGTGGAGTCTTAGGATATGAACTAGCTAGGTAAGCCAATCCATTTGCAATTACGTTTCGACCCCTAGGAATGAACACTAATTTTTATTCAACGAAGGTTTTCAACATGTCCATGGCATCGTTCCTATATGCCCTTAACCTAGGGTGCTTTACTGCATATTCACCATTCACCTGTTTGATGATCAACTCTGAATCTCCTAGCATGGTTACTCTACGGGCCCCTAATTTTTTCAGCAGATTTAAACCCGGGATGAGAGCCTCGTATTTTGTAATATTATTGGTACATTTGAAATGAAGATTGCATGCAAGGCTCTCTGCGTAATCACTTTCTATATTACGTATCCACACCCCAGCTCCGGCAGTTTTCCTAGTACAGGATCCATCAAAATTCATTTCCCACAGGGGTTTGCCATTATATTGCGTTACGGGGTCTGTACTAGGCTGCAGGCTGTTTTGTTCTTCATGATATGTGTGGAGTTCAGAGAGTTGGCTATCTTGTTGTTTGCGTTCTGTCTCTGTTTCTGGTCCACTTAGAGTTTCATTTCTAATGTCCTGCCCAGGGTTTTCCTCATCGTATTCTTCCAGAGTAGCCATTATGTTAAAGTCCATGGGCTCTGTGACATCGTCTGTGTCTCTGTTTTCTGATACTATTTCTCCTGCGGATTTTTCATTTTAAAGGATGAAAGAATCTAGGTCTGTGTGTATAGAGTACAATAGTGAATTTTTAGGTTTCTCGGGGCTACTAACTAGGAATTTCATCTGGTACTCTCTATACAGTCTTCTAAGTTGGCCAAATATAGGGATAGTGGCATATGAGCCATCCATCTGCATCGTTCCTTGCAGTTTGGCTCCCCATGATCTAGATAGCAGCATGCCATACTTGGGAGGCACATCTGCCACCACCACATCCATGACCATACATTTAGCAGGAATCTGGGTTAAGGTCACACACAGGTCTTTGATCAGGCCCAGGCATTTTACTCTGCTAGAGTCAAATGAATACAAATGTTTGTAGGGTCGGGTTATCTCTAGGCCTAACTTTTCCATCACTGGCATTAGATAGTGTGATGCCCCAGAATCATGCATGGCATTGTGAAGTATCTTGTCATGAATGTTGAGACTGATATAAAAAGGTGGGACAACCCCTTCCTGAAACAGGAGGGCAGGTTGATCATCATTCATATTTACAGTATCGTTGTTTTCCCCTAGATTTAACGCTTTTAAAATTTGGCCTTTATATACATCTTGAGTGGCCAGCTCAGAGAGCGGGACAGAGATTTTAATTTTTGCAATCTCACTTTCCAAATTGAAAGTGGACTGACTCTTGGAAATGCTCGACTCTGTTTTATTAGCCACCTTGGTGACCGAATCAGTTTGTAGTTTCTCATTATGCACAGGGTTAGGAACAATTGTATCAGGAGTACTAACTGAAGTGCTAGTACTGCTAACAGGTTCACCTTGTTTTTCATTCTTCTGGTTGTCTTTTTCTTTATTTTTCCCAGAAATTTCAGGTGCTGATTTGCTATTTACAGCAGATGCTTTAGAAGTTTTATCAGGCCTTTTCTTGATGGTAACCTCAGGAGTCTCAGTTTTGGAATTTTCTTGGTTCTTTTTTCTCCTAAGTTCATATTGTTCTCTGACCTACATCATGGCATTTTCAAATCCTAATCTGTAATCTTCAGTTTCTAACCGTTCCTCATCCCAGTATGAAGGTGAGGGCTGATCTTCCCCTGAATCACAGTTAAGGACTGAGTCTTCTGTTTCAAACAGGTTTATCGCATTCCCTTCAGACTCCTCTATGATTCCCTCATCTTCGTCTAAAAATTTTTGGAAAGGGGGAATAACTTGTTGATCTGACTCTTTTTTTCTGTTGGGAGCATTGTTGTTCCTTCTAAAGTTCTGGTTCTGGTTTTGGTTTTGGCTTTTGTTCTGATTTCTAACTGTGACAATCATTTTTTCCATCATTTGTTGCAGCTTATCCACGTTTTTAGATAATCTATCATAATTTGGGTCTGAAGTGTAAGCTACAGTGTCATCTGTATATGTTACCCTTTTCTCAGCTCTTAGTCTCGCTCTTTTCTCAATCAGGTTTGCCTCTATGTTCACCACTCCTTTCTGCATGTCCTCCAATGTGGTGTACTCTTTATCCCTAAGCTCATAGGCCATGTCAGCATCAAACCCATCAGGGTATTTGGCCAGGGCCATACCTTGTGGAGGTTTCATGTGTGGAGGAAGAGCATTGTAAATACTGTTGAATCTAGTGGTGTAATCATGGACACTCTCTCCCACATTTCTTTTAAGGCTCATGTATTCAGCTACGAGTTGGCGAGGATTTTCCCTAGTCTCCCATTTGTTAATGAAAGTCTGATATAATGCAGGGAGATCTTGGATACTGCTAGGAGGTAAGATTTTAAACTATTTCTTTACATCACCCCCTAAGCTTTGGGCAAAGATTCTCATTTTGATTGTTTCATCATCAATTTCCATGTAGTCAAAAGAATCCTCCATCTTATCTACATGTTGATGAGCTGTGATGGATTCTTTAGCAGTGAAGTGTGGGATTTTTGATTGATAATCATTGGGTAAGGGTAACAGAGGCTAAGGTAACACCAAAGGTGCATACCAGGCCGCCATGATGATGTTTTGATGAGGTAAAGGATTAACCTGAGCAGCTGGTATTTGGATGATAGGGATATTAGGGCCAGCAGAGGTTTGTTGGGCAGATCTAGGGTGGGAGAGCCCCAATTTCTGAATGAAGTGGGTATCAGGTGGTGTAGATGGAGGGGTTCCTCTATCCCTAGTGTGTTGACCACTATCGGATGGTGGACTATGAAGCTCAGGGTCTAGCCGGTCTAGATGATTGAATGACCTAGTTCTAGGTAAACTGTTTGGTAGGTCTAGGTCAAGATGAAGGCGTGATAGAGCTGTAACGTCTTCTGGTGAAGAATTAGCTCTATAGATGTGGCTGGAAATAGTTGATATTTTAGGCGCAGGAGATCTTTTGAGAATTCTCTCAGGGTTATCAACTATTTTAGGTGGATTAGGATTAGGGAAAGCTCTTGTGTGAATGGTTTTAAAAGCCAGAATGTTGTTTCCTAGCCAAGCAGCTTAACCCTACTTGTTACTTCTACTGTGGTTGATGTTGTTATGAAGGCAGGTATCCTAGTGGAGTCTTATGTGAAACCAGGATAACCAGCAGGCCTACTGATCACCAGTGGAGTCTTTGATCTTTTAGGAACTATGGAGTCGCCAGATGGAAGTTTTAGGATATGTCTAAGGGGTCACCGTCCACCATGGTGCTCAGTCACTATCACCTTTCAAGGATGACCTTAGAACACAACAAACTCTAACCAAAGATCGACTGGGAGGGCATTTACCAGATATGTCACCTCCAAAGGAGGATGAGATCCGGAGGCTACCTGGCCCTGTCCAGGCTCTGTCTAGGAGTACAAGAGAACACAAAAAATGATACTGAGGCTATCCGAGAAGAGGTGTGACTAACAGCCAACCTAACCAGAGATGGTGGGTTTTGAATGCCTACGGACGGTCAAAGTGTAATGCACTCAATGGTTCCCCAGTGGAGTCGCCATTATGTTGGGGTTCCCATGTTTTGGCGAGGTTGGCAAGACCAAAATATGAGGCAACATAGAACCACTTTCAGACCTTAGGATCTAGCCCTCCTAGGCCCAGAGAGGGATCTCTCTATATGAGTCAAAGGATATGTCTTTAAGGCTCGGGTTCAAGATATTAGGCTAGTTATAGACACAAGGTTTGTTTGTTTGTTTATGTTTGGTTGTTGGGAATCAAGAAAGAAGGGTCCAATATAAGACAAGGATGAGCAAAGAGGAAGTTAGGCAAAGATATATAACTCAGAGAACATCAAGGCCATTGGCAATGGAGTCAAGAGAGGATTTACTTGTGTTCAATGTGCAAGCTTTCAGTTGGGCTAGTCATCTAGAGCATTTGGATCTTAAAGATGATATTTGGAATGGGACATTAAGGACTGAAAATGAAAGGAGGAGAACCATCAAATTCTGTCTATAGATCAGTTCAGAGGTCATTTAACTCCAAACTTGCTTGGAAAAACTCAGAGGCAATACAAGGGATCTTAGAAAGGCTTAATTTAGATGGAAAGATCCTAGTGAGGCAGAGATAGGGTTCTATACCTCCCAGTGTTCTCAACTCATCCAACTAAATCCTAGCCAGAACATCTAAACATAGATTTCTTCAATTCATACATCAGAGAGCAGGCAATGACATCCACTACACTGGTTAAATCAATTGAAATCAATATTCAGATACACATATAAGCAGAAAACATAAAAGGCTGAGAGAGAAACAAAATAAGGTACCTATCAAGGGTAAATCTTATGCCAAACTTCTAATGCGAGCCAGTAGAAATGGAATGAAATGAAATCAAACACGGAGATAAGAAAACATCACTAGCTGCTTTAGATCAGGATCCAAGGAAATGTGCTTGTCGTATTAAAAACAACACCAATCAGGTACAACATTGCCCACGGCTTGAACATTCAGTCTGAATACATCAAATCTCAACTTATCTTACAATATTACACAGAGAACTTGTCTCAAGAGGAAAATTCTTGCATTTATCCGATATCTCATCAACAACCCTTACAATAATTTCCTTCTGTGTTTTATAGCCGAGGATGAATAGAAGATCGACTGAGGAGGTAGGTGAACACTAAATGTAACATTAATCACAGAAATGAATGGAGGGTCGAAACCCATCCTGTTTTAAATCTATGCATTTATCTCTGGTATGGCTTAGGTGCCCTGACTGCAGTACTTTGTGGTACTTGTTGGTAGAATAACAAAAATACAATAAGAAACAGTGAGGTCTGCCCTACTTGAGTCACCAATGCTTCTGACCATGTTGGACTGCTGTCTGGGCGGAAAATTCTCTCGGATACGATGTATAATGAAGACTGTATGGGCACTTTTTCCTCTGATTGAAGTAAGAACATACTGCTACTGTAGAAAACCCTGGTGGTACGTTTTCCCGTGTATTACACTTCTTGTTGACTTTCGGCGTTTTGAATCTTGTGCTTTGCTTCTCAAACTGCTGCATTATGGATCCAAATCTTCAGTCCCGAGTACTGAAGACTATAATCATAAGCTGGCCTTTCTGCTGCTTCCATAAATGTTTTGATTCTGCAAGATCTGGGCTTTAATGGCGCCGGATGGGATTGCGAATTTTCAAAAACCTGTCCTTTGATGAAATTTATATCTCCACCACCCTTCTTGACATTTCGTTGGCGTATCAGCTCCCATCTCGGCCTTCTGTCTGCGCAACCCGCCATTGAAGAGGTATGTATGCATCATGGCAGTTTTCTGCCTCTTTGAAACCCTGCAAAACACACAAACAAGTTAAGGAAATCATGAATGGGGTGGCAGATGATGTGGAGGCAGAGAAAGGTCCTGTAGATGACGATACAGAGGAGAAAATTGCAGAAAGAATGGAGAAACGTGCTCTGTTGTATGGTGGCGGTCTGCAGAGAAAATATATGTAGAAAACGTTAAAAAACATGAAAAGAACCAATATATGCAATGGAATGGGAGACTGTACGGAGGGTGCATGTGGAGATGACGTGGTGGAATCGGGCGATGGTGGAAAAGTCAGCGGCGAGCGAACAAATCGGGACCATCGATCGTGGCGGGGATCAACGGCAAAGGACGATGGACGACGGGCCATGGCATGAGCTATCATGTGTGAAATTACATTAAAATTCGTGCATCTTGGACGAGTGATAGCCGTCGGATGGCCTGCTCCAGATCGGACGGTCTACGGCAACTTTGCTGGGCATCCGTGTCCAGATAATAATGCGCGATGGATGGAGTTAACGGGCGGGGACGCCAGTTTGGAAATCATACACAAGGACACGCATCGGACGGTGAATGGAATCGCTGGGCGTTGGAGAGAAACCGCCTACCGTGCCTAAGCGGTGCGATGGAAACCAATGGGTTTGGAATAGTCATATGGGGACGACCGACATTGGGCGCACTGTGGACCGTCAGATCATCGTGGAAATGGAAGGCGATGGCGCGATGAGGAAAATGAGCGGATAGGCTAGGGGGGTATTGGGTTTAACGTTCACCGTCCAATCAACCACGATCAATAGTTGACATTGTGCCCAATAGGAAATGGGGGAATAAGCGCCTTTTAGACTGGCGGATGGTTACATCGCTGGGTTTTGCGGAAGGTAAAGGAGCGCGGCGCTATCAGAAGAGGGGCTAGGCCTGATATAAGGTTCAGAGTGGGGTTTTAAAGCCCTTTTAATGCATTTTGAAGCCGTATAAGGGTAACGATAGGGAGGCAGAGGGGAGAATTGGGGAAGCGAAGGGTGTAGGGATTTTTAGAGGGGGTTTGTTAAAGGGGAAAAGGAGTGGAAAAGGGGACATTTTGCAGGGGTACAGGGGTAAATGCAGACCTTAGGGAAAAGATCCAGCAGAGGGGACTTGTGTAAGGCAAAGCACAAAGGGACCTCAAGGATGATGTGTCTTCAGGGGAGATGCATTTCTTGAAGGTCTCCAAAATGATATAGCCCCCAGCTTGCTTGTCTAGAATTTCATAGGGGGGCTAACACATTGCACATGAAGTGGGAGTATTGAGAAGGATTATGGAAAAACCAGGGAAGGATCATTCGACAACAATGAAGCGGTTTTTCATATATTTGTGTGGAACTAATGATTATGGTTTGTGCTACCAAGGAAGACCAGGATTGGATAGAGTTTTGGACATTCATGGCTTTGTTGATGCAAACTAGGCTAGATATCTAAATCAAAGGAAACCTACAAGTGGGTATGTATTTAGCCTATTTGGACGCATAGTCAGTTGGATGAGCAAAAGACAGTATGTAGTGGCTCTTTCAACTATAGAGTCAAAATAAATGGTAGTCACTCATCCAAGTAAGGAAGAATTTTTGTTGCAAAGATTGTGTTGAAGTATGGGGTTGGTGCAACGAGCTATAAGGATAGAATGTGATAACCAAAGAACAATTTTCTTGGCTAAGAATGATCCAGGTGGCTCTAGAGATGCGTAGGACAAAGAGGGCTCAAAAATCAAAGCGTTTGGAATGCTTTTGAACCAGGGCCTGAGCGTAGATCTCCTCATCTTGATCGTGGTGGTGCAAATGGTTCATCAAACCGAGTCTGTATGTGAAAGATAGAAGCGGTAAAAGTTTTGGTTTGACTTGGTGACTAGGCAGCCTTATGGAAGACGCAATTTGGATGAAGCCCGACCACCAGATTTCAACCAATTCTGACCAAATTTGGGAAAATTTATGGCCTATTTAATTTTCCTCCTACGGCCTAAAAACCAAATTTTCAAAATGTATTGGTTTGTTAAAATTAAAACAAAAAAATATATTTATGAGGTGGCGGGCCACCAACCCCGCCACTCCCTCCAACGGAACCCATGGCATAACTATGCCATCTCAATATACGATGTTAACACCTACCCAAATGCCGAAATTGGTGGGAGTTGAACCCACCACCGGTGGGTCCGCCGGTCCACCCACGTGGCGGCTCCACTCCTTACTCAGCTGCAACTCCAACCGCAACATATTTTGGCATGCATATAACCCGTGGCATGTTTAAGTGCAGGTCCCATGGCTTGTTAAGTACTGTCGTGGGTGGGCGGGCCACCTCCGGTGGACCTAACCCATGCCACCCCTACTCCATCAATGAGCCATCACATATATATCATATGTGATATAAATAGCATTGTAGTTGCAAAAAAAAACCAACGAGGAGTTGGGGGCAAGCTGCCCAATGCGGGCATGGCCCCCCATTAAAAATTATATTTTGTTAAATGTGCAAAGCATAGGAGGGTCAGGATTTGACTCCCCTAACCTCTCCTCAAACATTTAACTAAATTTACCAATGCACCACAACTGCTTATGATGGTAAATCTGCCCAAACTTATTACTTACACCTATCATTTTCACAGTGTGCCCAAGCCAAGTAGAGCAGGAGCTAGCATGGAAATCAAGATGGTGGAACCATGAGCAGGCTTAGAAATAGGGAGAAAAAACATGAGCCTTGAAATTTTCCTAATGAGGTGATTTTTCTCCATGTCGGAATATAGTCAAGTTTACAGTCATTTTTCACGATTTTTCACAGGGAGCGTAATGGCAAGGTCAGATTCACATTTTGAGTTGCATATTTATATTCCACCCATGGAATAGCATCTTGGAGGTGTCTAGGGGGAATTTAAAAGATTCCTTTTTGCCCCAAATTTTCACTTCATCATAATTCAGAAAATGGACAGTCAATTTTGCACTATTCGATGCCACGAATCAGATGGCATGTTCAGATTTTCCATTTGAGCTTTATATTTTTCGGTCACTTTTTGAAGTGAAGTTGCACGTGTTAGTTTTCATCTCATGAGTAGTCGATTTCACATCTTTCAACGCCACGATTGTGATGGTTATTTTAGATCCAACAGCTCAGTAGCCAATTCTTCAGTCATCTTCAACGTGAGGTATATGATGAGTTGATTTCATGTACTTCTTTTTCCCTGAGGTGCATAGCGTTGTACAGATCCCTGTTGATGTATGAGTCATGGGACATTTTCTTATTTTGTTATTGATGTACTTTCTGTCATGGACTTGTATTATGTTGAGATCCCTTGATGCCATATTGGCGAGATACTCTTGTATGTTGTTTGAGATCCCTTTTATGCCATGTTGGTGGGATACTCCGTGTCACACATATGTCATTGAGATCCCTTATTTGCCATGTTTGTAGGATACTCACAGTCATTATGTGTGAGCTATTGTCATACTAATAGGAGTCCTTTTTTGTATGCATGAGAGTTCCGCAGTGGAACATCTCGAGAGAGGTCTAGCCACTCCTGCGTGAGGGAATTTTCCTTGTATGTCGGAGAAACCCATCCATGTACATATTCTTCTTACAACACTTAATGTAGTGGCCTACACCATATTGACATCGAGGCCCAGATATTTAGTCCCTCCTGGATGAACTCCGTTATCAAACGATGTGTTCTTATGATTGTTGATCTTGACATGTTACGTTCCTCTTCTTTACAACATGCAGTTGTTCATTTATGTTAATTAATTCTTTAATTAAATGAAATTCTAACTTATCAGTTGAAGTAAAAGGTCTTCGTTAAGGGTATCTAAATTTACACTGGATCAAAGAACCCTACATATCATTCAAAGAAAAATCACATTGATGTTCAGTATCACTTTGTGAGAGATATGGTTGAAGAAAAAAAGGTGTTGTGGTAAAGGTCGGCACTTTGAAATATGTTGCAGATGCATTGACAAAGTCTGTGAACACTGAAAAGTTCTCTTGGTGTGTAGAAAAAATAGGCATTGCAGGGCTGGACCGATGACTAGGCTCTCATGTGCCCCCTTGTGGAAAGAAAACAACAAGTTGGTGAATGTTGGGTGTGTGGACCCTATATTAGGTGGGCATACCCACCTATGGTTTTGTGCATGGGTTTAGCAAATGGTTTTGGACATGATGGCCTTCTTTCCATATTATTTTGTACATTCACTCAAGGGAACAATGGTTATGCTGTAATCCAAGGTTAATGTATTGGGGTTTATGAATGCCTCGACATGTATATATGTGTTGTAACATTGAAAGGAATATAAGGAAAAATCAACTTCGTAGTCCCAGTTTTGGGATTCAGGGGAAAATATATGTGTATATTTGATTTATCTTTTATGTTCTCTCTATTTTTTATTTTTTGTTTTAAGAGTTCTTCTGTAGCTAATTTTTGTACATGGTTAAAACCTACAAAGGATGGAACATATTTAAGCAAATTTGGACTAGGTAAACCACCCCACTAAAGACCCAAAATTTTCTTGACACTATAAAAAATAACATATCAAGTGTATACCTAGATAGGCTGAGCACTCTAACTAAGCAATAAATATCCATGGCCACATATGCCATTCCACATAAGCTCCTATCAATTGAAGAATACTAAGCTAAAGTTGAAGACACCTTGAATCTATGCCACTTTGGGGATATTGTATTCCACAGATATGATACCAAGTCTATAATAAAAAAATCATTACAAAGCATGCAATCATAGATGGGATTACTATTCAAAATCTTATCTTAAGAAAGAAAAGTAGAAAAATTCCCTTAATTGTTTAGAATTCACTTTTATAATGGGATATGACTCTTATCTCCAGTAGAGAAGGGAAGGGATCAAGCTTATAAAGAAGCCCTTACTAGGAATCAAGGTGCTCGCCTAGGGGAAACTTTAATGACATAAGGAAAGAAGCTTAAGAAAGATCAATAATAATGTAAGTTAGTGCAAGAAATTCATTTTAGGAAGAAGGAATAAGAAATGATCATGATGAGAAAGGAACAACAATGTAAATAAGAATAATATAGTAATATGTGAGAAGAAGATTAAATGAAGAAAATGTAAGATGAAAAATCCAACATGGAAGAAGAGGATTTCAAGTCCCAATAGGAAACTCAAAAAAAATATATCCAAAAGGATGCAAGATATTGACAAGCTCACCCAATAATGCTGATCATTGCAGGTGGTAAATTGCTAGTAAAAGAAAAGGGAATCACTCCAACTAAGGAAACATAGATAGGGAAATTAGGTAGCTTCACCTATAATTCTATGCTTCATATGATAGTGGAGTATAATTAAAATACCTTCTCAACTGCACACTTCCCTCTATTGACAGTGACTGCCATGAGATATTTCATAGTAAACACTAGCAAACACCCACTAGTAATGGCCTTGGCAAGCACAATATATTTTCATGCTACTAAAAGGAATATGAAGCAAGTTTTAGAAAATTTGAAACAAAAGGACAAGTGCACAACATAGTTGGAGTAGTGGAATAGGTTATTGAGGGATGAAAACAAAATTCTAAAACATGGTGGTACCAAAATGAAATATTATATGGCATGCACCACTTAGACGCACAAGTGGTATAAAGAAAAGATTAAACATGTGCACCCACATATTCAAAAACTAAAGGAAACCTCCACCAAGCTATTGATGCTCTAAAAATTAGACAAATAAAGAGGTTCGTAATTGAAATAGGTATTGAATGTAGTTATTTAGTTGAATCAATTACCAAAATACTATCCCAAGGCTCCACGGGAAGTTCCAAGAATCACTCGAGAAGAATTGACTTATAATTACATTTCAATTAATAATGCCTCGAAAATTCAACAGAAATATGGAGAAGGATATCTTGAATTCAATGGTTGAATATCAACATGACTACTCCTTGGACAAATTATTGATTGGAATAGATAGATTTCCATAGATTGGAGCTCAGGAGGAGGGAATACTAGATGAGGAGATTGACAGAGAACTATAAGAGATGTTGAATGCCAAGGAGTTCCCTTTTAAAGTATTTACCAAGAATCTCACCAAGTACACCCTCAAGAAGTACATTGTGAAGCATTCTAAGTAGCAAATACTTCTCAATTTGTTCATGGGTTCATTAAATAAGTATGTGCATATTCTCTCCAAAATCACATTACAATTCCATGTCACCATGAAAGTATTCCCACCTAGTAGAATCAAGATGATATCATCATATTACCAAATCTATATATCTTATCTCCATGAGGTCCCAGTATTCCCAACTGAGGATCCAATTACTTTATAACAGTTGTGAGCTTCACATTTTAGAAGTTCTACTAATGAAATTTCTTTATTTCATTTGGAAATGAATGAGAATATGAGAATTTGTGAGTTCCTTAGGGAAGGCAAAAAGATTCAAGAGGCTTTTTTTTATGTAACGTATAAATTCCTTTAAATTTTAAGCGAAAAGAAATTTTGGACATTGTACTTTTTAACTTTTGAAATAATTATACAGATTTTGAAGGGAAGGATCTGGGACGATAATGTATTTGGATATACTTGAATGATAATACTAAGAATCCTGAGAAGGCCACTGAGAGAATTTTTTACTTAGCATGTGATATTATTATTCTTAAGATTGTTATAAAGTATATTCATGGATATATGTGTGTTGTAAGATAAGTTAATGTTGGGAATGGAATTTTATTTTAACTCGATAACATTTTCTTGCATTTTCATCACCTTTCTATCATTTCTTTCTTAATCCAGTTCTAAATAGAACAAGTCATGATTATTATTTTATTTCTCTAATTAGGTAGAGATTCATTACTAGGGAATAAGCTAATTGTTTTCTATTATGTCTATCCACCCATCTCTTCTTGTCCTCGTTTCTCTTTTGGTATATTATTAGATTAAATTCTTATGGTATATTTTTAGATTAAATTAGTTTCATTTTATGTAAATAGGTATTTATTTATGTTAATTCATATATTTTCAAATATCTCCCACAAAAACCCAATAAAAATTCATCGTTTTTCATTAGAATTTGGGTGTGTATCTCATTCCAAATGGCACGAAGTCTAACTTGAACTTCAAAATAGAGAGAATCCATTAAAATTATTGCTATATTATTTGGTGGAGAAATATCTAAAATGATGATATATTATTTTATACTTAAACCAATATCCTAAAAGAGTTTAGTTTACTTCAATTTGATCACTCTACTATTAAGGATATATAACAACTCATTCCTCTAAATGAGATATACAAAGATAATATAGTCACCACATGTGTTTTTTGGAAATATTATCCATGGAATTATGATAAACCTATATGGATTTATAGACATAAGAATAACTATCAATGTCTCAGTGATCACATCATCTTCCAAGAGAAGCTAAAGGACATATGAAGTATGTTAGATGAGGAAGTAAGGTGGTTGATTTGTCTCTATACAACATGAACCTTAAAGTTTTAAAGTTTATAACAAACTATATGTAGAAATTTATACAAATATAGCTTTGATACCTTGTAGAAATTAATTCTAGATTCAATATTTCTCATGTAATGTCCTAAAACATAAGACAAATCTACTTCTACTCATCTGTAGAAATAAATTCACGATTGAGAAGAAATATAGAAAACATGTGACATGAATAAATTAACACACATAACACGAGGATATATATAGGGGAAATAAACTGCTCAAAAACCCTTCCTATCTATATTGTATTCATCCCAAAATAGAGAAGAAATACAATGCTTGTTCAAGCCTCCATAGTCTTTGTACTAGTACAATATATCTCTCTACCTCACAAGATGACACTCGCCAACACTTAGTTAATTATGTTTCGTGCCAAGATCATATTTTCTTGCATTGTTTCCTTGGCAATTAGCCCCTTATTAAATAGGAAACTTCTCATTGGGAACTACACAATCCCTATAGGTCCTTCTTTGACTACGTGCACAACTTGAACAACATGGATAATTAACTAATTGATAGTATGTTTCCCTTCAACTCCAATAGTAACTGGGCAATTCATATTTCATGCATTCATGATTTAATTATGGCTTATTTATTAGTTAACTAGTTGATCACTGAGTATGCACCCCAATATTAGACCTCCCACTAGTTCCTCCAACATTTGGAACTATTTTAACTTAGTTTAACTCAGTTTAACTCAATTAAATTATTACAACTCAAATTAAACTCAACCTAAGTGCCTAAAGTATAGGAATATCTGTACATGACTCAAATTAGGCCCTCGACTCGAGTTAAGTGAGCCAAATAAGTCAAACTAACTTAGTTAACTCGTACAAGTTGTATTTTGATATGGAATTACAATTTTATTCTAATTTAATTCCAAGGGAAATTAAATCAGGATTTTCTGGTTGCCATTTTTCAACACTCCCTATCAACAAGAAATGGATTCACATCTACCTCAATTTAACACCTCTGGAATGTATTCCATACAAAGACTACCATTTTTTTCGCTGCTACTACAACATCTGGAACTGAGAATAATACAAAATAATCATTTAATCCATTTGTAATTGTCTACTTGGAAAATGTGCTTCTACTGACTATGTTACTAAGCCACCTGCTCTGCTATCAACACGGATTTTCACTCCTCAATATATAACTAACATTGATCGTCCTGCTACTGAATATTGTGGCCCCCCCATAGAATGGTAATGATCCATGAGACAAAAACACCTTAATGGACCCTGCCCAAATTTCTACAATTTTGGGACTAAGGATCTATATTACCCCACATCACACCTAGAGGTATGGCTACATGTGATCCCTTTTCCCACTTGGCTCAAAATTTCCTCCTATTGGAGGTCTCTGAGTGATCCTCTTCATCATCATCATTGTGGTCATCCCAACTACCAACTGGTTGAGGCTTTATCTTTAGAGCTAAATCATGCTCCTTCTCAACCACACCATCTCTAATCGCTGCCTTGCTCCTCAAGGTTGTGTATGCATCTTCCTCTAATGTGTAGAGCCTCTTTATCCTAACACAAAATTGCTTGATTTTACATGAATCAATATGCTTGAGGTAGGCCTTGCCATCTCCGAAGACTAACTCATACCCTTTGTCTTCAATTCTAAATTTATTCAGCAATTCAAGTTTCTTCGCTTCATTTATATTTCTGAATAGCTCATTCAGAGTATTCCACATAGAAAAGGGAGTACCTTTTCCATGTATTTTCAAGGCTATGTGGTCTCTCACACCCTCGAGGATGATCCTCTTGGCTCTAGCAACATCCTTCTTCCACTGAGTGAGATCCTAGACATCAAATTTTAGGGGTCTTATTACATATTTCTTGATGTAATCTAGTAGCCCATGGTCAGCTAATACTTCCTCCATATGAATCTTCTATTCCCCAAAATTTGTGGTTCCTTCCAGAGCATACTCGAGCCTGAGTCCAGTGGAAATCACCTTTTCTGTCCTAGAGAAAGGTTGCGACACTGATATTGAAATTCAAACCTCCTGCACAAATTTCTAATTCTCTTCTCTATTATGATTCTAGCTCTGATACCATGTAGAAATTTCTACAAATGTAGCTATGATACCATGTATAAATTAATTGTAGATTCAATACTGCTCATGTAGTGTTATAAAACGTAAGACAAATCTACTTCTACACATCTACAAAAAGAAATTCACAACTGAGAAGAAATATAAAAAACATGCAACATGAATCAATTAACAAACATAACAGAAGGATATATCTAGGGGGAAAAAACTGCTCAAAACCCCTTCCTATATGTATTGCATTAATGAGGAAATAGAGAGGAAATACAATGCTTGTTCAAGCCTGAACAATCTTTATACTAGTACAATCTATCTCTCTACCTCACACGCTGAATCTGGCCAACACTTAGTCAATTATGTTTCCTTCCAAGCTCCTACTTCCATGTGTTTTTTTCTTGGGAATTAGCCCCCTATTAAATATGAAATTCCACATTGAGAACTGAGCAATCTCTATTTGTCCTCCTCTAACTACGTGCACCACCTGTGCAACTTGGATAATTATACAACTAATAGTGCACTTCCCTTGATCTCCAATATCGACTAGGTAACTTGTATTTCATGCATGAATGAGTTAATTATGGTTGATTTATCAAAATGGTTGATCACTGAGTATACACCCCGCTACTAGACTTCCCACTAGTTCCTCCAATAGTTGGAACTAGTCTATCTCACTTTAACCCAATTTAACTGAATTAAATTATTACAACTCAAATTAAACTCAACCTTGGACCCTAAAATTTAGGAATCACTCTACATGACTTAAGTTAGACCCTCAACTCAAATTAAGTGAGCCAACTACGTGAAACTAACTTAGTTAACTAGTACAAGTTGTCTTGTGGTGTGGAATCACAATTTTCTCCTAATTTAATTGAAGGGAAAGTTAAATCAAGATTTTCTTGTTGCAAATTTTCAACGTTACCTTCATTAAGGTTAACCTTCATTGATGATACTAGTTGGAAGTGATTTATTTGAAAAAAAAAATTTCTTTGCTTCTTGAGAGATATATTCTTTTTAGCAAAATCCATTGAAATGTTGTTCTTTTAGGTTGTGTTGATTCCATGTGTCCTTTTTACTTTTGATGTATTTTTCATACCTTTCCCTCTTGTATCACACAATTTATTTACTGTGGCTTTCCTTTGATTTGTGAAAGGTCCAAACTACCTAAAAGATAGTTAGGTTAAGATGAAAAACAACCCAATAACACCCACTAAAACTAACTAATTTCTTGGGAACAAGATCACTACTCCTACACATTTTTGATAGCATTGATAGGATGGAAAAAAGATCAAAGTTGTCTCTTTTCATGTAGATGGGTAAATCATAATCATTTTAGGATATTTTTCTAATCATAAGTTGCCTAGAGAACAAGTACAAATTGACACTCTATTTGATATACTATTTAAGTACTTTGGAAAATGTAATGGGAGGGATATAGTTTTTTTTTTAACATTTCTTAAAAGGGCAATCTATACAATTTATAGCTAAAAGAAATCTTGTTTTGGGAGAGGCAATTAGTTGTTCTATTAAAGCATAATTGGAATTCAAAGAAAAATTATTTTTTTACTTTTTAATATTTATACCTATTTACACAAAATAAATACTATCAAATTAAATATCAATACTCATACAATTTCATAGTAAAATTAATCAATAAATTAATAAACAAAACTCCAAATTCAAAATATATAAAAAATTATCTATATAATATTATTTTTTCAACTTATTTACACAAAATAAATACTATCGAATTAAATATCAATACTCATAAAATTTCGTAGTAAAATTGGTCAGTAAATTAATAAACAAAATTCTAAATTCTAAATATATAAAAAACTATCCATATAACATTATTTTTTTAAACTTACCCTACGCTTAACAACATAAAACATAAGTTTACCTAATACTATACTGAAGTTCTCTTTTATTTAAAATTCTCCTGAAGTAAAAAAAATAACAAATATTTTTAATACTTTCATTTATTTTCTACTATATTTCAATATAAAAATAATATTTTAAAAAATGATTAATTTAAATCTCTTTATTAAAATCACCTATAAACATTAAAAATTATAATTTTTAATAAAATTTAATATTTCTATTATAACGCCTTTATTGATTGCATAAATCTTGTCAGTGTAAAGAAATGTAAAAAATAATCATCATCGATATAAATAACATTAATAATTTGAGTTGTTCAAGTTTCTGTTTCCTGTTTACAAACTCGAATTAGGTTTTAAAATTGAATAAAATGCGATAAAATAAACCATTATTCAAAAAGGTTATGAATGGCAACGATGCCTCTCCACTGAATCTTTAAAAAACGAGAACATGAGAAAGGCATGTGACTTGTAGTTACCGAGAACCCGACAGATGCATGTGAGAGAATTCTGTGAAGTTGTGGTACTATTCTTTATAGTTGTACATAAATTTTGACAGAATAATTTCCGACCGATCACAATCACAAGGAAGTAGATGGATGGCAAAGTATGGAGATGGATGTCATTCATGGTAACCCAAAATAATTCCCAAGGATATGCACGTTACTCGAAAAAATATCTGATCTCTTCAGTAATATGAACACAAACATCTATATTGTAAAACAGAATTGACATGAACCAGTCAGTCCAAGGAATGGCTGTTATTTTCTGCATAGCTATTTCAACTTCAATGGAAGTTCTGGTGTCCGGAAATTACCCACTTCTAATAAGAATATTTTATTACTTTTTTGTTTGGAATCCATAACATAAACGTGTTCAAGCAAGTTCTGAAGCAGAAGCTTTATAGCAATTGAAACTAAGTACAGGCCACCACTTAAAGAAGAGATTAGTTTCAAACCTATTGCAACTGATAATAATGTAGCTTACAATATTTTACTTTGAAGTGGAGCCCACGGATTCATCAAGAGATGTCTTTTGGGATTCCAAGGTAGAATATATTACTGTTGTTAAAAGTTGTTAATTATTTTTGTATGTTTTTGGGATAATAGTTAAGATTGTTTTTTCTGGGTTTGGTTTGTTTTTTTATATAAGTTTTATTAAAAAATATATTGTAGATGCAATAAGAAAACATAAAATAAATGGAGTGGGTTGAATGATTTAATAATGAATGTCTCTGAGTTGATTATTGTAGATTATTATTGTCCTATGAAATATTTCTCTCACAATTAGGATTTTACCACCTCAAAAACATTGTCAACTTTAATATTTAATTATTCTGCTATCTTGTTTATTTCTCATTGTTTTCTGCAATTTCAATTTATTTGCAGATTATGTTTTCGATGTTCAACTCAACAACTAAAGTTTTACCACTTCAAACACATTGTCAATGCTATCTGGTTTATTTGTCATTATTTTATGCATTCGATGTTCAACTCAACAATTACAAGTTACAGTAATATATGCTACATTATTTTAATGAATTCACTACATGAACAGATCAGCAATCGTACCAATGTTACATTCAGCTTTGAGTGAGCCTCCATTTCATTGGTAAGTATACCTTATCTTATAAATAAGGTGTATGTTAGTGGGTGTATATAGGTTAAAATTGATTGGAATTTAGAATGCAAATCAACTTTGCCAAATCGAACTATCTCAAGAGGAGTTCCAGCTCATTCTTAGCTGCTGAGCAAGGTACGAGCTTTACCTCGTTCTCTGTCAAAATTATCTGATCCATGGGGCGCTATAACCCCTTGAAGTATTCCCTAGTGACAATGCCTGCATGGAGAGCGATAGCCCTCTGCCATTGTACTCCTCGACACCACTATCATGAAAAGGATGGAAAACATGAACTGAGAGCTGTTGTTAAGGCATGGTGGTATTCTCTGCTGATAATGGCGATGGCTTCTCTGTACGTTGATATGTGATGGTTCAGTGACTTTTTTTTTTGCCCTGTCCATTGTAAGTCTCTGGTTTTATTGTTGTTCCCTTTTGCAGATAGGCATTTCTTCACTAAGATTACCTGCTAGTAATCCGAATGAAAATAATGAGGAGCCCCATTACGAGGGTTTTGTCGATTCCAGGCTGCACAACAAGGCTGAGGACATCGTCTCCTAACATGATCCCCGGTGTCGCTTGTTTTCTTGTCACCTGTGCCATTGAATGAGTGAGTTAGTACCTCTTGCTGACCGAGAAAACTCCACATTACTTTACTTTAATAAGTAAAACAAACATCATAATTGATTAAGTTATATTCAGAAGAGCAAGGCAAAACCTGAGCAATAATTTCACGAGAGGCGCCGAATACAGTGAATGAGGAGCTCGGTTTGCAGCGGGATCCCTCGATTTCATAGTCGCAAATACTCGTTTTCCGCCCCTTTCTAGGGTTTAACACTACTTTGGCAGAGGGTTTGCCCGACAAGATTGTCGACACAGACTGTATAACGCTAAATGCTGGCTTAATCCCACACCCATAACAGTCTCCTCTAAATGCATCCCATCGGTCGTTAAAACTCAATCTCTGCAAAACCCACAAACGATTTCAGACAACATGAGAAAACCTATAAAATGCGTGCATTGTCTCAGAATTTGGAATGAATCAAATCAATCATAAATACCTTGTGGCGGATAGTAAGAAGAACGTTCCCCACGGCATCCATGAGAAAGAGCAGGCGGTTGGCATTAGACGAGTAATTATCGACTCTGAATACCAGATTTCCTAAGGAATCAAAGACTGCGAAGCCATTGGCATTGAAGATGAGAGATCTCTTCCAAACTGTGAAGGTTGCAGGAGAGAAAGTGGGGGAGGGAGATGAACAGTGATCTTCTTCAAACTTATGATGGTGGCCAGTGGAAACTGAAACTTCTTGTTGGGAGGAGACACGAGGATGCACCTGAGGCATTCTTGGTTGCTTCGATCACCAACCCACGGCGATGAAGAGGAGATCGGAGCCACTTCAAGCAGGATTGAGGAGGAGGTTGGAGCTACTTACCGAACCCTAATTTAGGGTTTTCCGGAGGTCAATATATATCTGTGCTGGTTCTTTGTAGGATCTGTATCTGGGTATTGAAACGTGGAATCCGCGTGTGGAACGTGTGATATAGTAACCATCGTTTCCCCGAACCATGCCGCGTAGAGATTACAGCCAAGAATATCTTACAGCCATCCAAATGGGGTAAAGGTATCAGACGATCCAATGCAATATATGGTCGCCATCAAAGTAAACGCGTTAGGTTGTTTTACACTTTAAAAGATCATTCTCCAAGAGCGTGGTTCCACGTACTGAGGATCGTTTGCCCTTTCCTATAACACCACGTTTGAATTGAGGAGAGTGCAGTAATGGTGGGTGTTGTACTTGGAAGACGTTTGCTAATCATTATAGGGTTTCTATTCAGGTTTTTGGACGGTTTTGCTAATAGAGGAGAGGGTAGTAATGGGGTGTTTTAATTGGAAGGTGTTTGTCAATTGTGCTAGGTTATGTATTTTTCTCGCAATATTATTGATAATTTCAGTATGGTTTAATGGTAAGTTTTGCTAGATGAAATTAATTAAATTATAACTATAATTGAGCTTAAATGTTTATTTTACAAAGCAATATGAAAGGATATATATGTTTGTCTCTAAGTCTGTGCCTCTTTAAAATAAAAATAAAAATAAAAATTGTGTTCTAAATAGAAAAATAATGATTACTATAATTAAAAAAAATTAATATGCTATAAAGTAATTAGAAGTAAAAAAAGATGCGTGAATAAAATGCTTAAATCTTATACTTTTCAAAAAGATATGTTATCTAGTTTATATACATATCAATTTCATATATATCTATATATAGAAAAACAAAGTAAGTTTTTATGGTTAAAATTTTTATTTGGTTATATATACTCTATTTACCATTCAAAAATATAATTTAAACAATGAAAAATAGCACATTGTATTTTTCACTTTAAAAAAATTTGCACTTAATCCATACTTAAAATGGATCTATACTCTTATATAGTGATATGACATGTAGTTTAATGATAAGTTTTACTAGACTAAACCAACTAAACTACCACTCAAATCTCATTGAATATATAACATCTTATGCTCTTAGCTCAAGCAATAGACTCCTCATTTCCATGGTTAAAAAAAACAAACAAACTATAAGTATGACCATTTTTCTCATTTAATAAAAAAAACTTCATATCCTTGAATAAAATTCTAAAACTGTTTTTATTTTTTATTTTTTAATCCATAATATAATTTTGAAAAAAATATAATTTTCATTTTAAAATATAAATATTTAGTTACATATCCTTAAATAAAGTTCTGAAGCTAAATATTTTCAATTCTTTTTATTGATAATATAAATTTAAGGAAAATCTCATTTTTATTTTTAGATATAAATATTTAATTATATATCTTCAAATAAATTTCGAAATCTAATTTTTTTTGAATTCATTTTATTAATAATATAATTTTTATTTTTGAATATAAATATTTAAATTATTTAAATTATAATTTAATGATTTGAATTTAAAATTTTAACAATTCTAAAATAATTGTTTAACTAATTCTTTTCTAAAAATCACAATATCATTTGGAAAAAACAAAATAATATTGTGATTTAAAAAAAATATAGTTAAACAATTATGAATCACAAAAATTTACACTCTGAAACTCTAAAATAAATTTTATATATAAAAAAAAATAACAATCTCAAAAAATTATTATATAAAATTGATTGGAAAGGGGAAGAAAAAAAAACATTTAAAACATGAACAGAAAACAATACAAGGAGAAGAAAGGAAGGAAAAAAATGTGAAAGAGGATGCAAAGTGTTAGGTCAAAAGTATCACTAAGTACTTTAGCGTGAAGCATGCCGGCAAAGTGTAGGTCAGTTAACAATGGCCCTTCAAGAGTACGCTTCCGCACGAGGTGGTACCACAACTGTGCCAATGACAGCGTAACACAACCCAGTAGTGATGTTCATAGTAATAATTTGTAGAAGGGGAGTTTGGAAATTAAATTTAAATAGGTAGAGTATATTTTTGTATAGTTAAATCATTGTTGTTAATGATGGTGCAATTGAACTCATCAATCATGTTTACATTAATAATAATAATAAATTAATAAAAAAAATAAGGTTAAAAATATATATATTTTTTTTAAATTACAAATTTAAATTTAAAAACAATAAAATATATTTCTATATAACAAAATCACAATAAAATATTCAATCCCCATCGCCAAAACAAAAATATCTTATATATCAATTTGATGTGTGATTTAATTATGATCTTAAAAATATATAACAACACCAACGACATAACATCTCATAAGTATATTAATTATTTGATATCAAAACATAAAAAGAATACGAAGTTCTACTTTATTGAGAAAGCTCTAACTAAGTGAAATTTTTAACTTATATTTTTTTTAAACTATTCAATTCTATAATTTTATATCTTTTATTTATTTATTTATTTTAATTATTTATAAAAAAAAATGGGTTTTATGTTTTTTTTTTTTTAATTAATTTTATTCAAAATTTGTAGAAATTTTTTTTTTTTTTTTTTTTTTTTCAATTATATGAACTATATAAATTTAATATTTACGTTGTAAGGCGTTATTATTTGAAAATAACTTTCCTAGCTGCCACTCTGTCTATGTTTGGGCCATTGGATGAAATGTTAGACGATTGAAATGTTTTAGACCATATGATCTAATGCCTCCTTCAACCTAACTAAGTACATTACTAAGTATTCTACCTTGCTATGAAAAATATGATACATCCTGTAATTTGAATCATTTCAGGCTTTACCCTCCAATAACCAGAAAGGCGCAAAGGCATCTCAACCTTGAGTTGAAGACTTTCGTGCTGCTCCGCATGGCTGATCGCATTGAACACTTCGTGCTGCTCCGTATGGCTGACACCACTGACACCAATAACACGGCCCTAATGTTGCCTCGTAGATTTGAAACCTGACATCCAAAAATATTTTAAGCTCCGCAGGTTCGAAACCTGCTATCGTTTCCTGGGCTTTAACTAAATTTTAGTCTTTTATACAAACTGTTTGAGGATTTTAGTTTTTAGTTATAAAGTGGTTAATATAAACATTTTAAGCTATCAAAATTTGAAATTTCCATTCATAGGTTCAAATATTGTCGTCCATGGTTTTCTTTCATGCTCAAACTAAATTACAGTCTTTTATACCTAAAAAAATTTGAAAATTTTAGGTTTTGAATTAGATTATAGTGGTTTATATGAAGGTTTTAAGCCACGCAGGTTCGACACCTTCAGTTCACGGTTTGAGTTTCAATGGTATCCCCTGATAAGCTTTCATATTCCGAGATGTCTTCTGATTGTTGCCTAGATGATGGTGGAAAGTATATGTCTGCTTAATGGAGGCCTTCTTCAGATCTTAACTGCAAAACCCAGAGACCTAATGTAGATTTTGATATGCATTCATTGTGCCTTAGGATGCTTGTATCATACTGGATCACAAAATCATCCAAGGATGTGGGGGATCCACATCCTAGCTCAAATTGAAATATCCTTGCAACTCAGAACTCCAGAACATGAGTCGCAGTTGAAGGTATCCATTCTGCCAAATTTATTGATGATTTTGCACTCCTAGCTAAGAGCTCTGAATGAAAGATTGAAAATTGGCCGAGGTTGGGAAAACTTTTTTATGGGAAATCCAAACATCCCAAACCTTTCTCCATGGGAAAACTTTTTTATGGGAAATCCGAACATCCCAAGCCTTCGTTGTGCACACAAAGATAGAGATTGCCATCCAAGCTCGAATAAAAGGATCCTTGTGACTGCAATTGGGAAATTATCTACCAAAATCACCCAAGATCTGCACTTGGCCCAAATATTTGCACAAGTAAGATGGTCCATGATCTATCAAACTTGTCTCAGGGAGATTCAAACCTTTTATATGTTTGAAACATCCCTACTTTACCAGCCACCAACCTCATATCATACAACCGACATCCTTTTTACTACAAATGCGTGTCCCCAATCTCATTTTTACCACAAGATTTTTCTTACTCTTTACCCCCAACCTATTTTTACCAGAGAGGTTGGATATAGACTGTCCCTAGTACAGAGGTCGCATATTGCTAGTGCACAATCCTGGCATATAAATTGGATGACCCAAGTATTTGTATTTAGCCCTATCTTTTATGATCATTAGACTTCTTTTCCATGTGGCCACATATGATGGTTTATGAAAAATTGCAATCTACCATGACCAAACTTGTCTTTTTGAATTTGGTACAGGACATATCATTAGGCTGAAAATGCTATAATTTATTTTGGCTACAACTTTTATGATCAAAGGGCAAGATGGACTATCTGCTGTGACCACAGTGATGCATTGATTGCACCACACACACATTATAGTTTCCAATGAGGATTGCACAGTCAAAGCAAGGGTAATTCGAATTCATTCAGAGCTATTCTTCAGCAGGGATTATGCAGTGGAGGCAGGCTAGAAGGAAGGCACAAATCGGTGCATGGATTTGCAGATTTCCTCTATGTTAGTGTGTGACGATTGATTGTACTGAGAGCTTGATGTACTAAGCCTTGTATGAGGTTGTTACATGATCTCCATGATACATAATATATGATAGTTGGGGTTTTCAGCTTTAGCATTTCCTGTTAAATAACTGTGTTATGTGGGATTGTTTTTATTTATGCTTCACATGTGTTTGCAATTAATTTTCCGCAAAAGATTAACAGTGGAATGATTTTTTGTTTTGCAAGAAGTTAAATATTGTGAGATCAAGGGAATCTGGATGTCTACATGTTTAGTGTATACTAATTTCTACATGGTATCAGAGCAGTGTTAATTCTTGAAGATTGAAATTGTGAAGAATTTTTGAGTTTATGCTTGTGCACAATTCGAATTTGCTACAGAAGATTCTTGGTGCAGAAGTTCAGTATAAATTGAAATGTATTTTAATGGGTTGTGATTGGAGTATGCCCTTGATGGGAGCTCAAATTACATAGCCTGGAAGGATAGGATGGAGGCAGTGCTGGAGGATAATGGACTGAAGGAGTACATCGATAGCAATGTTCCTAAGTCGGGATCTAGCGATGTTGCATTACTTGACGCATGGCAAAAGAAGACAACAAAGACAAGAAGAATTATGTTAGAAGGTGTGAAGGACCATATTGTGTCCAGCCTTCATGGGAAAGCCACCCCATTCTTAATGTGGAAGGCTTGGACATATTTTTTCCAAAGCATAAGCGACCAGAGGAAGTTGGCGCTTAAAGATGAGCTCAGAAAAATAAAAATGGAGAAGGGCGACAATATTCCAAAATACCTCACGAAGTTTTTCCATTGCAAGGATGAACTGTGAAGTGTGGGGGTTATTGTTGATGATGAAGACTTAGTGAGCTTGACTCTCCTTGGGTTTCCAAGGAGTTAGCGTAGCTACGAAGACTATATCAATGGACGGGAGAAACTGCCAAGATGGGAGCGACTTTGCTCGGATCTTGTGCAGGAGGAGATAATGTGTGGTACCAGGGAAGGATCTTCATCAAAGAATGAAGATGAAGAGAATTTCTCTTTGGCTGCCAAAGCAAGGAAAGTGAAGGGGAAGAAATCTCCTTTAAAATCCGAAGCTAAAGGCAAGAATTAGGATCTGTTCAAGGTGAAGTGTTTTCACTGTCACGCACATGGGAATTTCACCACTAACTGCTCATAGAAGAAGAAGAACAATAAGGCTACTGGAGCTGCAGCTCGAGAGGCCTTAGCCTCGCAATTTGAACTCTATTTCTCTTTGATCGCATGCTGGGTTTCAAGATATATGGGATTGTTGTGGTACCTTGATAGTCATGCGCCTTTCCATATGATGGGAGACAAATATTTGTTTAGTGACTTGGAGGAGAAGGACCTCCAGATGCATATAGAGATGGGCGACGATGGTTGGTATAGTGCGACTAGCATTGGGACAATTACCTTTGAGAGGGAGTCCAGTAATACATTATTGTTGAAGGATGTTATGCATGTTCCAGGTTTGAAGAAGAACTTGGTCTTGGTCACAATGTTTGAAGACAAAGGTTATGATGTTGTTTTCAGTGAGGGAAAAGCCTTCCTTCGACATAAAACAACAGGTCAAACAAAGAATATAGGGGTTAGAATTAAGAATATCTACAAGCTGGAGGTATATGGTTACGCTACAATGGTGGGAAAAGTAGAAGAAGTGGTGAGCTAGGATGAGGGCGAATTATGGCACAGGAGATTGGGCCATCTTCACCATGGCGCTTTGAAGATTTTGCAGCAGATTTCTGCTGGACTTCCCAAGCGTACTCTTGCACAGTCAGATCAGTGCAAGGGATGTACTATGGTAAGTTTGTGAAGACCACCTTTCATGAGAAGGAGAACCATGCTTCATTGATCCTGGAGAGAATTGACACATACATGTGTGGACCTTTCTCAGTTGATTCAATTGCAAAACACAGGTATTATTTTATATTTTTTGATGACTATTCTCGTAGATTCTGGATCTTCTTCATGCAAAAGAAGAGTGAAACATTCTCAACATTCTATAGAGTTTAAAGCATTGTTGGAGAAGGAGTCCGGGAAGTAAGTGAAAGCTCTACGGAGCGATAATGGTGGTGAATACATCTCAGGCGAATTCAAAGACTTCTGTGGCAAAGAAGGAATTCAAAGAGAACTCATAGCGCCTCATAACCCACAGCAGAATGGGTTTGCAGAGAGGAAGAACAAAATGATCGTGGGTGCTGCATGACCAGGTCCTACCGATGCACTTATGGGCGGAAGCATGCAATGTTGCGGTTTATGTGCAGAACCGTTGTCCTCATAGAGTACTTGGCATGAGTACACCTGAAGAAGCTTTTACTAGTAAGAATCCTGATATTTCTCATTTGAATATTTTTGGCTCATCCATTTACATTCATGTGATAAAGGACACCAGGAAGAAGTTGGAGTTGACTGCAGAAGTTGGGATATTTTGGGGGTACATAGAAACACCCCATAATTATCGTGTGTATTTTCCAGATAGTCCTATGACTGTGGTGCGACGGGATATAAAATTCAATGAGGTGAAAGCCATGAAGTTGTCGCTTGAGAGGGAGCTACACTTGCATGTAGAGGAGGAACTTGTTGTTCCCAAATATGAGCCTCTAGATGTGGATCAGCCACATGTGGAGATTCATGGAGTGGAGGATTCCACTCATGCAAAACCAAACATTAGACAAGGCAGAAAGCGTACCACAGAAGTTGAGAGACTGAAGCTTGATGCAGCACATAATGTAGGAGTCCCTACATCACAGCACAAACAGAGAAAATCACCTGACCGATTTACTGGATACATGGCTCTTATGAGCAAGTGTATCGTGACAAAGGCATCGTCTTTTGAAGAAGCAGTGCAGGAGCGCACATGGGTAGACGCCATGGTGGAGGAGTATGACTCTATTTTCAGAAACAATGCTTGGGAGATTGTTCCAAGGCCGGTGGGAAAATCAATTGTAGGATCAAGATGGAACTACAAGGTAAAGCAAGCTGCTGATGGGAGCGTCGAGAAGTATAAGGTAAGATTGGTTGCCCGGGGCTTCTCACAGATCGAGGGGATTGATTATGAAGAAACCTCTTCACCTGTCACATGATATTCTTCCATAAGGACCATCCTTTCTCTCTCAGCGCGGATGGGTTGGCACATTCATCAGATGGATGTGAAGACTGTGTTCCTTAATGGGATCATTGAGGAAGAGGTGTACATTGAGAAACCTGAAGGATTTGAGATCTTCAGGTTTTTGGACGGTTTTGCTAATAGAGGAGAGGGTAGTAATGGGGGTGTTTTAATTGGAAGGTGTTTGTCAATTGTGCTAGGTTATGTATTTTTCTCGCAATATTATTGATTATTTCAGTATGGAGTATGGTTTAATGGTAAGTTTTTCTAGATGAAATTAATTAAACTATAACTTTAATTGAGCTTAAATGCTCATTTTACAAAGCAATATGAAAGGATGTATATGTTTGTCTCTAAGTCTATGCCTCTTTAAAATAAAAATAAAAATAAAAATTGTGTTCTAAATAGAAAAATAATGATTACTATAATTAAAAAAATTAATATGCTATAAAGTAATTAGAGGTAAAAAAAGATACGTGAATAAAATGCTTAAATCTTATACTTTTCAAAAAGATATGTTATCTAATTTATATAGATATCAATTTCATATATATCTATATATAGAAAAACAAATTAAGTTTTTATGGTTAAATTTTTTATTTGGTTATATATACTCTATTTACCATTCAAAAATATAATTTAAACAATGAAAAATAGCACATTGTATTTTTCACTTTAAAAAAATTTGCATGTAATCCATACTTAAAATGGATCTATACTCTTATATAGTGATATGACATGTATTTTAATGATAAGTTTTACTAGACTAAACCAACTAGACTACCATTCAAATCTCATTGAATATATAACATCTTATACTCTTAGCTCAAGCAATAGGCTCCTCATTTCCATGGTTAAAAAAAAACAAACAAACTATAAGTATGACAATTTTTCTCATTTAATAAAAAAAACTTCATATCCTTGAATAAAATTCTAAAACTACTTTTATTTTTTATTTTTTAATCCATAATATAATTTTGAAAAAAATATAATTTTCATTTTAAAATATAAATATTTAGTTACATATCTTTAAATAAAGTTTTGAAGCTAAATATTTTTAATTCTTTTTATTGATAATATAAATTTAAGGAAAATCTCATTTTTATTTTTAGATATAAATATTTAATTATATTTTCAAATAAAGTTTGAAATCTAAATTTTTTGAATTCATTTTATTAATAATATAATTTTTATTTTTGAATATAAATATTTAAATTATTTAAATTATAATTTAATGATTTGAATTTAAAATTTTAACAATTCTAAAATAATTGTTTAACTAATTTTTTTTAAAAATCACAATATCATTTGGAAAAACTCAAATAATATTATGATTTAAAAAAAAAAAATAGTTTCACAATTATGAATCACAAAAATTTACACTCTAAAACCCTAAAATAATTTTTATATAAAAAAAATAACAATCTTAAAAAATTATTATAGAAAATTAATTGGAAAGGGGAAGAAAAAAAAAAAACTTTTAAAACATGAACGGAAAACACTACAAGGAGAAGAAAGGAAGGAAAAAAATGTCAAAGAGGATGCAAAGTGTTAGGTCAAAAGTATCACCAAGTACTTTAGCGTGAAGCATGCCGGCAAAGTGTCGGTCAGTTAACAATGGCCCTTCAAGAGTACGCTTCCGCACGAGGTGGTACCATAACTGTGCCAATGACAGCGTAACACAATCCAGTAGTGATGTTGATAGTAATAATTTGTAGAAGGGGAGTTTGGTCCGTGTGTTTTGTGTTTAATAGTGTGTTTTGTGCGTTTAATCATAATGGGTAATAATATGTGGTTTTTTAAGTTTATAAATTAAATTTAAATAGGTAGAGTATATTTTTGTATAGTTAAATCATTGTTGTTAATGATGGTGCAATTGAACTCATCAATAATGTTTACATTAATAATAATAATAAATTAATAAAAAAGATAGGGTTAAAAATATATATATATATATTTTTAAAAATTACAAATTTAAATTTAAAAACAATAAAATATATTTCTATATAACAAAATCACAATAAAATATTCAATCCCCATCACCAAAACAAAAATATCTTATTTATCAATTTGATGTGTGATTTAATTATGATCTTAAAAATATATAACAACACCAACGACATAACATCTCATAAGTATATTAATTCTTTGACATCAACACATAAAAAGAATACGAAGTTCTACTTTATTGAGAAAGCTCCAAGAGTGAAATTTTTAACACATGCTTTTTTTTAAACTATTCAACTCTACAATTTTATACCTTTTATTTATTTATTTATTTTAATTATTTATAATAAAAAAAGGGCTTTATGTTTTGATTTTTTTTATAATTTTTAAATTAATTTTATTCAAAATTATATAAAAAAATTCTTAAATTAATTTTTTTTTCAATTATATGAACTATATAAATTTAATCTTTACGTCGTAAGGCGTTATTATTTGAAAATAATTTTCCCAGTTGCCACTCTGTTTATGTTTGGGCCATTGGATGAAATGTTAGACGATTAAAATGTTTTAGACCATTTGATCTAATGCCTCTTTCAACCTAACTAACTAAGTACATTACTAATGTCTTCTACCTTGCTATGAAAAATATGATACACCCTGTAATTCGAATCATTTTAGGCTTTACCCTCCAATAACCAGAAAGGCGCAGAGGCATCTCAACCTTGAGTTGAAGACTTTCGTGCTGCTCCACATGGCTGATCACATTGAACACTTTGTGCTACTCCGCATGGCTGACACCACTAACACCAATAACAGGGCCCTAGTGCTGCCTCACAAATTTGAAACCTGACGTCCAAAAATATTTTAAGCTCCGCAGGTTCGAAACCTGCTATCTTTTCCTGGGCTTTAACTAACTTTTAGTCTTTTATGCAAACTGTTTGAGGATTTTGGTTTTTAGTTATAAGGTGGTTGATATAAACATTTTAAGCCATCCAGATTTGAAATTTCCATTCATAGGTTCGAATAATGCCATCCATGGTTTTCTTTCATGCTCAAACTAAATTACAGTCTTTTATACCTACAAAAAATTGAAAATTTTAGGTTTTGAATTAGATTATAGTGGTTTATGTGAAGGTTTTAAGCCACGCAGGTTCGAAACCTTCAGTTCACGGTTTGAGTTTCAATGGTATCCCCTGATAAGCTTTCATATTTCGAGACGTCTTCTGATTGTTGCCTAGATGATGGTGGAAAGTATATATCCGCTCAATGGAGGCCTTCTTCAGATCTTAACTGCAAAACCCAGAGACCTAAAGTAGATTTTGATATGCACTCATTGTGCCTTTGGATGCCTGTATCATACTGGATCACAAACTCATCCAAGGATGTGGGGGATCCACATCCTAGCTCAAATTGAAATATCCTTGCAATTGAGAAATCCAGAACCCCAGTCGCAGTTGAAGGTATCTTTTCTGCCAAATTTATTGACGATTTTGCACTCCTAGCTAAGAGCTCTGAATGAAAGATTGAAAATTTCCCAGGGTTGGGAAAAACTTGTTTATGGGAAATCCAAACATCCCAAATCTTTCTCCATGGGAGATTCAAGCCTTCGTTGTGCACACAAAGATAGAGATTGCCATCCAAGCTCGAAAAGAAGGATCCCTGTGACTGCAACTGGGCGATTATCTACCAAACTCGCCCAAGATCTGCACTTGGCCCAAATCTTTACACAATTAAGATGGTCCATGATCTATCAAACTTGTCTCAGGGAGATTCAAACCTTTTATATGTTTGAAACATCCCTACTTTACCAGCCACCAACCTCATATCATACAATTGACATCCTTTTTACTACAAATGCATGTCCCCAATCTCATTTATACCACAAGATTTTTCTTACTCCTTACCCCTCGACCTATTTTTACCATAGAGGTTAGATATATATTGTCCCTAGTACAGAGGTCGCATATTGCTAGTGCACAATCCTGGCATATAAATTGGATGACCCAAGTATTTGTATTTAGCCCTATATTTTATGATCATTGGAATTCTTTTCCATGTGGCCACATATGATGGTTTATGAACAATTGCAATCTACAATGACCAAACTTGTCTTTTTTAATTTGGTACAAGACATATCATTACGTTGAAAATGATATAATTTATTTTGGCTACAAGTTTTATGATCAAAGGGAAAGATGGACTATTTGTTGTGACTATAGTGATGCATTGATTGCACCACACAGACATTGGATTTTCCAGTGAGGATTGCACAGTCAAGGCAAGGGTAATTCGAATTCATTTAGAGCTATTCTTCAGCAGGGATTGCATAGTGGAGGTAGGCTAGCAGGAGGGCACAGATTGGTGCATGGATTTGCAGATTTCTTCTATGTTAGTGTGTGACGATTGATTGTACTAAGAGCTTGATGTACTAAGCTTTGTATGAGGTTGTTACATGATCCCCATGATACATAATATATTATAGTTGGGGTTTTCAGCTTTAGCATTTCCCGTTAAACAACTGTGTTATGTGCGATTGTTTTTATTTATGCTTCACATGTGTTTGCAATTAATTTTCTCCAAAAAATTAACAGTGGAATGATTTTGTATTTTGCAAGAAGTTAAATGTTGTGAGATCAGGGGAATATGGATGTATGGATGCTTAGTGTATACTAATTTCTACATGGTATCAGAGCAGTGTTAATTCTTGAAGATTGCAATTGTGAAGAATTATTGAGTTTATGCTGGTGGACAATTCGAATTTGCTACAGAAGATTGTTGGTGCAGAAGTTGAGTATACATTAAAATGTCTTTCAATGGGTTGTGATTGGAGTATGCCCTTGATGGGAGCTAGAATTACATACCCTGGAAGGATAGGATGGAGGTAGTGCTGGAGGATAATGGACTGAAGGAGTACATCGATAGCAATGTTCCTAAGCCGGGATCTAGCGATGTTGCATTACTTGACGCATGGCAAAAGAAGACAACAAAGACAAGAATAATTCTATTAGAAGGTGTGAAGGACCATATTGTGTCCAGCCTTCACGGGAAAGCCACCCCATTCTTAATGTGGAAGGCTTTGACAGATTTTTTCCGAAGCAGAAGCAACCAGAGGAAGTTGGTGCTTAAAGACGAGCTCAGAAAAATAAAAATGGAGAAGGGCGACAATATTCCAAAATACCTCACGAAGTTTTTCCATTGCAAGGATGAGTTGGGAAGTGTGGGGGTTACTGTTGATGATGAAGACTTGGTGAGCTTGACTCTCCTTGGGCTTCTGAAGAGTTAGCATAGCTACGAAGACTCTATCAATGGACGGGAAAAACTGCCAGGGTGGGAGCGACTTTGCTCAGATCTTGTGCAAGAGGAGATAAGGTGTGGTACCAGGGATGGTTCTTCATCAAAGAATGAAGATGAAGAGAATTTTTCTTTGGCTGCCAAAGAAAGGAAAGGGAAGGGGAAGAAATTTCCTTTAAAATCTGAAGCTAAAGGCAAGAAGCAGGATCTGTTCAAGGTGAAGTGTTTTCACTCTCACGAACATGGGAATTTCACCACTAAATGCCCATAGGAGAAGAAGAACAAGAAGGCTACTGGAGCGGCAGCTGGAGAGGCCTTAGCCTCGCAATTTGAACTCTATTTCTCTTTGATCGCATGCTTGGTTTCAAGCTATATGGGATCGTTTTGGTATCTTGATAGTCATGCGTCTTTCCACATGATAGGAGACAAAGATTTTTTTAGTGATTTGGAGGAGAAGGACCTCCAGATGCATATAGAGATGGGTGACAATGGTTGGTATAGTGCAACTAGCATTGGGATCATTACCTTTGAGAGGGAGTCCAGTAATCCATTATTGTTGAAGGATGTTATCCATGTTCCAGGTTTGAAGAAGAACTTGGTCTTGGTCGCAATGTTGGAAGACAAAGGTTATGATGTTGTTTTTAGTGAGGGAAAATCCTTCCTTTGACATAAAAAAATGGGTCAAACCAAGAAGATACGGGTTATAATTAAGAATCTCTACAAGCTGGAGGTATATGGTTGCACTGCAATGGTGGGAAAAGCAGAAGAAGTGGTGAGCTGGGATGAGGGTGAATTATGGCATAGCAGATTGAGCCATCTTCACCATGGTGCTTTGAAGATTTTGCAGCAGATTTCTACAGGACTTCCCAAGAGTACTCTTGCATAGTCAGATCAGTGCAAGGGATGTACTGTGGTAAGTTTGTGAAGACCACCTTTCATGAGAAGGAGAACCGTGCTTCGGTGATCCTGGAGAGAATTCACACAGACGTGTGTGGACCTTTCTCAGTTGCTTCAATAGAAAAACACAAGTATTATGTTAAATTTTTTGATGACTATTCTCGTAAATTCTAGATCTTATTCATGTAGAAGAAGAGTGAAACATTCTCAAAGTTTTGTGACTTTAAATCATTTTTGGAGAAGGAGTCGGGGAAGCAAGTGAAAGCTCTACAGAGCGATAATGGTGGTGAATACATCTCGGGAAAATTCAAAGACTTGTGTAGCAAAGAAGGAATTCGAAGAGAACTCATAGCGCCTCATAACCCACAACAGAATGGGGTCACGGAGAGGAAGAACAAAATGATCGTGGGTGCTACATGACTAGGTCCTACCAATGAACTTGTGGGCGGAAGCATGCAACACTGCGGTTTATGTGCAGAACCGTTGTCCTCATAGAGTACTTGGCATGAGTACACCTGAAGAAGATTTTACTGGTAAGAAGCCTGATATTTCTCATTTGAAAATTTTTGGCTCATCTGTTTACATTCATGTGACAAAGGACACCAAGAAGAAGTTCGAGCCGACTGCAGAAGTTGGGATATTTTTGGGGTACACCCCATAATTATCGTGTGTATTTTCCAGACAGTCAGATGACTGTGGTGCGATGGGATATAAAATTCAATGGGGTGAAAGCCATGAACTTGTCGCTTAAGAGGGAGCTACACTTGCATGCAGAGGAGGAACTTGTTGTTCCCAAAGATGAGCCTCTAGATGTGGATCAGCCACAGTAGGAGATTCATCGAGTGGAGGAGTCCACTCATGTAGAACCAAACATCATACAAGGAAAAAAGCATACCACGAAAGTTGAGAGACTGAAGCTTGATGCGGCACATAATGTAGGAGTCCCTACATCACAGCACAAACAGAGAAAATCACCTAACTGATTTACTGGATACATGGCTCTTATGAGCAAGTGTATCGTGACAGAGCCATCTTCTTTTGAAGAAGCAGTGCAGGAGCCCACATGGGTAGATGCCATGGTGGAGGCGTATGACTCCATTTTCAGAAACAGTGCTTGGGAGATTGTTCCAAGGCCGGTGGGAAAATCAATTGTGGGATCAAGATGGAACTACAAGGAAAAGCAAGCTACTGATGGGAGCATCGAGAAGTATAAGGCAAGATTGGTTGCCCGGGGCTTCTCACAGATCGAGGGGATTGATTATGAAGAAACATTTGCACCTGTCACACGATATTCTTCCATAAGGACCATCCTTTCTCTCTCAGCGCAGATGGGTTGGAACATTCATCAAATGGATGTGAAGACTGTTTTCCTTAATGGGATCATTGAGGAAGAGGTGTACATTGAGAAGCCTAAAGGATTTTAGATCTTCAGCAGCGAGTCCCATGTGTGCAGGATCAAAAGGGCATTGTATGGGCTGAAACAACCACCTCGTGCTTGGTACACTTGGATCGACAACTATTTCACTAGACTTGGCTTCACCAAGAGTGAGGCAGATGCAAAACTGTACCAAATTGTGGTGGAGGGTAAGATTTTAAGCATTTTTCTTTATGTTGATGATTTAATACTAACAGGTGATGAGAAATTGATACACTCATGCAAGGCATATCTTGCAAAGGAGTTTGAGATGAAGGATTTGGGCCTCCTTCATTATTTCCTTGGATTGGAAATATGGCAGTGGGAAGGTGAACTATTTTTGTCTCAAGGCAAGTATGCCCGGGAGATACTGGAGAAGTTTCAAATGCAAGGCTGCAAGCCTATCGACACTCATCTTCCAGGAAATTGGAGGAAAGAGGATGCTACATCGGCAGAGGTAGTGGATGCCACTGTTTATCAACAACTGGTGGGTTCGCTTATGTATTTAGTTAATACAAGACCAAACATATGCTATGCGGTGAACTAGCTTTCACAAGCGATGGTTAAGCTTACCAAGATCTTTTGGAAGACAGGAAAGCATGTCCTAAGATATCTCAGGGGCACATCTTAGTATGGTTTATGGTACAAACAAACAGATGAGGTGAAGTTGCATGGCCTCACTGATGCAGATTGGGCAGGCAGCCCAACAAACAGAAAGAGCACATCAGGAGGGGTTTTCAATATCGAATCTACGAAATTTTCTTAGTACAGCAGGAAACAAAGATCCGTGGCACTCAGTTTAGTGGAAGCAAAATACATGGCAAAAATTCAAGCTGCATGTGAGGTTATCTGGATGAGGAAGATCCTGGTTGGTTTGTTTGGTTCACATTTAGATCCTACATTGATACTTTGTGATAATAAGATTTGCTTAAACTCTCTATTAATCCTATGTTTCATGATAGATCTAAACATATTGATATCCAGTATCATCATATTAGAGATTGTGTGTAGTGAAAGATCATGTTGCTTCAGTACATTCCTACGGAGGATCGGGTTGCAGATATTCTGACGAAGGTGCTCACCAGGAGCAAATTCGAGTACCATAGAGGCAGGATCAGGGTGAAAGATAATCACTATCTTGTTGAGAGGGAGTGTTGAGATTCAACAAGATGATGAGCTTAGTGAAAATAGTCACCTTCACTAAGTGGACCCACAAGCTATTTTTGGCACAAGTCTATTTTTAGACTATGTCTATTTTTAGACATGGTGATCATATTTCAGAAGTTGCAGGATGTTATTTGTGGATGGTTGATCAAGTTGGAAAAATAGATGAAATTCTATTTTTAGAATATTGGGTGAAGTCTATTTATAGATCGTCGATCTAAAAATAGAAGTGTTGATTATTATTAGCCTTAATAATAATCCGACAATAAACAACAACTTATTCTCTTGGAGCACTTAATTTCAGTGCAGAGATTTGGCAAATTAGTGGGCTGAAGGAATTACGCAATTCCTAGGTTTTACTGGTGGTTCATGCATGGATGACTAAGTTAGAACTGAAGTGGCAAAGTTATGATAGAGTTGGAAGAGTAGTTCATGGAGTTGTATTCAGTTTAACTCAGTTAGACTCAGTTGAGCTAGTTGTATCTAGTCTAACTGAATGATACAGTAGTGGGAGTGGACTGAATTAATTAGTTAATTAATTCAAAAATAATAACTCATTAATCAACTGAACAATACAACAGTTAACTACAGTGCATGTCAGTTCCACTGGAGACCCAGTGGAGAGATAGGTGAAAGGGAAAGATGGACTATCTGTTGTGACTATAGTGATGCATTGATTGCAACACACACACACTGGATTTTCCAATGAGGATTTCGCAGTCAAGGCAAGAGTAATTCGAATTCGCTCAGAGTTATTCTTCAGCAGGTATTGTGCAGTGGAGGCAGGCTAGCAGGAGGGCAGAGATCGGTGCATGGATTTGTGGATTTCTTCTATGTTAGTGTGTGATGATTGATTGTACTGAGAGATTGATTTACTAAGCTTTGTATGAAATTTTTACATGATATCCATGATACATATTATAGTTGGGTTTTTCAGCTTCAGGATTTCCCGTTAAGCAACTATGTTATGTGTGATTGTTTTTATTTATGCTTCACATGTGTCTGCAATTAATTTTCCACAAAATATTAACCGTGGAATGATTTTGTATTTTAAAGAAGTTAAATATTGTGATATCAGGGGAATTTGGATGTATGCATGCTTAGTGTATACTAATTCCTACAAATTCCCCAATTTCCAACAGGATTCCCCTCTTCTGTAATTGTGTTTGGGTGAATGAGAAATTGATTATGATTGGGGGATGGCCTCCCTCCCACTGGAAGGCATTGAAATTTGTTTTTATCTATGACTTCTCCTCCTATACATAGCACCAAGGATCCAATATGCCCATGGTTCTATCCTTCTAAGATTGCTCTGTTTCAGCCAATGGGATTTTTTATGTTTCTTAGGACATGATGACAATAAAAATTATCTGCCGGGTCCAAAGACTTATTATGTGGAAGACGATAAGTGGGAAATTCCACCTGCAATGAGATAAAAACGAGATGAATGCCATAGAGTATTTATGGATGGAAAATTCACTGTGATAAGCGGGTATGCCACAGACAAATTGTGAATCTTTTTATGGACAAATCACACCCACAAATTATTACCCTGCAATAGTATAGAATCAATTAAATTTTTTTTTTCAAATGTCTGCAATGTAAAGAAAATTAACTGGAAGGAAGTTTTCATTCGAGGCTCAAGCCTAGAGTAAGAATTTCAAATCTGAAATATCCATTAGTTTCTGCAATTCCAATTCCATTTTGACTATTTTAATATAGAATGTTGATTAGTAATTTTAATTTTAATTTTATTTGAATATATACCGAGTTTCCTTTGCAACATTTAGTAATGGTGCAATTGCTAGTTTATAAAATTTTCAAAACATGAAATTTATTTATATATTTAAAAATATATATTTTTAATTTTTTTTTTGAATATTTATGAAAGTTTTTTTTTTTTTTAGTTTTATGTTTTTTTTTTTCCTTTATAATTATTAAATTAATTATATTCATAATCAAATAAAATATTCTTCAATTAAAAAATTAAATTATATCACTTACATAATTTTAATGTTTTATAAAATTTTAAAAACATGAAATCTATTTATATATTTAAAAATACAATTTTCAATGAAAAAATTATACTAAAATATATATATATATATATAACTAAAAACATAAAACAACTATGTTTTTATAATCATAAAAGAAATAAAATAAGTAACTAGGTAGTTTCTTTGTGAGTAGGTTCAAATAATGAGATTTAAAGTATTAAATAATTATGTTGGTAGTTATTGCTATTTTGAAATAAAGAATTTTAATTTAATTATCAAAAATTAATAAGTGGATGGTATAGATTTATTTTTTTATGGAATATTCATACAATATCTCTAGTAATAGTTAGGATAGAAAGTTAAGATTTATCTCAATACTAGTTATGTCATTTATACTTTTCGATTTAATAAAAAAATGTTACAAAACTACGTCTTCTTTAACCATATGAATATGTAACTTAATGGAGTAATCTAGGCAAGACTCCAATCCAGGGGTTTTGAAATTAGCTAGAGGGTATAACATGTGATTATGCCAACAACTCAGTCTTCTACTAGGGGACAAAATTTAGATAAAATATTTTAATAATGAACTAAGTTATGGTTTTTTGGGCATGTGATATGGATAAGTCATGCTATTATAACAAAGAGTGTTTATAAGTTAAGAATCTCTATGGTAAAGTGAGGGAAAATCTCTATAATTAAGAATCTTGGTACAATTTAAAAGAAAAAATTTATATATAATACAATTGTATATACATGTAATTCATATATTAATTCATTTTACAATTAATAATTTTAAGATTTCTAGGATTTTTCATTTTTTAGAAAATAAAAAATGAAGATTTAGTAATATGAGAATATTCTTAGTCCTCTACAAAATCTAATGGTTGCAAATAGTTTCTCAATTTAACTCGCTGGCCTTCGTTCCTTATGGCCTTAAAATTTCTCAATGCCTACCTCCAATCCTATATCATCATTAAGAATCCGTAATCTTAAAAATGACAAATAAATTATTATCCATTAAATTTATATAACTACACTAATTTATAATACACATGTTAATAAATTAATTGCTAATTAATAAGAAATTTCCCAACAAAATCGTAGAATAACAATAGAGTATCTCTTCCATGATGGGAGTGTGATCCATGGAGGTAATGTCATATATGGAAAGGTGAGTCAGACACACATTTTCCAGTTCCTTATCATGATGTGGCATCAACATAATTCACAAGCTTCAATTGATAGCCTCATTGTAACACCATCGTCCCACATCTACCCAAGTAATTGGCCAACTGAGGTAAACATGTGACGAGGAGTTACTATGATATAACTCAACTCCCTATGTGTTAGTTAAGGAAGTGGAATAGATGGAACACAACAACACAAGCTTTCTATACGTACAATAGAACCCCCATGAGCCATCCAAACCTTCCAGGTGACTAGCCCTTGAGATAAACTAACTTTTCCTTCACTGATCCCCCAGGGGGCTTCACTCAATGAACCACTGACATATCACGTGCGTTGATGAAATTTTAAACAATGCCCTTAATTTGAATACATATTGGAAAATACCTCTAAAGATCAAATTATTTAACCCCTACCAATACTAACCAAATACACCTTTCCAATTAAAAAACCCGCTACTTTTACTAGATATTGTAGGTATCCATTTTTTCATTAACATTTTTTATACCCCTTTATATTTTTTCATTAACTTTGAGCTCCATTTTTATACCTACCAATATAAAAACCTTTTACCCCCTATATATCCCCCAATATATTATGTCATTTTTTTCTCAATATATGCCCCCCAATATGAATGCACGTGGTATGGTATTTCTCTCCCAATGAATCCCTTGTATCCCCCACTCACTCCCATTACATGGGCATGAGTGCTACTCAGGCCCTCTATTCACTCCCACAACATGGGCATGTGTGAAACTGGGAACTTTCCCTAGTAGTTCTATGCCTATGACTTTGATTTATAAGCCATGCTTTTAGGCCCAAGTCTCAGGTCACTACTAAAACTCCATGCACTTTCAAGACTGAAAGATAATAATGGAATAATGGTAGAAATGAAATTACTTGAACAAGGACTTGGTTGGACCCCGACTTGACATGATATCCATTTAATCAAACATGTCATAAGTATGTAATGCATAGGTTTAAACAAAAAATCTAAGCATAGAAGTCTGTTGAGGCCTCAAAAATCTGTGGCAACAACAAAAGGGGGATAACCACCAGGTCCAGACCTTAAAGCAGCTCCTTTTCTATTCGGGGTAGTGGCTCCAACTGGGTTTGATGGGACCAGTTTCCCAGTTTTGGTTTTGGATGATAACTTGTTGGGTTTCTACCAAAACATTTTGGAATGATGAATTACTACAAACTAAGAAAAATTTAACTCTAAATGCAAGACTTTGAATTAAATTTAATCTAACCTGGGATATAATATCTCAATGCGATATAGAAAGATATATATTGAATCTTTCATGAAATCAATTCAGATTTAATAGAATTATTACCATGCTAGATGATTCTCTTGAAAAATTAGTTAATCAAAAGAAAATGAAACATATATCAAATTTTCTAATGACCATATATAAAATAACCAATCTCTGTATCTATACTGTACATTAGTGCAACATATATTTCAGACATAAACAATTAATTTCATATATGATTCATGAAAGTTGTGTTCATCACTATTTTTCAAAAACAGAAATAACATACATTATATTAGTACCATTTGTGTATTACTATGTCTATCAGATCAGTGATAATAGGTAGTATCCAATCCTTCAATCAAAGAGTTGTTCAAAGAATACAAAATTGCACCAGGAATTGATCTACAAAATGATATTTATAAATGAATAAGATCGTGTTCCATTATTTCATCAAGGCATTCACAAACCTACTTATAATTAAGCATTCTTTGCAAATGTTCTTAATAAAATTCTGGACCCTTATCTAAATGCATGAGAAGGGTTTAAATACTAAAACTAACTACAAACTAAATTAAATATTTTACAAAAATGTAGAGGAGTTTTCAAACAACCTTCCTCTAACTTGAACAATAATGTAGGAATTAAAAACTGATAATCCTGATTCTAAGGATTTTGCATCTTTTACGTAGTATGGTCACACAATTTTCAGATATCTAGCACTGCCTTAAGCTGAGGTGGCTGAGATATTCATGACCGGATTTCATTCTTGGAGACAAAATTTGAAATTGTTGACTGAGACTTTTTAGCTGATTCCGTGAGAAGTAGAAGATTTTGTTGTTGATGGTAAGGTTTGATCAGAAAATTCCAAGAATTTTCTTGATCAAACTTATTAACTTTCCTGATTACTTCTTCTCATTGTTCTTCTCTCTGTGTCCATTTCAATTCTATTTATTTTGTCAATGAAAACACATCAGACGTGTTTTCTTCAATAAGTCATGTTATGAACAATTAGTCACATAAAAGCTGTATGAACTCATTTGATTTGCTGAATTTCTTAATCGCTGCTTTTTTTGCTCAGACAATCTGTGTTTTCCACTCTGTAAATAATAATTCTCCATGAAGCTTATCTATCTAAGGTATATTATCTTGTTTTCCTATATCTGAATCTTGCCATTGAATATGTTCTTCAATGTGTTCTTAAAATTTCTCACATTCAACTTTCTGAATGGTAATTTGCTGAATCATTATTTTGTTGGAATCACAGTAAGAATAAAATGTAGCAACTTGATGACAAAATACCTTTTGTTGCTTTCTAATCATTGTATTTATCTCAAGTGCTTCTTCAATGAACTTTTCTGAATGTGATTGATTATGTAATTATACCATGGTTCTCTCCAGCTGCGTCTGTTTATCTATAAGCTCTGTATGATGTTCCAATTTAAGTTTTTCAAAATATTTATGGAACTGTTATAAATTTTCTCTGACCTGTTCTATAGACTTGACTTTCTCTATATCTAACATGTGTTCCAATTCCTTTATCCTGGATTCCTTTTGCTTCAATAGTGTTTTGATTTCACTTGCCTTATCTATAGTAGCTGTAGCAGAAGCTCATGCATATTGTGACAATTTAGTCAAATTTTCAGTGGGATCCTCTGATGAATCTTTCCAGAGGATGTCAACTAATTCATCTATAGATTTAAGAGTTTTTTCATTAGTCATTTTTTCTCTTATTTCTTTTCACCACAGCTCTATGGCTGGGACTGTAGAATATATCCAATGATGGAATTCCTTCTATTTGTAAAATGATTTGATCTTTGGAGTAGGATGGAATGATTTCTTTGCTCTCTGCTACTGGGATTGTTTGTAAAGGTTTGACAGTCTGAACTATCTTTTGGGAAGGCTCTGGCATTTGAAAACCTGTTGCTTGATCAGTATTGACCTTTTCTTTAGAAGTTTTTATAGCTTGGGAAAATTGTTCCCATTCATTTATTAGGTCTTTTCCTTCAGATGATTTAGATTGATCTTCTATTATTTGATCCTTAGGAACTGCTTATGTATTTGATTAAGTGGCATTGTTGTTTGTTTTTTCTTGCAACTCTATGTATTGAATAATCTGTTCAATTTCCAAATTGGTTTTCGTAGATTCAGACTCATCTTCAGATTGATTTGTCTTGTCAGATAGTTGTTGAGACTGACCAGATTCATTTTTAGAAACATCCTTCATTTCTTCATCAAGACTAACACTTGGAGTGTGTTTTTCTTCTTCCATGACTGTCAAATTCAAAGGGACATTCTTTAATCTCTTATTTCTATATTCCTGAAAAGCTTCGGCATCTTCTTGACTTGATTAATTGGAAACCCTTTTAATAACATCTGAAAAATCTTAGACTCCTTGAAAGAAGTCATCAAACTAATCTTCTTCTTTTATAAAAGGCTTTGTCTTAAGTCTTGCCATTAAATTCTTAATTTCATCATTGGGATCATACAGTCTCCCGGGCATAAATGCTAGATTTAACATCTGGATATTAGGAGCCTCTTTGTATGTATGGAAAATATTTTCCAAAGAAAAAGTACCTCACTATATAGGGAATGAAGGCCAAATAGCATTTTTGTCATCCTTTAATTGTTTGGTGACACCATTAATAAGTTGATAAGCTATTTCTCTCCCAAACAATCCATCTAGAACATAATATGGAAAAACATGTGGAAGAGCGGAACTTCCAAATACTCGAACATATGTAAATTTCTCTTCAACAAACCATCGGGCTGTAGGAACAATATCTCTACTAACTTCCTTGGAAACCCTAGGGATATTTTTGTTTGTGGAAGTTCTTTATGGTAAATATGGATTGGTGTAGGGTCTGTAATGGTCCATTTCCAACCCATGATTGGAAATGTAGAAGTATAATAGATGGAATCCATAACATAAGTGGACATGAAAAAGGGTGAATTTTCTTGAGGTGAAGCATTTCTTTTATTCCTATATTCAACAATGTGTTTGGCTAAATAATTAGATAAAAGGTCAGCCCAATTCAAAATGGATGAATTGATGATTGTGTCAATTAAGGGAACCCAGTCTCTAGAGAACCTAGTACTATTAGGTCTAGAAAATAACCTACACAATATACCAGCAGCAAAGAAATAGGGATGAGGGATTTGTGCAATGGGGTACGTACTATATTTTTCTTGCTTCAATTTTCCCTCATTGTCCTTCCACTCATGGATGACCTTGATGAGATTTGTATGTTTAGCTTTGAACATTTTCACATATCTATTGTCATAATTTTTTTGCGGAGCTAGTAAATGATACATGGCTGCCAAATATTCATCTTTAAAAGAACCCATAGTCTCTCCTCTGGAACTATTAAACACTCTGTCTTCAATATTTATATTTTTCAACTACCCACTTGATCATATCTATGTAAGGCATAATATTTGGTCTTGCGGCTATCTTATGAATAAACGAGCATGCAACGTCAAAAAGGGTTGCATAAGAAGTGATATCAGTGTCTTTTGCAGATATATTCGTTATCACTTTTGGCCCTTCACCCTCAAATATTTTGTACATAGCTTCCCATGATGAGACACTGCAATCGTTGTTACCGACAGTGTCTGAAAATAGCGAAGGCATATCTGTATCTTCTGAGGACAATGCTTGAGAGACTTATTTACCTTTCTTACTCATCTCAGACTGTCTCAATTCGATAATTGATTTCCTGATAATGAAATGAAATATATCATATAACGACTATTTACAAATATGTATCAGAAATTTATTTCAAACTCATGCAAAAGAATGTCAATCTTATCAATCATCTCTTCATAATTCATTATGATTTCAAAATTTAATGCTTGACATGGCTTCAACTGGCTTCGCATGGAATACTTATTAATCATTTAAAGCCGTTGAGATCTAAAATTCAATCTGATATGACATAAGTTTCTTTTCACACGCTAAAATTATTAAATGCGCAAATCCCAATGATTTCTTATAATATTTCCTGATTGTCTCGCAAACATTGCGAAATGTGATATGCGCAGATCGCAGATCGAAAAATTTAAAAGATATATTTAAGTCTATATTATAAGTCCCGTGCGATGCGATTTGCGAAAGCGAAAAAGGATGCGATGCGAAAAAGATTTATATTTTTGAGTTTATTCACTACGTCAGGTTCGCGGTCATCACAAATTTTATCACTTTGTTCCTTTAAGTCTTAATTAAATCAAGTGCTATGTGAAAAAGGAAAGTAAAGCTTTCTACATAGCACATCTCGCTGTTCGTAGATTTTATGCTTTAAGATTTATTTTTGAAAAAATAACATATATGATGAGCGATGTGCTTTTTGGGCAGGAATTTTATTTCCTAAGTATTTTTTGAAAGGATATAAAAAAAAGGGATTTTCCTATTTATTTCTAAAGGGTCCCTATTTATAAAAATAAATGGGGGGTTGTTGTATAGTACAACAATTGGCGATTCACTTGGAAAAACCAGATATCTCTGATAAAAAATTTTGAAAACTCTAAATCCTTCTATATAAAAATATAATAGTTAAAGAAATGAAATTTCAAATAAATAATATCTTTTTTCAAATAACGAAAATTTCATTTATTCACTTATTTCAGGAGAATTTCTCTATAAAGATATAAGTATAAAAATCAATATCATTATTTACTTAGTTAAAAATAAGATAGGAAATAATCTTTACAGATAAATCTTTTTATAATTGTACTCTTTTATCATAGATAGAGCCTCTATTCCAATAGGTATTTTTAAGCTTTTGGCAGGGTTACCTTTGAACCGGCTATGATCCATTTTTCCATCCAGTATTTCTTATTATTTTCATAAGTAAATTATTTTTTATTTTTTATTTTTTATCTTCTTAAAAGCCATTGTCTTGGCTTGGTAACCAAATAGTGACAATTCCATTTTTCAAATAGTAATTAAACTGATCAAGCTAGCTCGTGATGAGACCCCTGGTCTATATGATATAATTCCAAGTAATTACATTGTTTTGTTAGACAGTATTAGTAATGTTAGTTCAATTATTTTTCCATGAACATGGTAAAGAAGCTCGTGATCAGACTTATTATGTTTAAAATTTTCTCCAAACTTTTTTTTTTCTTTTTAAATTTCTTTTGAAAATTATAAGATTTAATGGATGGGATGAATCATATTTCTTTCTAAGATGCCAAATGATAATGTCGATTTGTTAGATTTCTTTTCTGAAGAATATTTCTTGACATAATATCATTTTCTTTTCATGACTAACAAAAGAATTTTCATAATAGATAAAAATGAGAGTTTTCCAAACAAAATAAGTGTTTTATTGGAATTCCATTTTTCTAGAAAGATAAAATGAATCTATTTTTCCTAAATCTTTCGATTTTCTTTAACAGTTCTATTTTTTAATAAGTGGAAGAAGAAAAAGAAAAAAGAATTTATCTAAGACTTATTTTTAAAATTCAATTGTCAGTAATAAAAAAAATTATTTGTATATGAAATCAAAATTTTAATGTACAAAGATAGAAGGATTGCCTCCTATGAAAAATATTTTTTCAAAATTTGCCCATTAACAGGTATAGAATCTTTCTTACCTGATAAATCCTGTAACAAAAATGTTGATGAGCCAATTTTTTTGATTATTTGAAATGGTCCTAGCCAGAGTTTTTGAAACTTTGTGTGTTTACCATTTTCTTCATGAGCTTTATCCCATTTTAATACCAAATCACCAATTTGAAAATATTTTGAACTAACAGATGTTAAATCCAATGAGGCTTTTATTATTTTTTGATCATTGATATGAGTTTGTTTAGCTTTTTCTCTTTCTTCTTCTAACTTAAGGATTTGATCTTGTCTAAGTTGGAGAAAAGAAGAAGGATTTTCATCAATAAATTGTACTAAAGAAAATGATGGTATTGTTACATTTGAGGGTAGAATTACTTCTTTTCCATAAACTAACATAAATGGTGAAGTGCCTATTGAAGCATTTTGAGTGATTCTATCTGCCCAGAGAGAAAATAATAATGCTTTATGCCAGTTCTTATGATTTTTCTCCACAGTTCTTCTAATGATTCTCATAAGGTTTTTATTCGTAGATTCAGCTAATACATTTCCTTGTGGGTAATAATTGGCTGAGTATATTAATTTTAAACCTGTTTTCAAAACAAATTCTATCATTGCATTTCTAGAAAAGTAAGATGCATTATCAAATATGAAAGCTAATGGAAGGCCAAACCTGGTAATTATGAATTGATCAATAAAATTGGTAATATTCTGTGTATTGACCACTTTCAATGGGATAGCTTATACCCATTTTATGAAATAATCAGTTGCAGTTAGAATATACCTGTGTTGTTTCGAAGAGTTTGGAGTTATTTCACCTATAATGTCTAACCCCAATTGTTCAAATGGTTTTTGGATATTTACTGCTTGTAATGGAAATGCTGGTTTTTTTCTCTTCCTACTGTAGTTTGACATGTTTTACATTTTATTGCATATTCACGTGCATCTTTAAACAAAGTTGGCCATTAGTAACCAGCATGCAGTATTTTATGAGCTGTGGTATTTCCTTCGAAATGACCTCTAGCTGGTCCATCATGTAATTCCTGCAATACCTTCTCAGCTTCAGTTTTCTCTAAGAATCTTAGTAATACAGAATCAAAGTTCCTCCTAAATAAGATATCATTTACGAGTTGATATTGATTTGCTCCAACATTAATCAAAGTCTCAACATTAATGAGGGAACAAACGCATATCAAAAAATGCCTTTTGGACTGATATTGAGTTGAAAATTCCTTTTGGACTGAGTTAAATAAGAATCAAAGTCTCAAAGCATGCTTTGCTGTATAATTGAGATTTAACAGAGCATGTTCATTTTTTAAGAAAAATTTCAGATCAACATATTGTGATTGAGAATTATTTAGGCTTACCTCAGATATTTGAATTTCTTCTTATTGATCTTCATATTTAGGAAAATGAGAAGATCCAGTTAACATTTTGCAAATACCTTGTCCTTTAACAATTTTAGCTGGATGTATTTATACATCATATTCCTCGAGTGCAGTGACACAATTTTCTCTTTTCTCTCCTACTTCTCATTGTATTAATAATTTCCTTACTGCTGAGTAAGGTACTATTATCTTGGTGAGTGTTTTTAAGAGAAAATGTCTAAAATGTTTCAAAGATTTAAACAGAACATAAGCTTGTTTTTCTACAGCTGAATAATTTAACTCAACACCTTGAAGATTAGAGCTAAAAAACGTAATTGGTGCTTCAATGTTTTGATCATTTAACTGTGTTAAAACAACTGCATATGATGTATCCAAAGAAAATGTGTATAACACAAAGGATTTGAGAAAATCAGGAGTTGTTAAAGAGGGAGCTTCAACAATATCTTTTTTAATTAACTCAAAATAATTTCTTTCTTCTTTTCCCCATTTAAAAATTGAATTTTTCTTGATCATTGATTGTAGGGGTAGGACAATTTGGGCGAAATAGAGAACAAATATTTTTACAAAAATAATTTGTCCCAAAAATGATTGCATTACTTTCTTGTTATGTGGTAGAGGAATATTTTCAATCTCTTGGATCCTATCAGGGTCTATATGAATTCCATTTTTAGAAACAACAAATCATAATAGCTTACCTTCTAATAAAGCAAAATAACATTTTTTAGGATTGAGGGAAATAAAATGTTTTCTGCATCTTTAGAAAATGTTTTTTAAATGATTAATATGATTGTTTCTATGCTTAGAATAAACAATAATGTCATCTAAGTATATAAAAACTGAGCTATTGATTAGTGCTCTCAAAGCTATATCCATAGCATGCTGAAACATAGCTCCAACATTAATGAGTCCAAGAGGCATTTTCTGATATGCGTAGGTTCCCCATTTTGTTCTAAATGTTGTTTTTAATCTATCATCAAGACAAACCATGATCTAATTATACCTTGAAAATCCGTCTAGAAAAAACATCAATTCAGACCCTGCAACTGATTGTAAAATCTGTTCCATGGTATGTAAGGGAAAATTATCTTTCTAACAGGCTTTATTTAAATTCCTAAAATCTATGCCAATTCTAATGTATCCATTCTTTTTCCTAATTGGAACCATGTTTTACACCCATTTGGAATGTTTAACAAGAAAAATTATTTTAGCTTTGAGCATTTTATTCAGTTCAGATTTAATTTGACTTTCTAAATTTGGATGAATTTTCCTAAGTTTTTGTTGGACAGGTTTATCGTCTGATATCATAGGAATGGTATGTTGAATTATGGAAGTATCTTATGTTTTAATATCTGAATAATCCCATGCAAAAATATCTTTATATTTCTTAAAAAATTTAATGAATGATATCCTTTCTTCATATCTTAGACCAAGACCTAAGTTGATATTTTGAGGTTTTTCTGAAGTACCAAGATTAATCAATTCAAACTTTAAAGTAGAACTTTGAATTTTTGAATTGGTCACTTTTTAAACCTATCTTTCAAGTCATAAAGGTCTTCCATTTTGATACAGATTTGGGAATTGAATTATTGTTGTTTTATCTTTAATATGTAAATCATGTTCATTTTCATCTAAAATTTGACCTTCATAAGCTTTGTCTGATCTAAGAAAGTATACTATATCTGCATCGTTATTAAATACTTTCTAATATGTTATATTGTCTGGAATGGATGGTCTAAAAATTAATTCAATTGAAAATCTATCTGCGCTAAATTCTTCAGGTGGTATAAGTCTAGATGCTACATTAGCAAGTAAATCAGCGCTTGCATTTTGTAATCTAGGAATTGTAGAGATACTGAATGCTATAAAATGAGAAATGAGATTCTGAGCTTGAATTTGATAATGTCTCAAGTGTCTAAAAATACAATGGATCATGTTCCTGACTTGTTTAACTATTATTTTAGAATCTCTATATACTTGCAAGTATTTAACATTCAATCCTATAGCTTTATACATACCTTGTATCAATGCTTCATATTCAGCAGTATTATTTGTGCATTGAAACTCAAGTCTACAAGCTAACATTTTTTTCTCTCCTTGAGGATTGATTAAAACGCAACCTACTCCTGCACCATCTTCTGATTTCGAACCATCAAAAAATAGAGTCCAAAATAAAGCTTGTTCTGGAATTTGATTGCTAAAATTAACACATCTAGAATAGTTTGTTTGAGAAAAGTTTTCAACTTGAGAAGTAATAGTATTTACTGAAAAAGGTGAAACCTGAGCGTTAAATGAACCAAGGGATGATTCTGCTGAATAATTCCCTATGATATTATTAGTAAAAGCTATAGGTTCATTTGGTCCCTCTAATTCAGTAACTCTATGTTTCATAAATTTCTCACGTTCAATTCTGATTTGATTTGGTTTGCCATTATATATTAACCACATATGTGACCAATCAGTAGAGAAATATCCATGTAATTTCTCAGACCAATCCATGCTTAAAATAAGGCCATAAAACTCAGGAATGCCTGTGACCAAAATATCAATCACTTGGATACTTTTGGATTAGATGATAATCTAATAGATACTGATAACATTTCTCCAATAACTTCAAATTTTGTTCTATCCAATTGAAATATATGTACAAATGTTTTCTGAGGAGTGATATTTAATTTTGTACACATTGTTCTTGGCATAATGTTTGAAGAAGCTCGTGAATCAATAAGACAATTATGAACATTCTTGTTAAAAATTTCAGAAGCCAAAAGAAAAGGAGGAGTTTGAGAAACAGATTTATCACCAATTAAAACAAGATCATTGGAATTTACTTTACTGATTGATCATGGAGGTTTTCCCATATATTTTGAAGCTTGTGCTATAACTGGTGGTTGTAACGGTTCTACAGGAATTGCTTTGATTTCTCTAAGAAAAATCTTTTGTTGTTGTTTGAGATTGGCCATTTCATGTAATGAGATATTTGCCTTGATATTTTTCATATCTTCTACTATGTTGTATTCGGATATATCTGATACAATCAAACTTTTGGAATTTGTAGAAGGATCTGATAAAATCGGATTTGTCTGCAAAGTTTTAGAATTTTTTTATTCTTTCTTTCATAGGAACAAAATTTTGTTTGGGATTTGACACAATTGGATCTAAAGAAGGTTTACTTCTTGTAGATATAGGCATAGCTTCATTTTCTTCCTCTGTTGGAAGAATGAAATCCCATAAACCATTTAATTCAACTTCTTCTTTAGATTCTAATTCATTTTCAGAAGGTGAGGGATCTTCAGTGCCTTGGTAAAATTCAGCGTTTGAAATTTCATTTGGAGGTTGAGATGTTGAAGAAGGATTTTTCTTGAATGGACGAAATGACTTTTTAGCGGCTGAAATTTTATCAACTTGTTTCTTTATATCAATCATATCATTTGACATAGACTTTAATACTTTTTGAATACCTTCAATATCAAATGGATCTTTTGAGATTTTCTTTTTGGAATCTTGACTAAATGTCACTTTCGGTTTTTTCCTTTCTTCTATTTCTGATCGTTTCTGTAATGTTAAAATCCTTTTCTTTACTACGAGAGCTTCTTTAAATTTTTCTAAAAGAGTAGCTTTATTAGATCTATCTACAAAAATAGCTATATTAGAAGGTAAAGAAGAAATATACCATTATATTTGCACATCAACAGAAGGTTTAGAAGTAGTTGGGATTTTATTTAGTAATCTATTGAATCTGGAGTTGAAATATTTAACCTTTTCACCTGAATTTACTTTGATATTAGAAAGGGCATTGACTAAAGATGCAACAGTTCTATCATCTCCAAATTTTGCAAGAAACACTTGTTCAAAATATTCCCAATAAACAATAGATCCTGCTGGAAGGGAAAAGTACCAGGATCCTATAGATCCTTGTAAAGTGTATGGAAACAATCTAACTACAACACATTCATGAACAATTCCGTTTAAATTCATGGCCAACATAAAATTATTAATGTGTTCTTCAGCAGGAAGACCATCATCTGGATTATATTTAGGTAACCATTTCTCTGGATGATCTGGAAGAGCATTAGGATTTTCTATTAATACAGCACCAGGATTTGTCCAAGGTTGATTAGCCATAATTGGATTTGGATTTTGTGAAGATGTAGAAGTAGGTCCAGAAGTAGAGGTAATGGAAGAAGAACTTACAACTAGAACAATACTACTTGTGATAACACTGATTGTTTGAGTGGAAGAAATGGAAGACAGAGAAGATGTGGATTGATTGGAAGAATATGAAGGAACAACTGAAGGAAAATTTGATGTGACTTCACGTGTTTCTGATTTTGATCTGGATATAGAAACCTTTTTGCGTTGAGATTCTAATTGAAACTCAAAAGGGTAAATTCCAAGCTTCTAACTTCTAGATTGGGTTAAAATACCAGTGTCTCTAAATAAATAAGTACACTTTCCTCAGATGTTTCTCGGTTAACAGGATTTTCAGCAGAAATTGATATTCCTTCTAATTGTTGAATTAAAGACAGAACTTCGAGAGATTCAGGAATGAATTCTGAAGTAGATGGACGACATGATAATTCAAGGGATGATGGAAAGGTTTCTACTACTTCTGATTTCTGAGTTGGTGATCTGGATTGTGATCGGGAAATCATATAATGCTTTTGAGTAGATCAAATCTTATGAGGGCTTTGAATTTTAGACTTATCTACCATTCATAGACAGGCCCTCCTTCTAGCGCCAAATATGTTGAGGCCTAAGAAATCCATGGCAACAATAAAGGGGGATAGCCATCTGGTCTAGACCTTAAATCATCTCCTTTTCCATTTGGGGTAGTGGCTCTGACTAGGTGTGATGGGACTAGTTTCCCAGTTTTCATTTTTGGATGATAACTTGTTGGGCTTCTACAAAAACATTTTGGAATGATGAATTACCACAAACTAAGACAAATTTAACTCTAAATGCAATACTTTGAATTAAATTTAATCTAACCCAGGATATAATATCTCAATGCAATCTAGAAAGATATCTATTGAATCTGTCATGAAATCAATTCATATTTAATAGAATTATTACCATGTAAGATGATTCTCTTGAAAAATAAGTAAATCAAAAGAAAATGAAACATATATCGCATTGTCTAATGACCATATATAAAATAACTAATATATGTCTTTATACTATACATTAGTGCAACATATATTTCAGATTGATCTTCGGAAAACTGCAGTTTTATGAATATGAATGTTCTGCAGAAAGTAGAAAAAGGAAATGGCCTTCACGCCTGATGTGTAATGAAGTACAAACCTCTTCCTTAGAGATCACTTAAAGAAAGAGGAGGGATTCCCACCCGGGAGCACCCTGTGCTAAACAACACCTGCAATCTCTACTAAACAGCCTAAGAATGCAGTGGAATGTCACTTGACAATTCAAGATCTAAAAGATGATACAACAAAATAATCCAAGATGCCTTCCACCTTTGCCTCCATATCGTTTATAATGATTGAGCCATCTCAAGCCTTGGCCCTAATCTCAACTGCGAAATCTCATGTGGACAAGATCCTGCAAGTGGGACTGCGTAGTTTGACCAAATCAACCAAACAGTCTAGGTGCAATGTACACCTCCTCCATCATGTGTGTTTCATTTGCACATGATCCTCCACCACTTGATCATTAATGCTCAATAACCCTTTTTTTGACATCTTCAAGATCTTAGTTGACTGAATCAACCCTCCATGATATCTCTCATTAAATGAGACATGATCTCCAATCTCATTCACATTAGCAGTTGCTCAACTACCTCTTTTTGCAGATCTAGTCTAAATTAATCCACATTCACACACAAAAAGTGGATATTTTATTCTTATTTAGGATTGTGGGTCCCTCCACCCTTTTATTTACTTAATTCATGAAGAAAATCAAGGACTCTAATATTCCAAATGTGATGTGAAAATTTGGGAATATTACAGTCCCCCCAGCAAAATGTTTCTTGTCCTCAAGAAACTCCAAAAGTAGATGCAAGGCCATCTATTCCCTTCCATATTGCATCCACATAAGGAAGGATTCCTTCATTTTCTGCAATAGTTCATGTATTTTTGGTTCCAAAGTTGTCTTTTAAAAACATAAAGAATGACCTCCAACTGTTGGGTTAGATGTCCTCCTCCCATCATGAGGTACCAAGTGACAACCATATGATGTCCAACATCATCAACAAAAAATGAGAGACATAAAATAAATTAGCTCTTTCCATAAAGGAAAAGCTTCATCATACAAGACACTTCTTCATCCCATGTTTCATGAACTAGATTGAGCATTGATATGCTCCCATACTTACCCCTGTTGGCCTTGTAGGATCGAAACTCCATCTTTTCAAGGTTATGCAAAAGAAGAAGGGAAGAAGTAATATGGGTATAAAAATATGTAAAACCATATTCTTCTAACAATATCCACCGTAGTAAGGCCCTTTTCTGCCATCCTCCATCTCCTCCATGTAAGATGGTCAAGCCAAACTCCCCCATAAGCAACCAAAGCAACAAGAGATCTCGTTGCCTTTTTCCTCCTCATGTGCATCATGAAGCAAAAGCATACTAATAGACATGTGGAATGTCACATCATCCCAATACAAAGAAACATCATCAATGCACATCATGAGATCATTATGCCAAATCTTACATAATACAAAACACATAGACATAGGAGATGTCATGTAGTGGCCAAACTCCCTTAAGTGAAACAAAAATGAACATGCCTTCTTTTGCTACATACTATCATTGATACACAAGGCATGAATTAGAGAATCATGAGCTACTAGGTGGTATCCATACTCACCCAAGAGCAGCCAACGCAACCATGCCTCCTTCTTCATTTCATGCATATCTTTCAAGGCATAGATCAGAAAAATAGGTGCCTTTGGAGAGTGACAGAAATCTCCCAATGGAAACCAGCGTAACCAAGCATGCTGGCCCATACAAATTTGCAAGTGGTTTTGCAACCCCTTTCCTATCATCCTCATCCATTCACTCCCATGTGGATGATGAATGAGATACTGCATAATCATGGCATCCTCCCTTTGTAGAATGCCATCCTCCCCAAACTTTTGAAGAACTTTGCATTTCTTGAAATGACGAAATGCATCTCTGATGAGAACTCTTAATGAGATTCTCTCTCCATCAAAGGCCCTCCAAAACCAAAGAAGTTTTGGATTTACTGCAAGTAGAAGTTTCTCTTTGAGTAGTGAGAGGCTCATTGAGAAAGGGTCATCTAGAAAGGAGAAAAGGTTTCTCATTTCAAGATGTATACCATTTATCATCTTTGCTTCCATTGCTTCATGAGTGAAGCTAGCTCCAGAATGCTCCAAGAATGATGAAGCCATTTCTATGTCATAGCTACTAAGTGGAAAAATTATAGATCTAAAGGGTAATACATGCACTGTCTCAAAGGAAGTTACAACACTGATCTCACAATCAGTCATTGTACATAGGATAATTCTAATCCCATTTTTTGAAACTCTACATCTCAACTCAAGGGGTTGAACGCAACTCAACAATGATGAACATGGATATTTTTCAGTCTCCTTTTTTATTAGATCAAGTGTCCTCTGTGTTGTAATATGTCTCTATTGTGAATCAACATTTTGTTCTAACCCTTGGTTATGCATTGATCTTGAAATAATATGTTTTGAGATTCTATGCATATCTTGGATCAACTAATATGTGGGAACCTCTTGATAGAACACAAGAGTTCCTCCAACTGGGACAATAGTATCTCCAACTACAAGTAAGAGTGATGGCCTCTCTTCTTCAAATGTACCAGCGCTGGTATCCTCCTCCTCTTCCTCATGCATATGCTAATCCATGCATGGGACTCCATAAGTCAAGAGCTCAAGACTACTTTGAAAATATGCAAGTGTCTCTTCTCCAGATACAAGTACTTCTGCAGCAAGTGGTGAAAGTAGTGACCTCTTGTCCAGAGTGACAAGATTGACATTATCCTTGGTTTCCTTTGGAGATGCCCCTTTATAGCACAAATCTGTCTTCTCCACATCAAACTCCTTCCTCAACTTGTGAAAGAAATCTGAATACTTGGTCACCTTTGCATGCTCTAGCTGCCCAAACCACCAATCTTCTGCTTCATATAAGAGATGAAGTGTTGCAATTTGAACAGCCTCCTCTTCAGCCATAAGATGTAGCTTGAAAAATGAATCTAACTCCCTCCTCCAAGTCTTGACATTGCTTGAGGAAGATCCATCAAATGTAGGAAAATATAATCTATTATGCCTCTTCCTTCTATTACTGCTATAGGATCCTCTTTCTTCTCTAATATTGAATAATTGTTGGAGAGTTAGCTTCTCCTTGAAAGCTCTGGACTGTGCTTTATACTCTTCAAGATATAGCCTGAGAGTCTCATGAGTCTCAGGTTCATGCCTTTCTTCACTTCTATACCTCTCACCTTCTTCAAAGAAAGTGGGCATAGTGGATCTATGAGGAGATCTAGCATTCTCCAGTCTTCTTTGCTGCTGATAGGAAGTGATTTCCTCATCAGATCTTCTTCTTCGATATTCTCTTTATTCTTCCTCCTTCATTTGATTGACCTCCTTGGAGAGATCTTGCATGGATCTGAAGAAAGGAGTAAAATATCTCACATCCTCCATGATAGATCTCATCTATCTGTTCTTCTTTCAATGTAAAAAGATGAAGTGTCCACAAGCTGAGCCAAAGATCATGCTCTGATACCACTGTAATATCCCAAAAGGAAGAATGCATCAACACTTCACACAATATAAGAACTTACAACAAGGTAAACAATAAATCTAACTTACGACAAGATAAACAATAAATCTAAGTACAATTCAAAATATGCAGAAAGAGCTGAGCTATTTTATTATATTGGAGAAGAATCAGTTACACAAGTAAAAAATATAGGTAGATCTAGCCAAAACAGATGAGCTAGGATCACCCTGAAAATATGTATAAATCAGGTACAACGTAATTGTTGAGGCTCTATAGCAAATACTGCATTGTCTCATCAATAGAATATAAACATGGAGTTGTAGGCTGACAAGAGAAATGCGGATCTACTCAATACTGGAGATCTGATGATTCCAAAATTCAAGATCTAGCCAATGTGATGCATTCCCAAGATAAACCAGAAAGGATTTTCCAGATCTACAACTTTGGAAAATCACCTCCCTAGGGTTTGATCCTTGATTTGCTGGGAAATATAGATCTGAAGCTAGGTCTGAAGAATACATGGCTGAAATGTGTGCTCAGATCGGATCTATGCTTGAAGGGTTGATCCCTTCCTTAGATATATGAGCTAGAAGCTCTAGATCTAGCTCTCAATCCTCCAAAAGATGATTGCAGCTGCTGCAACACAACTGCCTCTGAAAATGAGGGAAAGAGAGGCCTTCTACCTGCTGAAATATACTAAAATAAGCTCCAGGCTGATGGTAATATTGATGGCAATATGGAAAAATGATCCTCCACTAGATTGCTAGCTGAAGTACTAGTAACTTCCTTCCTCCTTTCAGATCTGCAATATGGACAGTTTTATTCTTGGAGAGAATACCGCTGCTAGGAGATAAATAAAAATTGGCCTGATTCTAGATTTTCAATGTGGCTCTGTGATTCCACTTTTCCGAATATGAATGTTCTGCAGAAAGTAGAAAAAGTAAATGGCACTTGAAGCCTGATGTATAATGAAGTACAAACCTCTTATTTAGAGATCACTCAAAGAAAGAGGAGGGATTCCCGCTCGGGAACACCCTATGCTAAACAACACCTGCCATCTCTGCTAACAACCCAAGAATGCAGTGGAATGTCACTTGAAAATTCGAGATCTAAAATATCATACAACAGAATAATCCAAGATGCCCTTCACCTTTTCCTTCATATCCTTTATAATGATTGAGCCATCCCAAGCCTTGGCCCTAATCTCAACTACGCAGTCTCATGTGGACAAGATCCTCCAAGTGGGACTGCACTCTTTGAACAAATCAACCAAACAGTCTAGGTGCAATGTACACCTCCTCCATCATGTGTGCTTCATTTTCACATGATCCTCCACCACTTGATCATTAATGCTCAAATACCCTTTGTTTGACATCTTCAAGATCTTACTTGACTGAATCAACCCTCCATGATCTCTATCATTAAATTAGACATGATCTCCAATCTCATTCACATTAGTAGTTTCCCAACTACCTCTTTTTGTAGATCTAGTCTAAATTAATCTAGATTCACACACACAAAGTGGATATTTTATTATTATTGAGGATTGTGGATCCCTCTACCCTTTTATTTACTTAATTCGTGGAGAAAATCAAGAAATCTAATATTCCAAATGTGATGTGAAAATTTGGGAATGTTACAGCGTAGATCCAATCACTACACCAAAAGCTCAAACTATTAGTGAGGTCAGAATCCCAGGGTGTTAAGGGTGGGCCTAACCCCACCGGAGCATCTGAGGGTTGGGGCCCTTGCGCAGCACCCCTCATTACACAGACCCAGACACGTGGCTGTGGGCACTACCCGCACACGGGATATTACAAGGGTTTAAAAACTAAAACTAACTACAAACTAAATTAAAAATTTTACAAAAATGTAGAGGAGGTTTCAAACAACCTTCCTCTAACTTGAAAAATAATCTAGGAATAAAAAACTAATAATCCTGATTCTAAGGATTTTGCATCTTTTGCAGAGTATGGTCACACAATTTTCAGATATCTAGCATTGTCTTGAGCTGAGGTGGCTAAGATATTCATGACCGGATTTGATTCTTGAAGATGGAATTTGAAATTGTTGATTGAGACTTTTTAGTTGATTCTGTGAGAAGTAGAAGAGTTTTTTTTTCTGATGGTAAGGTTTGATCAAAAAATTCCAAGAATTTTCTTGATCAAACTTATTAACTTTCCTGATTAGTTCTTGTTGTTGTTCTTCTCTCTATTTCCATTTCAATTCTATTTCTTTTGTCAATAAAAGCACATCAGACGTTTTTTCTTCAATAAGTCCTGTTATGAACAGTTGGTGACATAAAAGCTGTATGACCTCATTTGATTTGTTGAATGTCTTAATCGTTGCTTTTTCTGCTCAAGAAATCTATTTTTTCCACTCTGCAAATAATAATTCTCCATGAATCTTATCTATCTGAGGTATATTAGCTTGTTTTCCCATATCTAAATCTTGCCATTAAATATGTTCTTCAATTTGTTTTTGAATTTTCTCACATTCAAGTTTTTGAATGGCAATTTGCTGAATCATTATTTTATTGGAATCACAATAAGAATCAAACGTAGCAACTTGATGACAAAATACCTTTTGATGCTTTCCAATCATTGTATCTATATCAAGCGCTTTTTTAATGAATTTTTCTGACTGTGATTGATTCTGTAATTTTGCCATGGTTCCCTCCAGCTATGTCTATTTATCTTTAAGCTTTGTATGATGTTCCAACTTAAGGTTTTCAAAAACTTTATGTAAATATTCTAAATTTTCTCTGATCTATTCTATACACTTGACTTTCTCTGTATCTAACATGTGTTCCAATTACTTTATCCTGGATTACTTCTGCTTCAAGAGTGTTTTTATTTCACTTTCCTTATCTACAGTAGCTGTAGCATAAGCTCCAGCATATTGTGACAGTTTAGTCAAATTTTCAGTGGGATCCTCTGATGAATATTTCCAGAGGATTTCAATTGATTCATCTTTAGATTTAAGAGTTGTTTCATTAGTACTTTTTCTCTTATTTCTTTTGACCATAGCTCTATGGCTCGGACTATAGAAGATAGCCAATGATGGAATGTCTTCTATTTTAAAAATGATTTGATCTGTGGAGTAGGCTGGAATGATTTCTTTGCTCTGTGTTGCTGGGATTGTTTGTAAAGGGTTGACAGTCCGAAGTATCCTTTGGGAAGGCTCTGGCATTTGAAAACCTGTTGCTTGATCATTATTGACCTTTTCTTTAGAAGTCTTTATTGGTTGGGAAAATTGTTCCCATTCATTTATTATGTCTTTTCCTTCAGATGATTTAGATTGATCTTCTATTATCTGATCCTTTGGAACTGCTTCTATATTTTATTCAGTGGCATTGTTGTTTGTTTTTTCTTTCAACTCTATGTCTTGAATAATCTGGTCCATTTTCAAATCGGTTTTTGCAGATTCAGACTCATCTTCAGATTGATCTGTCTTATCATATTGCTGTTGAGACTAACCAAATTCAATTTCAGAAACATCATTCATTTCTTCATCAAGCCTAACACTTGGAGTGTGTTTTTCTTCTTCCATGGCTAGAAAATTCAAAAGGAAATTCTTTAATTTCTTATTTCTGTATTCCTGAAAAGCTTCGACATCTTCTTGAATTGATTGATTGGAAACCCTTTTAATAACATCTGAAAAATCTTCGACTCCTTGAAAGAAGTGATCAAGCTGCTCTTCTTCTTTTATAAAAGGCTTTGTCTTAAGTCTTGCCATGTAATTCTCAATTTCATCATTGGGATCATACACTCTCCCGAGCATAAATGCTAGATTTAACATCTGAATATTAGCAACCTCTTTGTATGTATGGCCAATATTGGCCAAAGTAAAAGTACCGCATTGTACAGGGAATGAATGCAAAATAACGCTTTTGTCATCCTTTAACTATTTGGTGACACCATTAATAATTTGATAAGCTATTTCTCTCCCAAACAGTCTATCCAGAACATAATATGGAAAAACATGTGGAAGAGCGGAACTTCCAAATACTCGAACATATGTAAATTTCTCTTCACTAAACCATCGAGCTGTAGGAACAATATCTCTACTGACTTCCTTGGAAACCCTAGGGATATTTTTTTATCGAAAATCATTTGATACATAAGCAGCATAACTCCATAACAGAATTTATAGAAATGCAAGTGGTATTTGGAATCCTAGAGTTCTTTATGGTAAATATGGATTGGTGTAGGGTCCGTAATGGTCCATTTCCAACCCATGATTGGAAATGTAGAAGTATAACAGATGGAATCCATAACATAGGCGGACATGAAAATGGGTGAATTTTCTTGAGGTGAAGCATTCCTTTTATTCCTATATTCAATAATGTTTTTGGCTAAATAATTAGATAAAAGGTCTGCCCAATTCAAAATGGATGAATTGACGATTGCGTCAATTTAGGGAACCCAGTCTCTAGAGAACCTAGTATTATCACATCTAACAAATAACCTACACAACATACCAGAAGAAAGATAATAGGGATGAAGGATTTGTGCAATGGGGTACATACTAGATTTTTCTTGCTTTAGTTTTCCCTCATTTTCCTTCCACTCATGGATGACCTTGATGAGATCTAGATGTTTAGCTTTGAAAATTTTCACATATCTATTGTCATACTTCTGTTGCGGAGCTGGTAAATGATACATGGCTGCCAAATCTTCAGCTTTAAAAGAACCCATAGTGTCTCCTATGAAATTCTTAAACACTCTGTCTTCAATATTTATATTTTCAACTGCCCACTTGATCATATCTGTGTAAGGCATAATCTTTGGTCTTGTGTCTATCTTATGAATAAACGAGCATGCAACATCAAAAAGGGTTGCATGAGAAGTGATACCAGTGCCTGTTGCAAATATATTTCTTATCACTTTTGGCCCTTCATCCTCAAATAGTTTGTACATAGCTTCCCATGATGAGACACCGCAATCCTTTTTACAGACAGTGTCTGAAAATAGCAAAGGCATATCTGTATCTTCTGAGGATGATGCTTGAGAAACTTATTTACCTTTCTTACTCATCTCAAACTCTTTCAATTCGATAATTGATTTCTTGATAATGAAATGAAATATATCATATAACGAGTATTTACAAAGATGTATCAGAATTTATTTCAAACTCATGCGAAAGACTGTTAATATCATCAATCATCTCTTCATAATTCATTATGATTTCAAAATTTAATGCTTGACATGGTTTCACCTGCCTTCGCATGCAATACTTATTAATATTTTAAAGCCGTTAAGATCTAAAATTCAATCTGATATGACATAAGTTGATTTTCACATGCTGAGATTATTAAATGCACAAATCGTAATGATTTCTTATAATATTTCGTGATTGTCTTGTAAACATTGCGAAATGCGATCTGCGCAAATTGTAGATCACAAGATTTAAAAGATATATTTAAATCTATATTATATTTTTGAGTTTATTCTCTTCGTCGGGTCCGTGGTCATCGCAAATTTTATCACTTTGTTCCTTTAAGTCTTAATTAAATCAAGTGCGATGCAAAAAAGGAAATTAAAGCTTTCTAACGAGCGCATCTCGTTGTTCACAGATTTTATGCTTTAATATTTACTTTTGAAAAAATATCATATATGATGAGCGATGCGCTTTTTGAAGAGGAATTTTATTTCCTAAGTGTTTTTTGAAAGGATTTAAAAAAAAGGATTTTCCTATTTATTTCTAAAGGGTCCCTATTTATAAAAATAAATGGGGGTTGTTGTATAGTACAAGAGAGTCTCATACTCATGTGAGAATCGCTAAGAATAATTAATGCCTCTTCACAATAACTGAATTACCATATATTCATTGTACGGTCAATGATTAACAAAAACATGATGAGAGCCATACATTATCACTACCTTAAAACTCACTCATAACCAGCATATAACCAACAAATATATCAAGGATATGACAACCATATAAACAAGTATATTTACCCATAGAATACCATGTAGAATAAGCTATTAATAATGAATGCAAAATCCAACTAGGTTCGAGACTTCCACGTTCCACCTGGCCACAAATTGGATGAGCTAAATATCTCTTCAAACAATCACCCACATCCCATATTCCAAGCATCAATATGGGATCTCATATAACAAATCCATCAAAACCAATCAAAGGCTTCTAGAGGCCAAACCAACTCAACCCTCCACTAGTGATTCCACCTCAAAATCGGACATCGCAAATCATTACTTGATTGATCTCTATACATGTTATCAAGGGCTCCAGGGTGTTTGTTCAAACCAGGGCTCCAAGACTAGTAACTCAACCCACAGTTGTTGCCAGGATCTAGAGTGTTTTTCCAACCAAGGCTCCAAGACTATAACTCAACCTACCAATGACTCTAGAGAATTTATCCAACAAAGGATACATGACTATCAACTCAACCCAATTTGTTACATGGCTCTAGAAAATTTGTCCAACCAAGCCTCTAGGAAGTAATAACTTAACCCACAGTTAAAGGAACATGAGAAGAAACCATAAAATAAAAGGAAATGAACCCACAACACCATGCCTACTCAGGAAATGGAAAGGATAGGCAAAACCATTATCAATCTAGGAAATCCTTCATGTCAATGATAGATCATGACCAAGAAACCACATGCATATTCCATGCTTTCCAAAACTAATGAGGAAAACATACATACAACTTGGTACCTGCAAGCAAAACTACTCTAGTTGTCCACCTCGATGTCCTCTTGCACTTTCCTTCTCTTCCTTTGCTTTCTTACTCCAAATTCAATGTATTCTACACTACTCCAAGAGTGCTACAATAAAACTGTATGTGTCCAAGAGTATGCGAGAGAGAGAGAGAGAGAGAGAGAGAGAGAGAGAGAGAAAATGAGAGCTTCGAAACTGAACTGATCAAAAAGCCATAAACTAATCCTTAGAAGCCTTTATATTAATCATGTCTCTAATTTCTTCAATTTTCCATTACTTTCCTTCATTTTCCTCCTCACATGCCACATGTGACCTTTCACCTTTCTTTTCTCATAATTTCCTTTATTTTAATAAATAAATGTCAGTTAATTCCACTTTTCCTTTCCAAAGCCTTAGCCATTTCCTTTTTCAATTTCCATAGCCATAATAAACCATATGAACACTCCCACTAGGATGTTTTTTCCCATCATTCAACTTCGAATACATGTTTTGTGACCATGGTTATTATTTTTCCATTATTAACTTTTATTGCATGGAATTTTCACCAGGGATGTTACACTCATGTCCCCTCATTATAAATGATGCAAGAAGACTCAGGGTGGCGCCGATACATCGTGCGGTTTGGTGGTGGTGAGGAGATATTCTCACCCTACAACTTTTGGTATGTTGGGGTCATGAGTTTCATGGGCTTAGGAACATTTTCATGTTATATTGGTGATATCAGTGGCATTTGCTACTATGGTGGTATCAAGGCACTCTTGTCTATTTTTTTCCTTAAGCTTCTCTCTTCTTACATGCCATAGAGAATGAGCTTGTTTTTGAATTAGTGGTCGTGTTTTCAAATTAATCTCTGTAGGACAACAATTTTGTAGGTATTTCATATTCCTTCTGATTATTGGTTACTGGTTGTTGGAACCTTGGTAATTTATCTTTTTTTTTTTAGTTCAAGGATTTTCTCTTTCTGTTTGAAGGTGTAACATATAATTAGGGTGTTTCGTTTCTTCTTTCTCTATAATTCGATGATAAATCCTCTGGTGAGGAACTGAGGTTTTTCTTTTGCACCTCTGAAAGCCCTTTGTCTCTTTTCAATTGGAATTGTTACGATTAAGTCTTTGTTGGGTCTGAAATATACGTGTGTTTCAAATGATTGGTCGAGTCTGGGGAGTCTTATGGTAGCATCTTCTAAATGGGGATTTCAAAAGTTTAGGCCTCTATTGTGTAGCGAATTTCCAATTTCTCTTCAAATTAATTCATGGGTGTGGAGACTAGGGGATGATTTGATTGTGCTTGTGACTGACTTTGGAGAGCCAGTGGTTTTTTCCTATGGCCAGTCAAGCTGGTTATGGCTCTTTCTTTGGTTTTATTATCGGTCCTAGTGTTCTTGTTATCATTCCTCCTTCAACGAATGCCTAGTTGTAAAGGAGGAGCTAGCTCTTCTAGTATTCGTCATTGTTGATTTTTTTCTTGGGAATCATTTACTTCCCACTTTGTTTCAGTCCCTCTAGAAGGCTAAAATGAAATTTTGTTGTTGGAATCGAATGATTTTGGATATTATCCTTACTTTTCTGATTCAAAATAAGGAGGAAAATGTCTCAAATGGGTTCTAGACCCAAGAAAGTTTAGGAAGAGGAGAGTTCATTTTTTTCATTCTCTCATTGTCCACCAACGAATTTACACTCCCTTTCATATGGTTCTATGAGATAAACAAGTTGATATTACAAGCTCTTTCTTTCTCAATAGGACATAAAGTGTCTCTTGAGGAATATAATATTTATCTTGGATGTTATTGATTCTCGCCTAAAATGTTTGGAACAATTTGTCATGCTAGACTTAGACAAAGCCTAAGGAGATATTAGAGATCCTTTTGGAGACCCTAATAACCCTCTTGTTGATAGTACACATGATTTCATGATTATTTCTCCTAATTAAGGCAAGTCTCTGGCTTTGCAATTTTAACATCTATGCGCTCCACATTTTTGTGGCTTCAACTATTTTTAATGCACCTCCCTATGGTGAAATACAAAAGTTTAAATATGGAGAAGGTTATTTCTTGGGCCTTCTCTTGTTTTTGTTCCATGCCTCTATTACTTGTTGAATGTGGGCCGACAATCGATTGTGGTTGTGCATTATCTAGTGTTTTGAGTAATGCCACTAGTATGGTCTTTACTCTTACTTAATGCTCTTCATATTGCCATGGTTGTTAATTTCAGGTTTAGGCTTTCTCTTTGGTTCCTTGGTTTGTGGTACATTTCCTATAGGAAATGGTTCTCTTACTTATGTCAGATGGAAGTAACAATGTTCTCGCATGTATATGGAAAGTTAATGTGTTGGTATTAGATGGTTTTTGGCCTTGAAATAATGATGGTGCACTATGGTTATTATCATTTGATGTTTATTTGTAACTGTGGAAATTTTTCTTCTATGTTGTATGTTATTTTTCCTTATGGTGTTGAAAGGCATAACTCATATCTCTCTTCTTGGCATAGTTATTCTCTCTTAGTTTTGAAGCCTCGGTTTTCTGTTGATGGCTAGTTTTCTTATGCTTGTTGTCATTTTGTGGAGATCACCACATTGAGGCGAGTATATTCTGCAAAATATGGACATGTGAACTCAATGTAAACTTTGGTTTATTAATGAAAATATTTTGTGTCAGTTTACAAAAAAAGAAAAACCAATAGATTATATCCCTATCGTTTGTTTTTTAAATACATTTAAACTAATGACAATACCTGAATATATTAAAGAAGCCAATGTCGTTAGATTGCTCCAATTCTCGAAATCATTGTGAGGTCACAAGATACCCACTATCCATTATTATTTAATAATTTTGAAGCTTAACATTATTGACAAGAAACCATTCACATAATGCTTATTGTTCATACGTAAGATGAAGAAAAGAAAATAGGGTTAATTCTAGCCTTTCAAACAAATATCACACCATTATTGTATTTTTATTATTAATATTATCTTATAATTTGAAAAACAAATTGTAAATTTAAATGTACTACATGGTCTTCACACGGTAATTTAAAAAAAAAAAATTAACACATTACATTGGTGAAATATCCAAGCCTTTTAAATTCTTTAACTAGAGCCACCAACACTAATGATTTGGAATTATGCAGGAACAAAACATAATAAAAATATAAACATAAGTAGAGATATGCAGGAAAACTAAAACTTCATTTCATTAATATCGAAGAATTGAAATATGCTTACATACAAAATGGAAATTAACTAGCTCGAGCTATGGTAGCTTATCTCTGAGAAGATATGTGGCAGCTATGTGCCTCTGAAATGTGTTATAATGAGGCTCAAGGGCCTATTTATTATTGATAAACAATGGAAAATTATAAACATCCAAAAACATAACCCTAGGATATGAATCACCAAATCTGTGGGCCCCGTTGGGGTAAATTGGTACATCAATTTCTCGGGGTCGTAACTTTGGCATACGATCTTTATTGACGTGAAAAATACTTCGTTACAAATAATTTTCCTATTACTACAATTTTCGACTACAAAAATAAGTCAAAGAATGATGTTTGCCCATTTTTCAAAAAAAAAAAACATTATCTAGGGCCTCAAAACGGCTCCGGAAGTTCACGGCCCGAAAAACTGCCAAAATTAGTAAACTGTGCTACAATTAAGGAAACTAAAAAAGTGAAAGAAACAATGTTGGGGGTCCAAGTGGAATAGGTAGGAGACCACCATTAAATATCCACACAAATCAACTACGTTCTTAAAACCATGACTCCTGATCTAATAACTTTAATTTACTACGTCAAATTTACCTAATAACTCCCCTCTAAACTATGTTGGAAAACTTCTTTAGGTTCAATATGCTCTCCTCAACCGGCACCTAGGTCGAATTCAAGACTTATATGCAACCCTAACGAAGTTGTATAGTCATATGCTCATATACATGTAATCTACCGATTTCCATCTCCAAAGTATTAATTTATTTTAAATTATTGTTTTTATGAAACTTATTCCACCTAATGATATTAAGTAATATTTTTATGTAGGTAAATCCTCTCTGCGGACAGAGATGATCCTTATAGCCCTAGAGTGGGTCTAGAAACAAGGAATCATGCTAGAGTGTAGGTTCCTATGTATTTTAATGAAAGAGGATGCAATAAGATGGCCTACCTGTGGTCCAATGCCATCGTCGACAATCGTAGTGGTGATGAGATGAGAATGTCTCGCTCCTAATTTGGAAAGTCAAAATCCCTTCACTTATCGCATTTGGACACCTGAACAGAAATCAGAAAATGATAACCACATACCACATAATAATTTCATCCAAAAAATACTAGCCAGTCAGATAATACTAAGCATATTGCATTTGATAAAGAAAAAATACCAGATGGGAACCAAACAATAGTCACTTATATTATTAGGTAGAAATAAGAGATACAAACATGCTCTGACGTTGCGGTCTCTTCTAGCAGAGTTCGGGCGAAGCACGTCTCAAAGATCATCAGAGAATTCGTACGGGATGAGGGCCCTCTCGATGGAGTTCCTTCTCGAAATACCTTCTCAATAACTCAGTTATTCAGCCATAGTTCAGTTCTCCAAGTTTAGCTCTTCAGCTGTATAATTCTCTTTGTTCAGCTAGCTTTCATAAAGGGAGATGGCTTGTTTATATAGAGGAAAAGGAGGAGGTTGGGATCCCTACAAAGGTGGAAGGGAGGCCTATCCTTTAAGAGTGTTCCAAGGGAGGTGGAAACCACTAACCAAAGGAGGAAACCTATGGATGTTTAGTTCAACCACTCCCAATGACTCATCCTCAAGGTTGTGGGAATGGAATCTCCGCCTCTATTTTTTTTTTAAATTCCATAAAAAACTTTGCGCGGGTGTCTAACCGGCACACAGCACCAAGTGGCGCAGGCTCAATGTTAAATTTGCAGGTCGACACGAGGATGTAACGGGCTACTCACACAAAGGCAAAAATAGGGATTTTCAGAGCTCTGCTTAGGGAAATGTCAACAAGAAGAATGTTGCTTTCATCAAAAGGGATGCAAGGATGGTATTTTCAAAGCATGAAGCTGTGTATTGGTCATAGAAATGACCCTCCAATGTGCGAGTTGGGGATTGCAAGGACAGTGACAAAATGTTGTGTAACAGATGCCCCCTAAAGCATGAGGTCCAAGGGAGAGGGAGGGGTGAAATGGTTTATGAGAAAGAATTCAAACCAAACACCGCTATCAGAAAACTTGCAATTGTAAATACAAATGATATCGTTGATACATGAACATGTGGCATGGGCACAGAAATCAATAATAGAGTATATAAAAACTAAGATCGAGGTATGGACGTAGCCGTCCGGTCAACAAATTCATGCAATAAGTCATAATAATCTACAAAAAAATCCACAGCCTGGATTTTATCAGACAAAATCCAGCGTCTTGCGCTCCATCTCGACCCGAACAAGTACAATTTCTAGCATGCGAATGTATGAGCTGAAATTTAACATGCAAGAAAATCGTCTGATTACCAACCAATGAGGAAAGTTGTTAACAGATGCGAGAGGAACCACCAATAATGAAAATGGATCTCAAGGTACGAAAGGTACAATCCATGAAATGTGAGCAGTGATCTGGCGTCGAACACCCGTAGAGTCAGTCAATTGAAGGCCAATGATGTGGACCTTGGGTCGAATGCGAAGAACCTGCCATTAAGGCATGCAGGCTCCAAGGTACTGGAAGGGAGTCTCTAGTTCAGATTCCTGGACAATGACCTGAAGTCGACAGGAAGTGACCTGGTCGATGGAGGGCCATAACGTTTCCCACATCATCGACATGAGACAGAGGAATATGACGTTTGTGAATCAGGACCAATAGAGAATCAGAGGGAGGTTGAAAACTGCAGAGGCAAGCTTCTCTTGAACATATTAGCAACACAACACTGGATTTGGAAGTATTTGACATCAAAGGATCTGAGGTCATGATGACGTGGCAAAGAGAAAATGAGAGGTCAAAAGAGATTACCCAAAAACATGGAGGTAAAATGGACGAAATGAGGTGTCCCCAACCTGACACGAATGCAGACAAGTGCCATGTTCAAGAGCGACATACTGCCAACACAACTAAAATATGTTCCATTTCCCCCCACCATTTCTGGCGAGTACCCAGATTATTTTTGAAAACAAGCTTGAAGGGGATAGCATATGCTTACACTGTAAGTTTATCCTTCGGACAAATCCATCCTAGTACATTTTACGAGACCTAGGAAGGAGGAACTCGAATAATGTCATGGTGACGAAGTTCGATGTCATCAGTGTTTAATGAGTCTAACAAAGGAAAAACTCGGCATCTTTTCACGTTTAGAGAGTTTGAAAAGAAGGCAGATAAGAAAACTCCAGTAGTCCCTTTTCGTAGGTAGTCTCATAGATGCGAAAAGGTAGAAAACAAAGTCTGAAAGAACTTCTTAGTCACGATAGGCTAAGGTATTCCTTTTTCATAAATAATCCATCCCAACCCGAAAAAGGAGTAAACGTATACTAGATAGATATCATTTTGCAGCTATTTAACGAGTTCAAAAAGACAAGCGTCTCGGCAATATTTTCAATTTTAGAGAGTCAGAAAAGAGCTAAAAGATGACTCTAGTAGTGAATTTTTCGTGTTTTTACCGAGTTCAAAAAAAGTATAAAATATAACTCGTTACTTCATCATTTTCACATGAAAACCTGTTGCTGCACAAGAGACATGTATAAAACCCATTTTTCGAAAATAATATAATAAAATAATCGAAAAAAATGTCTTAAAACCTAATTAGGGTTGCGAAAAAGTTATAAAATGCCAAAAATGGTAAAAATAATTACTTTTCATTTTTTACCTCTTGTGGAGCAATAGTTGCCCATTTTACTTTGTAATATTGCGGTGATGATAGTGGCCAATCCAGTAGATCAATCACAAATCCATCAACTCCAGGTAAGATTTGAGATCCCTCTTGATATTTTAAGATATTTCTTGCTTCCTTCATTTGTCAATTTCGAATTTTGGGGGAGGAAATGTAAAAATTAGGGTTGCACAGTTGGTGTGGGTTTCGGGCACGGAGTCGTGCCAACCGCATGATTTTTAACACTAGGACGCACCCATTGGTGTGACTGTTTTAGAAACAGTTGCGCCAACAACAAAAACCAAATTCTAGAAAAAATAGGTATCAAATACTACAATTGTTTACAAATTTAAGGGCTAAAATTGACTCATACCACTCATATGTGTGTGTTTGCAGGTAGAAAGAGGCAAAATGGTCATTGAATGGGAAGAACAGGAACATAGTGAAGAAGATGAGCTAGCCATGGAAAATGGAAAATGAGGGAGTTATGGAAGCCCTCAGAAAATGTGTTTTGAAAAAATTATTTTTAACACTGTGTCTCTGAGCCCAACCAGAATTGCTACAGTATCTGATCATTATATGGGATGAAAATAAAGAAAAGTTCATCCTATGGGATCAAGAACTTGAGATTGATGTTTATGACGTGTACTTCATCATAGCATTATCGTGGAGAGGTGCAACACCACTCCTAACTGGCACTCGGCCCTGCATGGAAAACATGACCATGGTGGTAGACAGGGTATGTCGAGGAGAACGGAAAGGATCAGGTAGTGGGAAAGTTGATATACAAACTATCCCAGATTTGACACTATGCGTGGTATCTCATACCATCACACAGGCTGCGGGATCACAACCACCACACAAAGCAACAAAGACATAGTTGCTTCTTGCTGTGGATTGCATGGCTCCGACCATCTAAAACTAGGCAGAGGCCGTGATCATGAACATGAAGTGCCAACTAACCAAATGCAAGAAGACCAAACTAAAATAATTTTGTTATGGATCCATCCTGGTATGGTTCTTCTTGGCACGATTACAAATTTTTCAGCAACAGGAGCTCATAGTTCCGACACCACCAGCGAGAGAACCACGGATGGCTCGATGGGAAGTACTGATGCCAAGGGTAGGGGGCGGCCAACAGATGTCTTGGAGGCCGGAATTTTTTTATTGGCTCCATCGAAAACTAATTTTCATGGAGGATTGGCCTCACTCTGGCATAGATTTCACTGATGATCTAGACCTCCCATTCCCGGAGGGAGAAGATTGGGATGAAGTTTTGGGTGAGACTCAATTTTTAAGTTTTATGATTATTACGATTTTTTTGTTTATTTATGTATGTTCTGACATTAAATCCATGTGATGCAAATGTTGGCCCAGAGAGACCTGTCGGTCTGTCACTGATAGCGAGGCGAATCCCTCGCGATTTCGACCCTCAAGGCTAAGGTGACGAGGAAGATGAGATAGTGTGCAACATGGAGTGGATCACCTGAGGAGTCCTGAATTATGCACGTTTTGATGATGTTCCTCGTGCCTATCAGAGACATAATGTAGGGGTGCCCAACTGAATCCACCACTTTTCGAGGCGGCTAGTACGGGCCATGACATGTTTTCACGAGCATCATGCTGATTATACACCTAGGTTTATTTTATCTGCATATTTTACGAGACATGATGTCTCAGGATGTAACAGAAACATACATATATTTTTTGACATTTATGATGCACACAGTTGCAAACATGCGATATATATATATACACACACACACATCTATTTCCTTACATGGATATCTTACATATTATGATTCTTTTACAAATTATGCAAATGTATATCTAATGCAATGTTAGCTATTGTATCAGTTAATATGTTCGTTCATCTAGGAATATGTTGATAAGTAATAAAATAAAAATGTATTTCCAACAAACGAATACATAAATACAATCTCAGAATGTGCATATTTCTAACCAAATAATGATTATTGAGTTGCAGAAAAACAAGCTGTGAATCTACATTTACAAGCAATGCGCATATGCCGAGGTTGATTGCCTTGGTTAATAGCTCAATGACAGTGCTATATTCAGCGACATTGTTTGTAGTTCATCCTAGAGAAATACCTTGTAGATCTGTCAGCTCACCAGCAGGATCATAAATTAGCTAGGCTACCGAAGACAAATTCTTGGTACTGCGAGAAGCACCATCCGCGAAATGAACATAAGGGGCAATAGACATCTGCACAATAAGCAAGACCCAATAAGTAGGAAAATGCTCACAAAGCACACCAAACCCAAAAACATGTACAAAAACGAAAATAACACCTATGTACACCTGTTATGCATGAATGCCTCATGCATAATATTTTTTGAGATACAACCCATTTCTAGGCTATTCAAGAGGATGACCTTCATAGTCAATTAGCTCATAGGCCCCATTTTGCAACACATGTTTAACGATGTAGGGCCCATACCACATAGGTTGAAATTTTCCTGCCCCCAGCTTATCATGAGCTTGGTCATACAAGAGGATGAGATCTTCTTCAACAAAAGAACGAGGGGAAACTGATTGATCAAAATGAGCTTTGACTCGCTTCTTTTGTGCTTCGATGACCAAAGTGGCTAAGCGACAAGTTTCATCCAACCTCTTTAAATAGAGGAGACACTCTTCTTCCGGTGAAGTGATTGGTATTAATTCCATAGCTAACTTGAGCGAAGGTATTTCGCACTCAATCAGGAGAGTAGCTTTCAGACCGTAAACCAACTGAAAAGGGGTGAATCCAGTCGCAATCTTAGTCAAAGTTCAGTATGCCCAGAGAGCCGAAAATAACATGAGATGCCAGTTCCAATTGTGGATCCCAATCATACACTGAAGCATTATGACAAGAAATTTGTTCACAACTTCAACCTGGCCATTGGCTTGAGGGTAGTATGGTGTTGAGCTATCGTGATGCAAAACCAACTTAGAAGTCAACTCCGCCACCATATAATGCCAAAAATGGGAACCATGATCAGTAACGATGGCTTGAGGGACACCAAACCTAGAAATAATATGATTGAATATGAAATAAGCAGCTGTCTTACCGTCAGTGGCAAGTGTAGGAATTTCTTCATCCCATTTGGTGATGTAGTCCACAACTACGATGATATAAGCATGCCCCCCAGCCAAGTGAAGGTTACACGTCATAAAATCGATGCCCCACTTCACACAGGGACCAACGACAATGACAGGGTGAAGAAGAATAGGTGGCGCACACAATTTCCATTGATAAATATGGCAATCAGGACATTTATGAACTGCGACAATAAATTTTTGATAATGGAAGGCCAAAAATAACCAGCACGAATTATCTTTGGTGCAGTGGCATAACCAGACATATCACCACCACATGCACCACTGTGACAATCATTCAATACTTTCTCAGCTTCCTCGAGGGTCAAACATTGGCAGAGTACGGAATCAACTCCAATGCGATAGAGCGTATCTCCAACTATACGATAAGGTTGTGAGTGATACCGGATGTTGGCCATCAATAAAAAAATTTCATAACTGATGATGGCTAAAACAGGTCTATTTGTTTTCAAGAAACAAATTTGGAGCAAATTTGTGAGTTTTTGAAGCATTTTTGTGTCCCTTGTCCAAAAAATCCACCTCTTTGATATCTTCACTTCAAAACCTTCAAAGAAAGCCCTATTGTTATAAAAGAAACTCTTTTCAGACCCATTTTCCATCTATTTTCCTTTGAAAAGTCCCTCTAAAAACCCCTTCATTTCACCTATTTTTCCCATTTTTACCCTTTATTTTCCTCAAAAATCCCCTTTAAACCTCATAAAATCCTTTTATTAAGGTTTGAATCCCTTTTCCCCCCTATCGAAAAATCCAAAAACCCTTAAAAACCTTCATTTTCTATCCAAATCCTTCATTTAAAAAAATCAGGCCTTAAGCTCCTTTCGCTTAAGCCCCAGTCCCCTTTCCCACCATGCGATCGGCTCCGTGACTGAGCGCTAAAACCCATCGGTGGTCGCACTTCGGTGATTCCAAGTTACCGCTTCCAATTTTTCTTTTTTCGTCGATGGTCGATCCTCCGATAAGATCTGGACCGTCCGTTCCCATGATAGGACGTCTCTCGCATTTCCTTTCTCCGCTTTCTATCACTCATAAACCATCACACTTTTCCATCGCATCGGAGCATCACATCGGGCTTCACCTTTTTCCCTTTCACCTTCCTTTCTCCACTGATGGTCATCCCCCGCGATCGCATCCTAGCTGTTGATCATTATCCCGATCCAACCGTCCTTCGTCCATCGCACTTGCTTCTCCCATCGGCCATTGGCGCATCGCATTTCCAAATTCCTCCTTTCCAGACCCTCTTCTCTACCGGTTTCGGATCCTCCGATTTAATCCCAACTGTCGATCTACTCCCAGATCTGACGGCTCCCACTGTTCCCTCCTTTACCCCACATATCGTTGTTCCCCTGATTTGTGAGGTCTCGATTCAATTTGGACCATCTGTTTAACCTAGATCTACGGTGTAGGTTCACTACAAGGGAATCCGACCAAAGTGGCTCGTACTCCCCAGTACCCTCGTAGTTGGCACTTTTAACTATGAAAGATCTCATATCTATTGTAGAGGTTTTCAGCAGAGGCACACACCCGAGATTTTCCTCTTTACCCCCAGGCCCGCCACTATGACATCATCCACTACTCCCACCACCAAGAACGTTGTGCCATCGCGCTCCCTCTCCACTGTCGATCAAATCCAATCGAACGATCCGTGCTCCTTCACTTTGCCCTCCTTCTTACCGATCATCCTCTACCAAATCATTCCACCGAAAATATCCCGACGGTTGATCCCACAGATCCGACGATCCTCGTTATTCTTCACACCCAACTCAGGAAACCTCTCCGACGTGCAATTTGAATGCTAAATGAGTGGTTTTATAGGGACAGGTATCACTCTCCAACTCGTATCATGTTCCCCCAGGTCAATACCACAGACCGCTCTGACCCCGCATGAAAAATGCCTCCAGTTTTTTGTGAAACCACCGATGCTCAATATTTGTGCCGAAAGAAAATTTAAACCCTAGTTATTTGATTTATTGTCATGGAATCCTCCATCAATGCATTCATCCCCCTCTTCACAGCTCTTCCGCCTTCACCCCGAGCCTCTGTAAAGAAATTTATCCAATTCACAGGGTTTTTATTAAAATTTTGATGTTTGTTGCAGGTTTAATGGTGGTAATCATAAAAGCCATCCTACAGTCAAAGAAAGTGACAAAGGCCAAGGGTGACGATCCTCTGTGGTCGAATTAAAAGTAAAAAAACATAGCCTAAGTTAATGAAAGTTAATGTAAAAATCAATTAGCAGAGTTAAAATATTAGAAATCTTCTCCATAAGGCTTCCCAAAGGCCGAGAAGCATTTACTCTATATTAATTAACCCTTTATTTCACTCCACCTCCTCATTCTTCTATAAATAGTTCACAAGGAGACATTGTTGTTGTTGGTTGGATACTTATTGAATGTAAATAGTTGTTTAGGCTGCTGAAGCTCTGTTAGTATTTGAATAAAGATAGGATGACAAGAGAAGTTTGAAGCTGTAAATACCTACTAGACTTGAAGATTATAGCTGGTTTGAACATCAAATATACAAGATGATTTATGGCATCCTGGCCTATGTCAATGGTGATGTTTTTCTTACTGTAATTTTTGTTTTTCTTATGTTTCCATACTCTCCACATTCTCTGATAAAGAACATCAAATTTAGATTAGGATTTACTGTAAAAGGTACCTAAGTCTCACTGATAAGCTTTATCTTTATGTTTTCTTCCAATTGTTGTTTTGAGGATAATTCAATAGAGTATAACCATTAAACTGTTGGTGAGCCTATGTTTCCTAAGTACAACTTGAGATATTGTCTTTGAAAGTTCTTGAAAAGTCTGCTAAGTAAAGTTGAACTAGAGAAGTCTATGGTTAGCCCTATCATCTAGTTTCTTCTCCAACAGCCAGGTTTGAAAAGTTCATTGAGAGTATGCCAAAAGCAGGATAGATTCAAATTTCTTACTTGATATTAGGCTATTCTTTTGTTTATCTTGAATGTTTTCTTCTTTCTGAAGGTAATCTGTTAGATTGTTGGATTGTTGTCTGAAAAGTGTGCTTTAGTAAATGTTTGCCCAAAGTAGTCTATGGTTTCCTTGTCCTTTGGCATGCTTCAAATAGTTACTTTGAAAGGATTTTATTGTTTAGTGAAGTTAATAGATTCTTAAATGGTTATTAGCTTTTCTTATTTCACAACACTTTTAATGTTCCATATCACAAATCAATCTAAAGAGATCCTTTGATATAGATGACTTGCCCCATGGACCACTCTTGAAACTTTTTATGCAATTAAATCCTTTTGTGACTCCATAGCCCAATGGATTGATACTGTCTCTTACCTATCCTATCAGCTGAACCATTCTTTCAACTTACTCACACCTTTACCCTTCAAAAGACTTCCTTTATTTTGATGATATCCTAGCCAACCAAAACCAAAACAAGTTCCCTTGAGATTCATAACTAGCCTAATATCATAAACAAAGCATAAATATATATCCTTTGAAAACACTTATATCGAGATATCCCTCTCTGAATCTAGGAGGGCTAGATCCTAGGATTCCAAAGTGGTTCTAATGTAGGCCCTACAACATTTGTTCTTTCCAATATTGCAAACTACGGGGATCCTAACATAATGGTAACCATACTGGGGAACTATATTGAGTAATAGATAACTTCACAACTCAAAAAACCCCTATTCATAAATGATACAAGTGTCACCAAGACTATTTATTATTGATTGTTGATGGTGAACAACAACCAAACCCTGAAAACAAGTAAAAATCCTTCACCTGGCGACTCCACAACTCCCAAAAGACCAAATGAATCCATTGGTAGAAGACTTTGAACTTGTTGAATAGACACAATGACATCTTTCTTGATTTACAAACATGGATTCGGGTATAGACCCAAAATCAAAACTATTGTCCATGATGGAAAAAATGATGTACATGCTTGAAAAGAGAATGGATGGGTATGAGGCTAGTTTAAATATTGATGATCTAGAACCACCCATGCTTTTTCCATATCAAGAACAAACTCAACTACTACAAGACCCAGACAATGAGAAATACATGTATGATGATCAAGACTTTATAGAAGATGATGAGGAAGGTTGTCAATAAATTCTTGATTGCCTACCTATAACTTGTGTTTTACTATTAAGAGATATTTACGAACAAAATGAAAATACTAATAGTGAGTAGTGCTTTGAGGAAACAAGTAGCCACTTAGAAAACGTAGAATCTGAAGTGGAAGGAGAACCAGTACATCTAGGGACTCTCCCTCTATGTTACAACTCATTTTAGATTACACTAGAAGAGTGGCATCATGATAATGTAGAAGAAACAACTCATGAACCTTGTATTCAAATTGAGTATCATAAAAATCATGAGGAGTTGTTTGAAACAGAATTAGAATAGGAAACAGTAGAAAATCCTCAAGGTTTCCCTGCAAGCACAAGTACTGATTCACTAGAAGAGGCTCAAGAAGACATCCAGCCTCAAAACCACTTAACACAAGAGAAAGAGGACTGTTGTACTTCTGTAGTTGCTGAAAGAGAAATCTCTCCTTTGAAAAAAGGAGAAATTGATCAAATACTAAACAAGAAGCTAGCCTCCAAACCTTCATTTGAACAAGATAATCATCAATATAGTGCCTATCCCACAAAACAACAAAATGGTACTCAAGAGAGAGAGGATAGTAGGGACATTAATGATAAATCTGAAACCAATCCTCTGTGGAGTATGAGATTTGATGGGTCATGTAGTAAAAGTAGTGCAGGAGTAGTAATATGGCTTTACAATATAGAAAACAATCATTCTGAAGGCCATTCATATTAATTGAATTTTCAATGCACAAGTAACATAGTATAATATGAGGCACTCCTTTTAGGGTTGCACTTACTGAAGAAATTAGGAGCCCAGAGGATAACAGTTCATGGGAATGCATAATTGGTAATTAGCCAAGTGAATAAGGAATGTATTGTTAAACATCCTAGACTTAGAGCCTATAAGGATGATGCCATGGACTTGTTAAAATCTTTTGAAGAATTCCAACTTACCCTTGTCCCTAAAAACCAAAGCATTCTTGCGAATGGATTTTCCCTTTTTGCTAGTATATGTCTGAGACCTTGTGAAAGCAAACAATACATAATTCAAGAAAAATTCAGACCAGTTGTCCCAAAAAATGAAAAGTACTGGAAAGTCTTTGGGGGAGAAAAACAAATAGAAGACTGTCCTACTGAGGATATATCATATTTTCAAAAGAAACCTTCTCCTGTTGCTGATATCAATTTGTCATCCAAAGAACTTGAGTTTACATCAGAAGCAAGCATAGATTTAGAGAAAGAAGAAATTTCACTGCTTGTTGATTTGTAAGTGAAGGATGATGATGCTTCCAAGGAACATATTGAAGATGTAGTCCTCAAAGCTGATGTCTTAGAGTCAGACAATCTACCAATCATGGAGAGCTAAAAAGAAGAGAGTTCTCATCTTTTCCTTGTTGATACTATGGAAGAATGTATGGAGGTCCTAATTGGCTCAAATTCTCAAGCATGGATCCTTTGCAAGAGCGAAATACATAAAAATTTGTCACCTTTTGTGATAGCCTTGGTTTTGAAGATTAATATTCAATATGTAGTATGGTTACCTCTGACAAGCGGCCATATTTTTTTCCTTTTTGTCACTACTCAACTGGCTACAGTGGCAGTATTGTATCATATAAAATAGCAAAGATTTCCAGGTTATATTATGGTAGGTAGGAATGTAAATAAAGCTCAGCCTGTGAGCATTTAGTTAGTTTTTTGTTTTTTCCTTTCAAAGAAAAATTGAAAAAATACAAAAACAATTGAAAAGGAGAAAAAGAGGGCAGATATAAAAGAAGAAAGGTACAACCCCATACCAAAAAAGAAAAGAAAATTTTGAAAGTGTGAAGGCCTAAATGCCACTACCAAAAGAGAGCACTGTTATTTAGTCATACAACCTAATCATGACTAGATAGATTTCAATTTAATATTGATAGGTTAGTGAATCAGATTAGCCAAACAATTTAAACTTGGATTATCAGTAGAATAGATTATCATAGAAAAATAGAGGTTCAAACAAGCTTAAAATCCTGAACATGTAAGTTTGATGAAGAATTTCTCAAATCATATCAAAACCTGAGCCAAAGATAGAAAAAGAACTGGTCCTAACATGCTGAAAGCTTGAACCAGGTAAAGAAGAAGACATCTCTAAAAAGATCAAAACCAGACCTGAAAGAAATAAATAAGGATGCTTGTAATTTTCAAATCTTAAGCCTTCACAATTTTTTTTTAATTTTCTATAAATTTCAGTCTATGTGTAGCTTTTTTTTATGCCATAGTCTTACAACAAATCAGACAGCTTAATCCTGGTTTTTCTATGTTTAAATTTATGTTTTAAAATACAGAGAATAAGATCTATCAGACACCTTAATCCTGACATATAGTAGATTAGGTAGAGAATTTTTGAGTCCAACTGTTTAATCTGGACTCATGGAAGTTATAAGGGTAGATTTAGATTAGTTTCCTGCTTTCAATAAAAGAATAAAATGTTGATGTTAAAGGGTTTGCAAGTCCAAATGCACCCATTGAAGAATTCTTTTTAGGAAGTAGGTTGTGTAGGTAGTTGTTTGGGAGAAATTGATTTGTTATGATGTAATTTTGATCATCTTTTCAAGCAGCATGATAAAAGAAGAAAAGGTTGTCAAAATGCAAAGCACAAGTTTACTTTCTAGATATTTATCTCTGAGGTTCTTGACACCTCCATGGAGCTGCCATCCCCAAGTGGCCACTGTTAGCCATCAATAAAATTTTGTCATAACTGATGATGGCTAAAATAGGTCAATTAGTCTTCAAGAAACAAATTTTGAGCAAATCTATGAGTTCTTGAAGCCTTATTGTGTCCCTTGTCCAAAAATCCACCTTTTTGATATCTTCACTTCAAAACCTTCAAAGGAAGCCCTTCTGTTATAAAAGAGACTATTTTCAGACCCATTTTCCATCTATTTTCCTTTGAAAAATCCCTTTAAAATCCTCTTCATTTCACCCATTTTGCCCATTTTTACCCTTTATTTTCCTAAAAAATCCCCTTTAAACCTGATAAAATCCTTTTATTAAGGTTTGAATCCCCTTTTTCCCCCTATCGGAAACTCCAAAAACCCTTAAAAACTTTCATTTTCTGTCCAAATCCTTCACTTTAAAAAATCAGGCCTTAAGCTCCTTTCGCTTAAGCCCCAACCCCCTTTCTTGCCATGCGACCTGCTCCGTGACCGAGTGCTAAAACTCATCGGTAGTCGCACTTTGGTGATTCCAAGTTCCCGCTTCCAAGTTTTCTTTTTCGCCGATGGTCGATCCTCCCATGAGATCTGGACTGTCCGTTCCCAAGATCTGATGACTCTCGCATTTCCTTTCTCCATTTTCTATTGCTCATCAGCCATCGTACTTCACCATCGTATCGCTCCATCGCATCGGCGCATCACATTGGGCTTCCCCCTTTTCCCTTCTGCCTTCCTTTCTCCACCAATGATCATCCCCCGCGATCGCATCCTAGCTGCTGATCATTATCCCGATCCAACGGTTCTCCGTCCATCGCACTTGCTTCTCCCATCGACCATTGGCACATCGTGTTTCCAAATTCCTCCCTCCTAGACCCTTTTATCCACCGATTTTCGATCCTATGATTTAATCCCAACCATCGATCTGCTCCCAGATCTGACGGCTCTCGCTGTTCCCTCCTTTACCCCACATATCATTCTTCCCCCGATTTGCGAGGTCTCAATGTAATCTGGATCATCCATTTAACCCATATCTACGGCACAAGTTCATTGTAGGGTCATCCAACCAAAGTGGCCCGTACTCCCCAGTGCCCCCGCTGTTGACTATTTTAACTATGGAAGATCTCAGATCTACGGCAGGGGTTTTCTGTGGAGGCACACCACGATATTTTCCTCTGTACCCCCAATCCCCCTGCTATGATATCATCCACTAGTCCCACCACCAAGAATGTTGTGCCATCGCACTCCCTCTCCACCGCCGATCAAATCCGATCGGACGATCTGTGCTCCTTTGCTTCGCCCTCCTTCTTACCGATCATCCTCTACCAAATCAGTCCACCAAAAAGATCCCCACCATTGATCCCACAGATACGACAGTCCTCATTCTTCTTCGCACCCAACTCACGAAACCTCTCTGGCTTGAAATTTGAATGCGAAATGAGTGGTTTTATAGTGTTAAACACCATGTTAAAGCACACACATGGTGTATGAGGAAGATGAACACACACACACAAGAGACTCAACACACAATGAATGATAAGCGTGAGGCTTTCTTATTTTTCCATTATACATGATGTACATTTATAGTACAATGCTGTGACTCTTGGTTTCACATTCCAAGGTCACTTGGACTCTATTGTGACTTTTCGCATTCCACACCTACCCATGTAGGATTAGGTGTTCCAACATCCCCCCTTAATCCGAAGGGGTATGTGTGAGTCCAAGAAGAGTTGTAATACAAATATGCAAAGTATAAATGGCAGCACTTGGGCTGAATCAACTCTCTGAAATGTTGGAAAAAAGAGGTGGTTTAAGGATGACCACAAACACTGGAACGCAATACATGTTGCAGTTCCCGGAACTCTTCCAAAACTGGCAAGAAGCTGAAGGCTTCTGCTAGAGGAATTGTCCCTCATATAAAAGGGAGACCTTCAACCTAAAAGAAGGGAGGTCTACTACCTGTGATGGTTTTAGGATTACCAACAACTCTGGAATGCTTGAAGCATTTCCTGGAACTCAACCAAAGATGGCAAGAAGCTGAAGGCTGCTAAGCTGAAGGCTTCTGCTAGAGGAAGTGTTCCTCATATATGAAAGGGAGACCTTCGACCTAAAATAAGGGAGGTCTACTACCTGTGATGGTTTTAGGTTATCCACCAACCAAATATGATGGTTTAAGGTTATCCACCAACCAAAGGTATGCTCATGGGCATCCGTGTCTCTGGCTACATCTCTGAATCTGGAATGACGAATTGTGGCTTAGGCTCGCTTGAACTGCTAGCTACAACTCTGAACATGGAATGAGAGATTGTGGCTCAAGCTCGCTTGATTTGTCGTTGAAGCTTGTACATGACCACCATTTCCCCCCCTGTCAGGGACAAGGTGAGATGATGGTGAAAACTCAACTGTAAGTTTGTTCAATATTCGTGAGCAAGTTCTAACATGTGTCGTAAACATGTTCTTGGCTGTTGATGCCCATTGCCAAGAAGCGATCCATCCAAGATTAATCTTGGTTCTTGCAGGAGGCTTGTGTCTGAAGCATCTGTATGTAGAATGAGTGTGTCGACCACAATTCTTGCATGGATGAAGATCGAAACGGTGATCTTTCATATGACCAACTCGATCAAAGTGTTGGCATTTTTCAATCTGATGTTGTTGTGGAGCAGGATCTGGAATAGCTGCAGGTGAACTGTCATACATGAATCCGGCACTCTGAAATATGATGGGCTTGGTGTAGTCTGGAATATGAAAGGTCACATCCTTTTCATATCCAAGACCAGTTCTGTGCTTGTTGTGGACAAGCTCTTCCCAAGGTCTGATGATGGGCTTAGGAAGTGCAGGTTGAACTGCTGCATCTGCATGTACATCTGCTCTTGAACAAGGAACTGAATGGGAATCAACTGCAACTTTATCTTCTTTCTTTAGATGAGAGTCCTTCACAATCGTCTGAACAGAAACAGGTTCAGAATGGTGACTCTTTTGCTGAAGTTCGTCTTGTTGGAGTTGAGATTCCAACTGCAAAAACTCAATCTTTTCTTGTGCATCTTGTAAACAACTTTGAATGTTACAAAGAGAATTCTTGCTCATTTTTATCATATCATGAACATTTGAATGAATGAGGTTATTCAACAACTCTAATGCCTCATTGATTTTAGCCATTTCAACAACTTAGGCTCAAAAAATGAAAGGGTGTCGGCTTCAACCGAAAATGCACCCGTTTACAATGTGATTCAACAACAAATACAAATGACTCCAAAGAATTTCCAACTATGGAAATCTCAAAGTACAAAATCTGCTCCTCAAATGATGGAGGGCAACCAACAATCCAACAACTCAAATTTACTGATTGCAATTATGGATGAAGATGCAAATTCCACTCAAAATACAATGTTAGCTCAATACAATATTCCTGCAAAATATGTGCAGCTGAAAACACTATGCAAGAAGTCTTTAAGGCAGCTGAATTTTCCTTCAAAGAGTTGTTTTCAATGATGACAAGCTTGTCTTCAAATGTCAATTTCTTCAAAAAAATCACCTTTATATTAATGCCACAAATCATATAATGTAATCTGCACTTTTGTTTATGTATTCAATCCATCTGCTTCATATGTCAATTCCTTCATTTCTGTTGTTCATATTTTCTCTTTGTTCTTCCTCTCTTCCTCTCTCTCTCTGCTGTTTTTTTTTTTTTTTAATTAATTAAAATTTAATTAAAAATGGGAATAATTAAAAATGAGGGGAATTAAAAGGGAAGGGAAATTCTAATGGGGGAGGATGGGATATTAAAATGGGAAGGGGGTTTATTAAAAATGGGGGGAATTTAAAAAATGGAAAAGAAAGATTAATTAAAAGGGAGGGGACGGGGGGTTTTAATTTAAAAGGAAGGGGGAATATTAAAGAAGGGATTAATTAAAGGAAGGGAATTAATTAAAAATGGGGATTAATTTTAGTGGAAGGGGAGGGAAATTAAATTAAAAGGGAGGGGAAAAGTAAACTAAAAGAAATTAATAGGTGAATTAATTATAAATGGAATTAATTTAGTGGGAGGGAATTTTAAAAAATTTAAAAGAGGAACTTAATTAAAAAATAAGAGTCGTATTATAATGGAGAGGAGTCGTAAGGGAGGGATGGTCGTGGGTTGGAGTAATGAGAGTCGAGGGCATAGGGGTATTGGGGAGCGGGGTCGATAGGAGCGTAGGGGATAAGGGGAGGCAGGTAGGTAGGTCGTGGGTTAGGGAGGGGTAGCGTGTAGGGAGTCGGGGTTAAGCCCAGGGAGAAGGGGTGTAGGGTGAGGGCGGAGGTAGGAGAGGTGATTCTGTGATTCGTTGAGGGCCGTAGGGAGTAGGCCACGGTGAGGGGCTGTTGTTGATTTGGGTAGAGTTTTAATGAGAGGCGTGGGGAATCGATAGAGGATGAAGGCCGAGTTGTTACAGAATTTTTATTTTTATTATTATTATTATTATTATTTTCTATGAGAACAGCAGAGTAGAAAGTAGAGATAGGAAATCCTCTTGAAAAACAGCAGTAGAATTTTTCTTCTTCCAAATATAGAGCAGAATTTTTCTAGATCCACAGTAGAATAATTTGCAGGAACTTGTAAACTTGCAAAAATGATTTTTCCAGCAGTAGAGAAAACCCAGAATTGCAGAAATTTTCAATGAAGAAACTCAGAAATATTTCTAGGAAAAACCCAGAATTTTCCAGAAACTAATTTTAAACATTTTTCCAGCAGCTCCAAAATGGTGCAGAAATTAAAATGCAGAGATTTTTCAATGGAAAAATAAGCAGTGAGAAAACCTTCAGATGCACAAGGCTACGTCTCCAAACCAATTTCTGAATGCTGCCAAGGATTTTGAATGTTGCTCCTTCTCAAAACTAATGCTTCTCTTCTTCAAAATACCTTTCCGAATCCAGCAAAATGTCTGCTGCAAAAACTCTCTAAATGCTGCAAAAATTTCAAGAATTTTGTAGATATGCACAGGCCATAAACACAAATGGCTCACTCAAATTGGAGCAGGGCCAACAATCGCCCGCTCTGATACCATGTTAAACACCATGTTAAAGCACACACATGGTGTATGAGGAAGATGAACACACACACACAAGAGACTCAACACACAATGAATGATAAGCGTGAGGATTTCTTATTTTTCCATTATACATGATGTACATTTATAGTACAATGGGGTGACTCTTGGTTTCACATTCCAAGGTCACTTGGACTCTATTGTGACTTTTCGCATTCCAAACCTACCCAAGTAGGATTAGGTGTTCCAACATATAGGGAAAAGTGTCACTCTCCAACCCGTATCGCTTTCCCCCAGCTCAATACCACAAACCACTCCAACCCTGCGTGAAAACCACCTCCAGTTTTCTGCCAAACCACCGATGCTTAATCTTCGTGTCAAAAGCAAATTTAAACCCTTGTTCTTTTCTTTGTTGTCATGGAATCCTCTATCAATGCATTCATCCCCCTCTGCACAGCTCTTTTGCCTTGACCCTGAGCCTCTGTAAAGTAGTTTATCCAATTCACAGGGTTTTTATTAAAAGTTTGATGTTTGTTGCAGCTATAATGGTGGTAATCATAAAATCCATCCCACAGTCAAAGAAAGTGACAAAGGCCGAGGGTGACGATCCTCTGTGGCCGAATTCAAAGTCAGAAAATGCAACCTGAGTTGATGAAAGTTAATTTAAAAATAAATTATCAAAGTTAAAATATTATAAATCTTCTCCATAAGGCTTCCCAAAGGCCGAGAAGCATTTACTCTGTATTAATTAACCTTTTATTTCACTCCAACTCCTCATTATTCTATAAATACTTCACAAGGAGACATTGTTGTTGTTGGTTGGATACTTATTGAATGTAAATAGTTGCCGAGGCTACTGAAGCTCTGTTAGTATTTGAAGAAATATAGGTTGAGAAGAGAAGTTTGAAGCTATAAAGACCTACTGGACTGGAAGATTGTAACTAGTTTGAACATCAAATATACAAGCTGATTTATGGGATCCTATTATATGTCAATGGTGATGTTTTTGTTACTGTAATTTTTGTTTTCCTTATGTTTCCATACTGTCCTCTTTATCTGATAAAGAACAACAGATTTAGATTAGGATTTACTGTGAAAGGTACCCTAAGTATCACTGATAAGATTTATCTTTATGTTTTATTCTAATTGTTGTTTTGAGTATAATTCAATAGAGTATAACCATTGAAGTGTTGGTGAGCCCATGTTTCCCGGGTACAACTTGAGATATTGTCTTTGAAAGTTCTTGAAAAGTCTGCTAAGTAAATTTGAACTAGAGAAGTTTATGGTTAGCCCTGTCCTATAGTTTCTTCTCCAACAGCCAGCTTTGAAAAATTCCCTGAGAGTATGCCAAAAGCATAATAGATTCAAAGTTCTTACTTGATATTAGGCTATTATTTTGTTTATCTTGAATGTTTTCTTCTTTCTGAAGGTGATCTGTTAGATTGCTAGATTGTTGTCTGAAAAGTGTGCTTTAGTAAAAGTTTTCCCAAAGTAGTCTATGGTTTTCCCTATCCTTTGGCTTGCTTAAAATAGTTACTTTGAAAGGATTTTCTTGTTTAGTGAAGTTAATAGATTCTTAAATGGTTATTAGCTTTGCTTCTTTCACAACACTTTTAATGTTCCATATCACAAATCAATCTAAAGAGATCCTTTGATATAGATGACTTGCCCCATGGGCCACTCTTGAAACTTGTTGTGTAATTAAATCCTTTTGTGACTCCATAGCCCAATGGACTGATACTGTCTCTTACCTATCCTATCAGCTGAACCATTCTTTCAACTTACTCACACCTTTACCCTTCAAAAGACTTCCTTTATTTTGATGATATCCTACCCAAGCAAAACCAAAACAAGTTCCCTTGATCTTCATAACTAGCCTAATATCATAAACAAAGCATAAATATATATCCTTTGAAAACACTTATATAGAGAGATCCCTCTCTGAATCTAGGAGGGCTAGATCCTAGGATTCCAAAGTGGTTCTGATGTAGGCCCTGCAGCATTTGTTCTTGCCAATCTTGTAAACTATGGGGATCGTAACACTGGATACGGCGACAAGCATCCTTTGTCAACTCAGATCAGAATGTGGAAGTCTGGAGATATATGATGGTATCACCATACCAGGGGTTGAGGGTGCTAATAAAGAAAAATTTATCATCCGGAATATGGTCCTCAGAATGAGACAAAGCAGATTCAGAAGGGAGGGAACAAATCAAATCAGAAAAAACTAGTGATTTCTTTGATTTGGCAGCAATAAATTCCAAATCGAACTATTGAAGGATAAGGATCCATTTCGAGTATTTTCCCCCTAGAAATTGTCGAGACAAAATATAGGTCATGGGGTTGCAATTAGAAATCATAGTCATCGTACGCAAAAGGATATAATGACGAAAGCGCTGGACGACTTGGACCACAACTAGTGCTAACTTCTCGGCATGATCATAATGCGTTTCAAGATTGAGAAGGTTATGAGACAAGTAATAAGTGACATGTTTGTTACCATCATCTTCTTGTACCAAAACCATGGAAATTGTACTAAAAGAGACAACTAAATAGAGAGAAAAATCACAGTGATAGTTCAGAGGACGTAATAAAGGAACATTGACCAAGAACGTCTTGAGTGCATCAAAATATTATTGAGCAGTCTCATCCCAACAGAAAGGGATGTCCTGTTTCAAAATTCGTGTGAATCCTTTAGCTACTTTTTCATATTTCGGTATAAAACAGCATAGAAAAATCACGTTTCCTTCCAGACTCTACAACTGATGTAATGAGGATGGAGAGGGGAGATTAACAATAGCCTCAAACTTGAGTGTATCGAAGCAAATTCCATCTTTAGACACGATAAACCCGAAAATTATACTGGAATCAACAGAGAAGACACATTTATGCGGATTAAGATGAATGTTGTAGTGTCGACAACGAAGAAATATCCGACGAAGATGGTCTGAATGGTCCCTACGCTTAGCTAAATGAGCTGGAAGGTCATCTAGGTAAGGTTAAATGATGTGATGAATGTCATGGACAACGTAGGACATTGCTCGTTGGAATGTGGGGCCGACATTCTTCAAGCCAAAAGGGAGCTTCATGTATGCGAAGGTACCCCAAGGAAAAATAAAATCCATCTTGTGCTGATAAGCCGAGAGAATGTTAATATAATTATATCCAGAAAAGCCATCCATAAGGGAAAAAATCTCACTCCCGACACAGTCGTCAATGATCTGATCGATGAAGGGAGTAGGATAATTATCCTTAGGACAGGCCCAATTTATGTCATGGTAATCAACACAGACACAGATAGTTCCCTATTTCTTATCGACAGGAACAATGTTCGAAACCCATTCTGTCAAGGTAATTGGATAAATGAAACCAGCTTTGAGAAGCTTTTAAACTTCACCTTTAATGGCTGCAGCATTTCTAGGGTGCACCGACTGAAGACGCTGGCGAACAGGCTTCGAACTAGGATAGGTATGGATTTCATGCACCACTATACTAGCATCAATGTTGGGCATTTCTTCCTAGGACCATGCGAAGACATCACAGAATTCACAGAAAATGCTAGTATAAACTTGGACTTCATCTGGAGAACAAGTGACCCCCATATGGATGTTCTTGATGATTCCTAACTTCACGGAAATGTCGATAGGCATCGTCTGTGTGATATTTCTCAAGTTTCCCTCTGTAAAGACTTCATGTGTTAGGATTAGCATTTGAAGCAGAGGAGAAGGAGCTTGAGATGCAAAATGCTCGAGACATGTAGACATAGCCCTGAGGCCAGGTATAAACAAAGAAAGATGATGACCATCGTCCCACGATAGGTATTCAAGAGACATGGTTTACACAATGGATTCATTGAAAGGAAACACTTCTTTCAAAGGATCAGGTGAGTCTCAATCGTCGAGCCAGGGGGATTGAGAATACACGTCAAGGGATAAGCTCAAAGGAGCACCGTCAGAGGGTGGAGTATCCGATGCAGCAATGAGTTCATAATAATCGATTTCAATCAGACTTAAAGGCATTGAATCTCCAAATGAATTGACTTGTATAGGTGAAGGAATAATCCATGGGTCATTGGAGCACGAGATCTTATTAACTTGAACAGTATTTGGTGGCAAAAGGGGAAAAGTAACCATGAGGGTTGGATCCTTAAAGAGACCTGGCCCAATGCTCTCGAAGGGAATAGGGATCTTATCGAAATACAAAACGTTGTTCTCGGCAGAAGAGGTGAAGAATGACAATTGATCGACAGTAACAATCTTTCCCTCGTGTGGAAATTTCAAAACATGGAAGAGGGTGGATGGAACACAAATCATAGCATGAGTCCAACTGCGACCGAGTAGAAGATTGTAATTGAGTTTGGCATCAAATACTTCTACTTCCAAATTGACCATCTTCCCTTTCAAGGTAATGAACAAACTTCTAAGAACACCCAAAGGTTTTTATTCCCTTCCATCAAATGCATCAAGGGAATTTGGTGAGGAATTTAGGGTCAGAGAGCGAATGGCCTTTGAGCAAGAAGCTGACATGACACAGGTTGATGCACCTTCATCCACAATGGCTCGATTGATGTCGAGACCATTAATAACGACTTGTATAATGAGCACAATCTGGTGTGGAAGTCATGGGATGAAATTCTCTAGATCAAAAGTGAGAAGGCTAGTATTAGCAGGATCAACCCCACCGATCGTAGATAATAAAACTTTCCGCTGAGACGGACAACTCTGAAGTACTTCTAACGCGGACATTGCGAACAACACCAGTGCCAAATCCTCAACAATACTGTAATTTTGAGCAACACGGGCATTTGGATTATAAGAAGACCTCCGGAGAACATATTTGGAAGGTGGTCGCATAGCAGGTTCAACACTAGGCATTTCAATCTCAAGAGGGCCGGAAACGGGTAGGGGAGGAGGACCATCAGCAATCTCCTTCCCCATTTCCTGGTGCGACCCAGCATAATCTTTCGGCCGAGTAGTGATAGAAATGGATGCAGAACCCTTCATCATGAACACCTTAGAGCCAAATGGAGCAGATGACTGAGGCTACTTGACCATCTCGGTCTGATGAGATGGAAAAGGTTCTTTAAGAACAACAGGAGTACCCTAAGTTCCCTTGAGCAATATAATCACTTCGGCTCGTCGAGGACAGTCCTTCGTGCAGTGCTCTTCATCACAAATCCGATAAGGGTACTTCGGCATACGCTACGAAACATCATCAACACGAGATTTGGATGAATATGGTTTCAGGGAATTGGCCTTGGGCTTGCCTTTACCCTTATTTTTCTTTTATAAGTCTTATCTACAGGATTGGCCTAAATGGCATTGACCTCTGAGGTTTTACCAGGATTCAGTCTACAGTTGTTGGAATGGGATCTCCTAACAAGCTGCAAAGCCAGTCCATTTTGATTATTTTTTATTATATTTAGTCTAGCGCAGGGGTTTTGGGGTTAGTCAAAGCCCCGAATGCCTTGTAATGGGTCAAAGGGTAAACTAGGGGTTCGAAAACCATGGGTTGTGGACCATAGGAAAGTCGAGGCTAGATTAGTATAAATAGAGATGTATTTTGTATTATAAAGGATAAGAAATGGCGAGCTATTGATGTGATATATTGTTTAAGCTATCCGTTTGGGTTTTGGGGAACAGACTCCTGCTGGCTGTATGTGCGGAGATCCTAGTCTAGCTGTGTGTAGACCCTGTTGCTGTGTGCGCAGGTTGGAATGAAATTGTAAGGAAAGATCGATGAATGAATGAATGCAAAGGATTATTAGATATCTGAATCTATGAGTACTATTGTCTGAATTGTTGATAATTGTTGTGTTGTATATTTTTTGTCTTTTAGATGCGAAGGTCTGTGTATTGAATGCTTGGATCTAGATCTATTCCACTCTGTTTATGTAATACTATGTTGGTATTATGAAAAGCATATAACTATAGATCTAGTGCACGTGGATGCAAATAGAAATATAATTAACCCTATGCAGCACAAGGTAATCTGGGAATTACAAAAAAAGGACGCAACTCTACTTGCCTTACCCATCCTTTCTCAGGGTGCGAAAACCTAGTTCCAGCACCCACCCATACTACTTTGGGTGCACTGCCGAAAGGGCCAGTAGTATAGGGGTTTGTTGGCAAACCTTGCCCACCGAACCTGGGTCACGACCTCTCAAGCCAACAAATGGTTCTGTTGCTGGGACCAGAAGAAGTCTGAGAGAGGGATCGGTTAATGACAAGAGAATACTGGAAGCCTGAAATAAAAGAGATCAAAGACTGGTTCGAAAGATAGATCCAGGAGTTCACAGTAAAATAAAATCGCAAATGAGAAGTTAACAGCGGAAAGGTGGAAAAATAGGTACATCCTTACCGAAAGCTACGAAATATTCTTTGTGACCTTTGCAATTCAACTCGAGGAGTGGCTGGCCAGATTTGCAGAATTCCAGAAGTGCTGTAAGGATGAGCGGGTCACTCAGTGGACCACAGAGTTGCTCGAACAGCTGGAAAAAACTGATAATACTATCACACGCTTGGTGGATCACTAGTGGATAGTGTGCTGGGAGGATTTGTGACGGAATTTGCCATTGATCAGTTTGTATCTTACTCTGAGGCCAAACGGAGATTCTTCAAAGGGTTTCGGGGCAAATTTCCGAGGATGTTACCATTGCTGATCAAGAAATTATTGCGCGAAAAGAGCATTATGTGTAGTCATACTAACTAAATGACCTCATATATAGACGGAAGCGTGACGCGCCCTGGTAAGTAATATAGAACCAACCTTGACGGAGGAATATCTGCCTATAATCTGTTGCAAGAACCAGCTGCACAAGATCCCGTAGCTACACAGTCGCCTAGGCCGCACAAAGGTAAGAATTCAAGCATACCACCACCTCTCCTGGACAGTGATATGGTTGTGCATCTGAAACTGCCTACCTTCAAGGGGGTAGGAGATGAGGATATGGACCAGTTTTGGTTTGTGCCAGACTCTGTTTGGACTGCGCAAAATGTGGCGAGTGACACGATAAAGAGGGCGTAACTGTCTTTAGCATTCGAAGACAGAGCCCTGCATTGATATATGCGATACATTTCCTAGAATGGGAACACATCCATTCAAGATATCAAAGATGCTCTGAAGCAACAATTTCGAAAGCAAAAATATTATTCCCAGCTGGTAGCGGAGGTAAAGGACTTCAAACAAGGTGCGTCTGAGTCTGTATGGGATGATGTTCAACGATTAAAAAAAGTGATCAGGGAGGGACTATTCGAATATGATGATAGACAACATACAGAGTGGTTCATCGCTACGCTGCTACCCCACCTACGCACATTGATGAGTCATCAGACCTTTGAATTGTAGGAGAAAGTTGTCGAAGTCGCTATGAAGCTAGAAGCTGCACCCCAGGAGGATACGTTAGCAGGGGTACAAAAAATCCAAGAACAACTTGGGGTTATGCATATGGAGATACAGAACCTACGAAAAGAGCAAGGAAAGGACAGTTGCGCAGATCTCTAGTGCATATGTTGCTAGGTGTCTGGCCATACGAAGGATCAGTGCCCTCTGCTAACGGATTACATGCAAGTAGGAGGACCTAGTTCGATACACCCAGGAGAAAGTAGGGAACCTATCTTGTTGTGACCAGGTTCAAGCGGATATACACTATGGTGTGATGATTGTCGGGTAGCAGGACTACATGATACGAACTATTTCCCTCAGCTAGGTGCATATGTCCTAGAACTAAAGCAACAATGGTGCTGATTCTGCTGATCAGTGGGACATGATGAGCAGAACTGTCATATGTATGAATTAATGATGGATCATGGGAATTTATATAAGGTACAATCAGACCCTACATCACCAAGACTTGCTGCGCACTTTGGAGGATCACTGGCCCGAGGCAGAGGAGGTCGGGGAGGAAGCGCAGGCTGAGGACGTGGACAACTAATTTGTCATAAATGTGGAGAAATGGGGCACCTTACCAGATAATTCCCTAATCCCACTAGGCCATCATGCAAATATTGTAGACAACTGGACCATGAGGTAGAGGACTTCCCAATTTTAATAGCCAAGATGCAGGAAAAGCAGACCACCCCTATGTATAATGTACAGAGAGTTAAAATCGAGCTAAGGAAGGCGGATCCAAGTGTCAAAGTCATGACATGTAGTGTGTTGGTAACCCAGGGTGTTGAGGAAGAGCTTGCCTCTCAGGAAGGAGTGTATTTCAAAGAACAAGCACCACTGGCAACCCCCACGCAGCCTCAAACAGAAGAAGGAGTTGAGCCCATTTTGAAGGCATGTCTCAAGTTGCTAAGGAATCCGCAGGCTGTAGAAAATATTCAAGCATTACTAAATACCTACATAGCTCGGTCCAATTTGATCCCTGAGACCAAGGATGTACACAAACTATACAGTTGTAAGAAATGCACTAGAAGAGAGATGCGATTAACTGCACAGATCGGTGACTATGAAATGGATCAGGTTATCATAGATCTTGGATCAGATGCAAACGTCTTACCAAAGAAGACATGGAAATTAATGGGAGAGCCTAAATTGGAATGGTCCACTATCCAACTGCAAATGGGAAATCAACAAAATATCATCCCTCTAGGTAGGTTACCGAAAGTCATGGTTGACATCGCAGGGGTAAGGGTCCTAGCTGATTTTTAAGTAATACAAATAGTAGAGGACGTGGAACCCTACCCTGCGCTCCTCGGGCTAGACTGGGAAATAGACATGGGGGGTGTCATCAATCTCAAGAAATGCACCATGGTGTTCGAAAACAAAGGTACGTGTTTCATAGTACCACTAGATCCAGAAGAAGGTGCGCGGTATACAAAGCCAGCCTATGAGAAGGAGGAATTAAATCACATTTATAAATTAACTGCGTATGATGAACATCGAGTGAACCCCACAGATGAAGGAATGCTCTGCTGGGAAAAGGAAAGTGAATGTTTTTCCGACTCCGATGAGGAGCTGGAAAATTGGCAAGGTCAGTTGCACGAGGTCTCAGTGCTTCAAAGCCTTCAGACCATCAGGAATTTTCGTTGCATCTCCACCGCAGAAAGAACCATGCCCTGCTAGCAGGATGCATGTGATATTCTATTGGACGGATAAATCGTTCTTGCAGACAAGATCGATCTCTCTAGTACTAAAAGTATCTAGCAACAAACATCCAAATAAACTAATCTTTCTCTAAGCATATATGATTTACAAATAGTTCTATAGAGGTGTAAAAGACCTACCTTATGTCTAGTGCTTGTTTTAAGTTGTTGTTATCCTTCGTGCGCTTGAAGGAGTTTCGCTTGTAAACCTGGAGTCACAAACAAGCAAAGTTTTACATAGCACCTGTATAGACACCATCATAAACCATGCTTATCATAGTGATCAAGGAATCTATGAAATAAACCATTGATTGAAATCTTATTGAGAAAAATAAGTATATTTGTATTAACTTCAATAGGAGAAAATCCTTACAACCTGAGCCTTGATGTTGCACAGGACTTTTCGGGGTTCGAAGCAGGAGTCTCCTCTACTTTGACAAGCTCTACACTCTTTCAATCAAGACAAATAGAGGTATGTAATCTCTCCTCACAAAAGTCTTGGTTAACTGAGTCTGAATCTCAACAGCATTTATCTTCAAATATTCTAAAGCTTCTAACTCCCTTTGAGGCTACCCAATGCCTCTTTTTATGATGGAAAAGAGGAGGTTTTTCTGTTCCAAATATGAAGGGATAGAATGCTCCTTCAAAGGGATAAGCTCCTCACATCAAGGGGTTAGCTCCATAAGATAAGGGATACGTGTACCTTATCAAAGCGTACCTATTCCCTAAAATTCTCGTCTAGAATCTTCTAGAATTAATCTCAAATCAAATTTTTAACTTTACTTTCTCGCCTTTTTTAGTTTACAGGAGTCCGCACCTATAACACATATAAATTGCGGTTCTGGTCTGTAGGATAGCTGAACATTAGGTGCGGGTCCGTAGGCAATGTATAGAGAAAGTGCGATACCAAAGTTTAGGAGATTTTTAGGAATTTTTCTCTGATTTTCAAGGCTTGATATGAAGAACTGATATGTTAGACTTGCAAAAGGAGGAAGTATGAGTTATAATGAGCTCATACCCATAGTAGAATGTCAGGATGACAATTTTTAGTGTAACAGATTGCCCCCTAAAGTGCAAAGTCTGGAATAGATGAAACTGAAGTCTGTCATATATGAAGAGTGTAGTACTTTATCATTTCAAGGATCACCCTGTGGACACCCCAGTCGAAACTTGTAAAAACATTCAATGAAAAATATATATGTATACATATCATTGCTGAGGTAGGCATTCCCATACTCAGATCAAAAATAACTAGAACTAACTTAAATTGTTCTGATACAAGAATGATTTTGAATACATCATAGTATAGACATGTGTAGACACAGTATGGACACAACCATCTGTTTATAAATAGTCTACTGTATGAATGATAACAAAATTACTCGCAGACTGGATTGTAGAAACTAGATCCAGGGTCTTGATTTCCACATCTTGAACTAGTACGATTCTATCCATGTGAATAAATGTGTTGAAGTCGAACATGGTAGAAACCACTTGATTACCAGTCAATGATGTAAATTGTTAACAAGTGTGAGAGAAACCACCAGTAATGTCAATGGCTCTCAAAGTACTCAGTACAATCCATGAAATGTGAATGAATGAGCTGACGTCGAACATCTCATGGAATCAATCGATCGAAGGTCAATGATGCAACCTGTCATCGAAGGCGAGAAACCTCCTATTAAGGCATTCAGATTCCAAGGTACTGACGATTTCTGGATCAACTTCCTAGATAATGAGTTTTCGTCGATAGAAAGTGATCCGTCGTAGGAAAGCCCACAACACGAAATCATAGATCAAGTTTTGAAAATATATTGGCAAGGACTGACTTAGGGATGGTCAAAATGGATGACAGATATTTTGCAGATGAATGGTTTATTTAACTTGTTCTCTTGAACACATAACGACACTGCAGATGGCTTGGTGACAATTGACCCAAAGCTAATACCCAGAAACTGGTTGAAGACTTTCAATGTGGTTTGATTAACTGTTAGGCAAAGGATTTCCCAACCCAGGTAAATAAAAGTGTCGTGTTCAAGAGTGGTTGACTGGATTTTCGAAAAATCAAAATATAACAAACACGCCCATTTTTCTCTCTTTTCCCCCACCATTTCTGGCAAGTACCTTTTTATTTTTGACAAGCTTGAGGAGGATAACATTTTCTTGTTTTATAAGCTCATCCTTCGGATGAGTCCAACTTAGTTTAAAATTCGAACCCTAAGAAGGAGTGGTTCGTTCCTATTTTTAAAATTTAACAGGTCCTTTACTGTTAAGTTTTAACGAGTCCAGTATAGGAGAAACTCGGTGTTTTTCAATTTTAGGGAGTCAAAATAAAAAACTTAAGAAAACTCCATGGGTGTTCTTTTTCGCAAATTTAGTCTCTCAAGCCCGAAAAAGGATAAAATAATGCGGGAGAGAACTCTATTGACCATAATTAGTCAACGTATACCCTTTTCGTAAATAGTCTATTTCAGTGCGTAAAAGGGGTAAACTTATACTGAAGGTACGATCATTCATTTACTTTAACGAGTTCTAACAATCAAGTGCTTGGCAATCTTTTCATGTTTAGAGAGTCTGAAAAGGGCTTAAAAGAGGACTCCAACGTTTCGCTTTTTCGTAAATTTTTTAAAGAGTCCGAAAAAGTGATAAAAGTATGCTCTTTGTTGAAAAATGATCGGTTTTCCTGAAAAAAATCCAGTTTCTGCACAAAAACTTGAAACATTACACATAGCTGTTTAAGATAAGTAAAAATGCTTTCAAAAATACCCTTTTTAAAGTGAAAAATAAACAAATTAAAAATTCATCTATTCGAAAAAACTTATAAAAAGGACTTTTTCAATTTCATTTTTATTGTTCAGTTTCAGAGTGAAAAGTAAAAAGCTTTTGGGTAAGAAAGTTCCTGTGAAGATTCTGGAAAATCTGTCCGGCAAAATCGAGAACCCTCAGTCTCAGGTAATCCATGACCTCTTAATCTTGTATTTCATCCGTTTACAATTTAGTTTTAGGCTTTAGATTTTATTTTTAGAGAAAAATATGGTTTAAAATTTCGCCCGCGGGGTCCGCAGGTAAGACACATGGGACCTGCGGACCCCGACTTTTTTCTATATAGAAAAAAGTCATGGGTCCGCACTCAACACACAGAGCGCATGCGTTTCTACGCACTGTGTATAAAAGCTAAGTGCGGACCCCGCGCTTCTAAATTTGAAACTCAAATTTTTCATTTTTCCGCCCAAAATTTTCCAAATTAGATTGTTCTAACTTGTGTTTCTATGCATTGCAGGAGTAACAAGATGTTGATTTGGAGAGAACGCGAACATGAGGAAGTGTATGATGCCGCAATGATCCATTTTCCCACAATGCGAGCATTGAAAGCATGCGGTATATATAAATTCTGGGCCATCCAAGGCATGAGGGCACAGGTAGACCTCTTGACATGGCTGGTAAACAGGTGGAATGTGCAGGACCAGTGTTTCTTTATTGGTGGCCACCGGCTCGAAATTGAGCTGGAGGATATTTATTTTTTGACTGGTTTTTCCAAAAGGGGCGCACAAGTTTCTCTGTTTGGGACTAGGCCAGGTGGCCAGTCTGTCGCTAGTCTTCAACTAGAATTCTGTAATGATCAGGCAAATCCTAGGGACAAACAGAATGACATTAAAAACATCATCCGTCCTGAGCTGAAAGTCATTGCATTTACTGTTACCAGATTGTGTGGGAGTGCTGCGCTGCATGTGGCTACCGGTTCCCAAATGCATATTGCTGTGGACTACTTTTGCGGCACCATTTTCAACTGGTGCGAAGCCGTGTTGGCCAATATAAAAGGCCAATTGACTAGAGAGAAGAATGGTAAACTAAACAACTTTGGATATGGATCCATTTTCGTTACCTTTGCTCTAGAGAGGATCCCCATGCTAGCTCCGCAGAGTATTTCTGTTGATGCCGGTCGAGTTCGAGAACCTAGGATGACTCGTTGGGTCGCACTGATGGCCCGTCACAATATTGAGGGATTTGAGATCGTTAGATTTCCTCCTTCATATTTTCGTTGGCTGGATCGCCAAATTTTTACCATAGAGGACTTTCCATACGCCGGGATAGATTTCCGCGGCGACTGAGAGATGACTCTCCCGGCTGGGGAACAATGGGATGAATCAGGTAAAATGATTTTCAACAATTTCTAAGTTCTATTTTTTTTTTTTTTTTGATCGTCTTGAAGTTAATAACCAAAAATTTTGAATGCAGATGTGGGCCCACGGCGACCAGCCCATCTCCAACCTTATGACAGAAAACAACAAGCTGCAGTTGGACCAGCCCCAGCCCCAGCAGGTCAATAAGTGAAAATCTTGTCTGACTTAGAGCATCATCTAGAGCGCCTGGCTCTAGATATTCCAGAGACGGACATAGACGAGATTCCACTCAGACTACAGAGATACATGATTGGCGTTCGAGGACCTTTTAGGAGGTTCCTATGTAGGGTGGCCCGAGCAGTGGTCTCTTATCATGATCACCATCAGTGATGGGATGATCGTTTGTAGACTCATATTTTGACTTTTTGTGTTATCATTCTACCGATCATAAGGTGTTTCCAACCTATGATCGAAGACGATGTATATTTTTTAAAAAATCTCCTATACTATGATATATCACTATTTACCGGCTATCTGTGTACATGTTATGAATGTTGTTTGTTTTACTGTTTTGATTATTGCAAATGTCGATTTATCATACTAGAAGCAACTGCATCTGCTAATGTATTTAAATGTCTTGGAATATATTGATATTCAATGTAATCAAATTCACGTTCCAAGAGACGAACTCTTAAAAATAACCGTAATAACACTGGATTTTTAATGGTATAAACTCTGTTTAATTGTAATACAACAAGTTCAGAATCCAACCTAACAATCAAACTCCGAATCCCAAAAGATATGGATTTAGACAATAACTCAATCACTGCACTATACTCGGCAATGTTATTAGTTGTTTGACCAAGGCTTACCCCATCCATGGAAACTAACTCGTCAAAGGGTGAATAAATAACCCAAGCTGCGGAAGAAATGTTCCATGTACTACAACAAGCACCATCAGCAAAACCAATGTAGGTTTGAAGAGACGTCGGCTTCTGCAATATCAAGAGTAAAACTCAGATAAGCAGGAATAGTGATAATAACACACTTCTAAACTAGGCACACTTTTCTAACCTAAAACACACCAGCAGTAAAGAAATCTAATCTAATAAAAAATCTCCACACCAAGTTTTAAGCATAATATCGCTTTAGATAAAGCCCATTTCTGGGTTTATCCAAAGGGACACCGTCAAAATCTATCAACTCATAGGCCCCTTTTGCTAGTTTTCATTTAATAATGAAATGACCATGCCACATAGGCACGAATTTCCCAGCTCCTAGCTTATCGTTGGCTTGATCATAAAGTAAGACTAGGTCTCCTTCTAAAAAATTTTGAGGGGTCACGCTTCTATCATACTGAGCTTTAATTCATTTAACATGAGCTTCGTTTGCTATTGCAGCATTTCGTCAATTCTCATCTAGCTGATCCAAGTACAAGAAACGTTTCTCCTCTTCAGAAGTAGCTGGGAGTAATTCTATGGCTAATTTCAGCGACGGAATTTCGCATTCAATTGGCAACACAGCTTCCAAACCGTAAACGAGCTGAAAGGGAGTGAAACCTGTTGATGTTTTAACTGAGGTTCGATATGCCCAAAGTGCTGAAAATAACATGGAATGCCAATTCGTTTTTTGAATACCAATAATGCGGCTGATCATGGTGACTAAAACTTTATTGATGGCTTCAACCACACCATTGGCTTGCGGATAATACGGAGCGAAACTATCATGGCGTAGGCCAAGCTCATCTATTAGTTCAGTCATCATGACATTCCGAAAATGACTTCCATGATCTGTAATAATGGCTTGAGGAACACCGAACCTAGTAATTATGTGATTAAATACGAAAGTTGCAGCAGTCTTGCCGTCAGCCGAAAATGTAGGCATCGCCTCGGCCCACTTAGTAAAATAATCTACTGCTAAGATAATATATGCATGCCCCCCAACCGAGTGAGGGTTACATGTAATAAAATCGATACCCCATTTCGCGAAAGGACCAATAACAATTATAGGGTGAAGAGGAGCGGGTGGCGCGTGCATTTTACGATCAAAAAGTTGACAATTATGGCATTTCTGGACGGCATGAATACAATCTTTGAATAATGATGGCCAGAAATAACCAGTGCGCAATATCTTTTGGGCAGTGGCATACCCAGACAAATGACCGCCACATGCTTCAGAATGACAATCATTTAAAACCTTTTCAGCTTCGTCATGAGTAAGACAGCGTCGGAAAACAGAATCCGCTGCACGACGATAAAGTGTATCTCCAATAATATTATATTGTTGGGATTGGAAGCGTATTTTCCGTCGCTGAGATCGTGAAATTTCAGGCCAAAAGGATTGGGTTTGGAGATAAACAATAATATTTCCATACCATGGATCGAGAGTACTAATAAGAAACAAAGATTCGTCCGCAATGGACTCTTATGCCACTGTTTCAGTATCAGTAGAGGGGAAATCACACATAAGTTCCGCAAAAACCAAAGATTTCTTTGCCTTGGATTTTTCAAACTCCAAGTCAAATTCCTGTAGGATGACTATCCATTTGGAATACTTGCCCCCTAGCAATTGTTTGGTCAAAATGTACATCATAGGGTTGAAATCAGAAATTACCGTAGTTTTGCGTAACAATATGTAATGTCTAAATCGTTGGACAGCTTGTACAGCTGCCAAAGCCAATTTCTCCACATGTGTGTATTTGACCTCAATCGGATGCAGATTTCGACTAAGATAGTAAATCACATGTTCATTTTGAGATTCATCTTCCTGAACTAATACCATCCCAATGGTGGAATGAGAAGCGACGAGGTACAAAAAGTAATCCTGATTGTAGTTGGGAGGATGCAATAACGGTGCATGGGTCAACGTGTGTTTAAGTGCATCAAAAGATCGATTAGTGATCTCATCCCACAAGAATGGAATGTTCTGTTTCAACAATCAGGTGAAACCCTTTGTAAGCTCGGCATAGTTAGGAATGAATCGACGAAAAAAGTTTGCTTTCCCCTGCAAACTTTGGAGTTGGTGTAAAGTCGAAGGAGGAGGCAATTTAACAATAGCTTCGACCTTGGACGGATCGATGTGAATGCTTGCTTTCGAAACAATAAATCCCAGTAATCAACCTGATTCTACACAGAAAACACATTTGTGTGGATTCAGCCTAATTCTATAATGCCGACATCTCATAAAAATGGCTCTTAAATGAGTAAGATGCTCGGCCCTACGCAATGAATGAGCAGGTAAATCATCGAGATAAGGCTGCACAATGTGCTTAATGTCATGAAATGCGTAAGACATTGCCCGTTGAAAAGTTGCTCAAACGTTCTTTAATCCAAAAGGTAGTTTACAGTAATCAAACGTACCCCATGGACAAATAAAAGCTATTTTCGGTTGATCAACAGGGAGTATGTTTATTTGATTTTAACCGGAAAATCCATCCATAAAGGAAAACATTTCACTTCCAGCACAATCGTTAATTATTTGATCGATATAGGGAGTTGGATAATTGTCTTTAGGACAAGCTCGATTAATATCCCTATAATCGATGCATACTCTTATTGTTCCTTGTTTTTTAGTCACAGGAACAATATTTGATACCCAATCCATTAAAGGGATTGGATAAATAAATCCTGCGCGAATTAATTTTTCAACTTTTGCTTTGATAGCAGCAGCTTTTCTAGGATGAATTTGACGTAAACGTTGACGAACAGGTTTAGCATCCGGGTAAGTCTTAATCTCATGTATAACGATTGACAGATCGATTCCTGGAATTTCTTCATAGGACCAGGCAAACACATCACGAAATTCTTGAAATAGGGCTTTATAAGTTTGGATTTCATCTTCCGTACAGCAAGCACCTATATGAATGTTTTCAATTATTCCTAGCTTTACTGAAATGTCAATGGGAACCGTTCGAGATATATTTCCCAAATTTAACTCAGAATCAGGATTTTGCAAAGGATTTTGTGGTTCTTTGACATATTCAGCAGTAAAAATTGAAGCGAAATCATTTTCAAAATGTTCTAGCTCAGGTAAAAACGAAGATCGGTGATGTAGATCTTCCCATGGTAAATCGTCATCAGACAAAAACTCACAAATTTGCTCATCAGTATGAACAAGTTCAGGAAATGTCATTGTGACTGAACTAGATATAGAAAGTGATTCCTCATGGATCCCATTCATTGGATCAGTTTCGGTTGAAGAGGGGTTGGAAAGTGACTGTACAGCCTGATACGCAATTTCAAATGGACTCAAAGGCATCATGATATCAAATGAATCTAACTCGGAGTCGGAAGGTACGATCCAAGGATCATCAAACATAATAGTGTCTGACGAAATCATGTGAATATTTGTAATCGAAGGTGATACGTTAGGAGGAGGAAAGGAAAAAGTTCCTAGTAAACCAGAATCTTTAATCAATCCTACTCCAACATCCTTGTAAGGGATAGCCGTTTTACCAACATGCTGGATTGTTTCTGTAGAGGCTGGGTCGGAAGAGAAATAAGTTAACTGATCTATTGTAACGATCTTTCCTTGATATGGAAATTTTATGAGTCAAAAGACCGAAGAGACAACAGCAGTCATCGCATAAGACCAACTTCGACCTAGGAGAAGGTTGTAATCTAGAGGGGCATCAACCACTTCCACATCTAGATTTACTATTTTACCTTCGACCCCTATGGGTAAATCCTACAAAATACCAAAAGGTTGAAAACCTCGACCATCAAAAGCCTTAAGAATCGTCGGAGATTGGTTAAGTGTAGGAGTACCAAGTGATTTCCAACACTGAATCGACATAATACACGTTGAAGCTCCCCCATCAATCACAGTCCGAAAGATTGGTCTGTTTTTTACTAACACTGGAATCTGGAAAGCCATTTGGTGAGGTAGACGAGGTGTACTATTTTCTAAATCGAAGATTATAAGATTGGAATCCTGAATATCAATAGCTCCTATAGCAGACAAAAGCAATCTACGTTGTGCTGGGCATGATTGCAGCACTTCCAAAGCCGACATTGCTGAAGGGGAAATAGCTAAATCTTCAACAATGTTGTAATTTTGAGCTGCTCTCGCATGTGGATTGAAAGCTGATTTATGAAGAACACCTTTAGCAGGAATTTTGATTATTAAGTCTGGATTTTGTTTCTCGATATGTAGCAGACCAGAAATAGGAGGAGGTGTAGTTGATGCGTTTGTATTAGAAGGTTTGCTTCTTTACCATCAACAGGATTCTTACTACCATAATCTTGCGATCGCGTCGCAACCCTTACATGAGACATCATCATAATAGGTTCTTCATAAGTAGTCGAGGTAGAACCAATCATCTTACTATCCTGAATTGGAAAAGGATCCTTCAAGACAGCAGGTTGTTGCGATCCTTTAACGAATTTCGTAACTTCGGCTCGGTATGGGCATTCTTTCGTGAAATGATCCTCTTCACAAATGAAACAAGGATAGCGAGGTTTACGTTTTTCGTCATTGGATTCACTTTTATCAGTTTCCTCTTTCGAATTCTTTTTTTTTTTATTCTTCCCTTTCTTTTTACCACCGGATTTAGATTTGGTCGTAGATGTTTCTATGACGTGAATATCGGTAGAAACTTCGGGAGAAGATTCTCCTTTCGGGGAATCAGGTAAAGTTATAATAGGAGAAGAATTCTTCGAAGATTTCTTCTTGCTTTTAGAATTAACCATACCAATCATACCGTCAGCGGCATGAGACCCTGAAGGAGCAGCAGCTATTTGACCTTGTTTTGGAAGGTCTGGGATTTTTTCATGTAAAGTACCTGACTGCTTATAAACGAGGTCAAGGTACTGAGCTTGAGCAATTACTTTCTCTTCAGTAACAACACCAGCCTTGGCTACATCTTCAGTAATCTTGGGTAACAATGATTTAACAAACCATTTCGCCAAAATTTGATCCGGAATATAAACTTTCAACAAACATCTCCTACGTCGCCATTCATGGATATGATCAGAAATATACGTAGACGTGGATTGTTTCAGCGAAGTTCATAATTCCGTGCCATTGTTGTATCTGACTGGCAACTGAAAATGAGTCAAGAAGGCAGTTTCTAACTGACTAAAGTTATGAAAGGAGCCTCGTGGTAACTCGATGTACCATTTGGCTGCAAGACCAATAAGAGTTCTTTGGAAAAGACGTAAGCGAATCGAATCATCAATAATTGAATTAGACGCACACCAGAGGTGATAAGTCATGACGTGATTTGATGGATCCTCTCCTGACTTACCTTCGAATTTTGGTATATCACTGGGAAACTTATGTGGCATTGGCGGCCAGTTCTGATAATAGAAAATTGGATCATTCGTAAGGCGCGTCAAATCAGGTAAATCTAAAGTTTCTATAAATGGTAATTGACAGTTAGGATCATGAAAACCTTGAGTAGCCAAAGCAGTTCCAGGAGGTGGATACCCAAGATAGCTGGGAATCGGATTTGCATTAGGAATTGTGTAACCTCCCGGATAACCAGGATTAATCGTACCAAACTGGGGTTGTTGAGGCTGTTGATAAGTATAGCCAGGGTACGGTTGATACTGATAGTTTGGATTTTGTGTATAGGGACCGAATTGCGGCTGTCCCTGGTACGGTTGATACGTGAATTGCGGTTGACTTGTGACAACTGTACTTGTACCGGTTTGTCCTGCTGGTATCTGAACCGAAGTTTGAACTGAAGGTCCTGACTGGGGTACAGAGACTTGAGGAATTTGCACGGATACAGGGATAGCCGAACTCGGGGTTACAGATACTCCAGAAACAGGTGTTACAGGTTGGACAGTCGTTACAGTGGTTGCAGCAGTTTGAGGCGGAGTCTGAGGTGAACTAGGCCCAGCCTGCTGAACAGAACTAGGTGCAGGAGTTTGAATAGTTGGCTGAACAGGTTGCTGGGTTGGACCAGAAACCAATGGCTGTCCAGGTTGATAAGGCATCTGCACATTAGGCTGCATAGGCTGTTGATATTGGGATGGATCCCACACCATCATTCCGGGGTATTGTCCCGCAGAAGGTTGAACATAAGGACCATAACCTGGTTGAACGTAGGGTTGATAATTAAGTGGTACATTTCCGGCTCCTTGAATAGATGGTTGACCAGAAGGCTGTTGGTAACCTTGAATTGGGTACTGACCTTGAGGTTGATAACCCTGAGGCGCGTACTGAGGCTGGGGTTGATAAGGACCCTGAGGAGCATATTGAGTTTGGGGTTGACCTTGAGGTATGTACTGTCCTGAAGGTTGATACCCTTGAGGTATGTACTGTCCTTGGGGTTGTCCCCAAAAATAATATGATTCCACAGTTTGTCCTGGGAAAAAGCTACCTTGAGGTTGTGCCCCGGGTGGTAACTGACTACCTTGAGGTTTCCCTCCAGGTGGTAACTGACTACTTGAAGGTTGCCCCCCAGGTGATAACTGACTACCCTGAGGTTTCCCCCCAGGCGGTAACGGATTTCTTTGAGGTTGCCCCCCAAGCGGTAACTGACTGCCTTGTGGTTGAGGATTGGGAATATTACCAGACATCATAAAAATTTTCTCTGTGTTCGACGTTTCAATTTTAAGACCATTAAGACCAAATGATAACACGTTTTCAATGGTTTAAGGAGCTGCTCCCAAGAAATTACCAGATAGAGCCTGGTATCCCAATGGAACAGAAGGACCACCGTGTAAAAATGATTCCGGAGTCTGGGAAAACATGGATGACTCTCCTGCCATAATGGATGGCGGATAGTAACCTCTGGGTGTAGGATGAAATGGAACTCGAGGTGGATGAAAAGCAAGACCCGGATTCTCTAAAAAATTTGTTAAGGATAGATACCAAGCACTAGTTCGAATAGGGCTGTATAAAATAGATTCACGCTCCCTAAGATTTAAAGATTGAGGGGAGTCGGGAAGAGATATATCTTCGTCTGGATTAGTAAGTTCTTCAATAGAAATAAGACCAGCTGGAAGATCGTCAGTGATGATATTTCTTACCCTAGGTGAACCAATATCGCTAGAAGTTGGTGAAATAAATCCTGAGGATGTTTCCAAAACAGAAGATTCAGTTTCAGGTTCAGAGATTTCAGGTTCATCAACTAGTTCACTGGAAGGAGAAACATAACCAGTAACTTCAGAAACTGAAATCGGCTCTTGAATATATTCTATTGTAGGTGTTTGATAATCAGGATGAATTACAATGGATGAAGTTCCAATTTCTGCTGATCTAATCCTACTGCTACTAGATGATACCAGAGCACGTAGCCCTTCAAGTTAACTTGGTGTATATTCAGGGGGTTTCCCTTGTAGTCTCCGGGATTGTCTTGGCAAGTCCGCCACGATTAAAAAATTAATTAACCACACGTAAACAAAGAAAATTTCAATGAAAACACCTAAAGTCTCTAAGAAACAAACAGTTGAATCATACGCTTAAAAAATCTAAGAGTTCAAGCCATACACAAACAGTAACTTTCCGTACTAAAAACACTAGTTGGTGATGAAATCCAACTTAGTAGAAATTTAATACAAAAAGGGCGGTTGGAACAGTTACCCCGACAACCTGCTTAATGAAACAGACCGGTGCAAGTTTCTCCACTATACCATCTCGAGTGAAGATAACCCTCCGGAGAGTCCAAGTGAGTCTAGCCGACGTCTGCTCCAGGTACAGTGGGATCTTCCCTCCACCGTCACCTTAGGAAAGAATCATAAAGATTATGGCCTCTAAGGTTACCAACATAAACAAATATACCTGGGGGAACAGTCTATGATCCGATACACACGCAAGGGCAGAGTAACAAAGCTCAATCCCCTTGAAAGCTCCTTTAATTAAACCAAGGTATGCCAAAAAGTTACCACAGGCTCCTCGACAATGGTCTATCCGAGGTTTACCATTGTTAATACGTGTATATCTTCTATCGTTCCCAATGAGGAAGGATTGATTACCTCACTGGTTCAGATATGATCTCGTGCTTAACTCCTTTAGGAGGAGCTTCCCAGAGCATAGATGCAACAACTGGAATTTCTTCCTACCGCAAGATTTGTCTACTTGTTTGTTTATACTATCTTGGAGAGTTAATTAATCCCTACTCCAAGATACTAGCCTAAGCTATGTTGGTGATAAGAGCCCTAGAGAATAAAAGATTGCTAGATGAATTTTAATTAAGCGTTACTTTTATGAGCTGTTTCTTAAGTCAATGGGTGCGGAAATGAAACTTTGGTGGTGTGAAGACTCGATTTCCAAAAACACTAAAAATGCACCTAAGAATGATAATCACTTCTTTTTCTTTCAATGAACTTCTATCTAAAGAAAGAGTTGGAGAATGCAATCCTTTTAATAAACAATTCTTCCTTTAAACATAAAGAATGATTGAAAGAAAATATTTCGTCTTTTCCAATAAATGATTAAAGCTCACAACGAAATCCCTTTTCTTTCAAAACTTGTAATTACAAAAACAATTTTCCTTCAAAAGAGATCAACAAAATTCTAAAAAACACTCAAAACTACAAAACTAATTTTGAGATCTACTAACTTGCACTCAAAACTACAAACCTAATCTTGAGATCTAAAAATTTTTAAAACAATCTAAATGAATAAAATCTATAAGATTTTTTGAAGAATGTTTTACTCAGTTGTTCAGCAAACTAAGGTTCTATTCGTCCAAAACAACAAACAGATCGAAAATACTCAATTATGTTTTATAAAAATGAAATTCAAAAACCAATAACAAAGTTCTTTTTCGAAGATTTGCAAAGAAACAAGTAGCTCTATTTCTCAATAAAGGATGATTTCACAAGTAGGTCAGATTCAGCAAAAAGACAAGAAAAACCGATGTAATCTGAGGTATTTCAAAATGTCGAATGCTTCAAATCGCTACAAAGACCAAGTGAAATGCAATCCAAAATGCAAAGTCTTCTAGAAAATCATCAAAACATCAACACTGTTGGAATTCATTCATAGAAAGTTTTTGACAGAAAGAGTAATCAATCTGGGCAAAAATAAAAAATACTAAATCAAAATAAAGACAAACTAAAGAAATAAATCTAGAGTTTTCTTAAAATTTAAACAGGGTCTGCAGGCTTCCAGAAGTAAAAAGTGCGGTACCGCACTGTTTACTAAAAGAAGATGCGAAACTGTCTGTACTGTCAAAAGAAGACAGAGTGCGGTCCCAGAAAAAATTAGAGAAAAACACTAAAGATTTGAAAATTTTTTAAAACAGAGAAAACCTAAACTACCCAAGACAGATTTCTATGAATCAAAAACTAAGAAAAATGATTCCTCGAATCAAAATAAAAGAGAACCAAAAAACACAACAAGTTCTTCCCCAGTGGAGTCGCCAATTTGTTGGACGGATAAATCGTTCTTGCGGACAAGACCGATCTCCCTAGTACTAAAAGTATCTAGCAAAAAACAGCCAAATAAACTAATCTTTCTCTAAGCATATATGATTTACAAATAGTTCTATAGAGGTGTAAAAGACCTACCTTATGTCCAGTGCTTGTTTGAAGTTGTTGTTATCCTTCGCGCGCTTGAAGGAGTTTCGCTTGTAAACCTGCAGTCACAAACAAGAAAAGTATTACATAGCACCTGTATAGAGATCATCATAAACCATGCTTATCATAGTGATCAAGGAATCTACGAAATAAACCGTTGATTGAAAGCTTATTGAGAAAAATGAGTATATTTGTATTAACTTCAATAGGAGAAAATCCTTACAACCTGAGCCTTGATGTTGCACAGGACTTTCCGGGGTCCGAAGCAGGAGTCTCCTCTACTTTGAAAAGCTCTACACTCTTTCAATCAAGACAAATAGAGGTATGTAATCTCTCCTCACAAAATTCTTGGTTAACTGAGTCTGAATCTCAACAGCATTTATCTTCAAATATTCTAAAACTTCTAACTCCCTTTGAGGCTACCCAATGCCTCTTTTTATAATGGAAAAGAGGAGGTTTTTCTGTTCCAAATATGAAGGGATAGAATCCTCCTTCAAAGGATAAGCTCCTCACATCAAGGGGTTAGCTCCATAAGGTAAGGGATACATGTACCTTATCAAAGCGTACCTATTCCCTAAGATTCTCATCTAGAATCTTCTAGAATTAATCTCAAATCAACTTTTTAACTTTAATTTCTCGCATTTTTTAGTTTTACAGGAGTCCGCACCTATAATACATATAAAGTACAGTTCTGGTCCGCAGGATAGCTGAACATTAGGTGCGGGTCCGCAAGAAATGTATAGAGAAAGTGCGATACCAAAGTTTAGGAGATTTTTAGGAATTTTTCTCTGATTTTCAAGGCTTGATATGAAGAACTGATATGTTAGACTTGCAAAAGGAGGAAGTATGAGTTATAATGAGCTCATACCCATATCATAATGTCAGGATGAAAATTTTTAGTGTAACATATTTAACAGCCTGTTGAACCTAAGATTCTCGTGGAACTCAGGCTAGGAGCACTGCCACTAACACTACACGGAGCACCTATGCAATGACCGATATTCATCACTCAGGGGAAGTATTGGAGTAGGTTGATCCTATGCATAGGGACTCTAGTTGCCAAATGGGCTCTGAGGTCAATTGACCTACGCAGATACTTGCTGACGTGTAACACTCAAAGGTGCAATTGAACCTTGCCCGGATAGACTTTCCTGGGTACCACTGACCTAAGCATGCGTCGGATTACGGACCTGCCTGAACCCACGTATAAGCGGGAGAATCTGCGAATGTCTCAAGTAATAAATAGCATGAGGACGCGTGATGCAACCCTATCGCACAGGGACATCCCGCCCACGAGCGATGTAAAGGGATAGAAAACACTGATGGCCAACTTGCAGATACACCTTGCATCAACCCTCATTCAGGGTACGTGAACGACATATAGGCATCATCCATGGTCTGAAATTCCATGGACATGACCTGAGGCACGAAGTAAGATAGTCAACACATCCTGATTTGATAAGAAGAGAAACTTACAAGTACGAAAAACAGGCGACAAATCATCAATGTAGCCATTTATGGTAAGAACGATTTGAATGATCGAGGGTATGTGCCACGAACAATCTACTTCACCATTAAACAACTCCAGATGGGGTGCGGATGGCTAGAAGAATTCGCGCAAAGCTATTTATTCAACCTACAACATGCTCTTGTTATCTACGTACTTGTTTTTGCATTCATCCATATTCTCTATGACGCTCGTCTTTTTGTTAATGGGATGGACCATAACCCACCGATGGATCTGTTCCCAGTAGACATCGTCTTGAGAGGACCTGGGTATGTTAAGTGCAGTCATAGGAGTGAGAACGGGCTTCCGAGAGAAAGGATTGTCTGTAGGCCACACATAGAAGGAACGATGAGATACAGGTACATGCTCCGACTTCTCTGCAACTCCTGAGCACCACCCACCAAAAGCAATGTATGGTCACTCCCTCACACTGTCCTAGTGAACACTCCTGACCCAACTACTGGGGGCGTCCAAATAGATTTAGCGTAGCTATCTAGTACAGAGCTATGAGGACTATCCTCCAGAGTGCTGCAAGAGGTCCACCACTGTGACCAGGATAGGCAACAACAGTATAACTTACCTCCAGAAGTACGAGCCCAGCAAATTGCAGTGGTCTCAAACAAAACGCGTATTATTCAGGAACAGCTGATGCATGGCCCAAAATTGGTCAAAACTGCTACACAACTATGGACGTCAGTACAACACCATTCTACGCTTTAGCAGGTTCAAAAGGAATTACAGTAGGCAGAAGCTGTTCTGAATCAAGTCCGAGCCTCCACACCCTCCAACATCTCTGCGCAGTGCCTAGCCACCATGGATAAGATTGAGAACCTTTGCCACTCCAAGCATGTTATTTGAAAATGATTGAAACCATGGTCCGACACCACACTCCAGCTTGCCCACGATGCTTAATCCGCCATTGCATGCCTCCACCGACTGTTAGAACAGGTTACTGCAGCTACAGATGGGCCTTTCTCCCTAACGCTGGTCGACATTGCGCAACAATCTGTGGCCCAAAGTCAGGAAGTAATCCCTCCATTTTTTCACACTCTACATGCTTTGCGCGTGCACATAGAAGCCACACCAGTGCAGTGACTGCGGAAGAGTCACAAGATTGTGTTAGGGGACTATTGGAATGGGGTTTCCTAACAAGGTGCGAAACCGATCCATTTTGATTATTTTTTTATTATATTTAGTCTAGCGCAGGTGTTTTGGGGCGGGTCAAAGCCCCGAACGCATTATAATGGGTCAAAGGGTAAACTAGGGGTCCGAAAACCATGGGTTGCGCACCATAGGAAAGTCGAGGATAGATTATTATAAATAGAGATGTATTTTTTATTGTGAAGGATAAGAAATGGCGAGCTATTGATGCGATCTATTGTTTAAGCTATCTATTTGGGTTTTGGGGAACAGACTCCTGCGGGCTGTGTGCACGGAGATCCTAGTCCAGTTGTGTGTGGACCCTACTGCTGTGTGCGCGTGTTGGGAAGGGAATTGTAAGGAAAGATTGATGAATGAATGAATGCGAAGGATTATTAGAGATCTGAAAGTGTGAGTACTATTGTCTGAATTGTTGATAATTGTTGTGTTGTATATTTTTTGTCTTTTAGCTGCGAAGTTCTGTGTACTAAATGCTTGGATCTAGATCTATTCTGATTTGCTTATGTAACACTTTGTTTATATTATGAAAATCATATAACTATAGATCTAGTGCACATGCATGCAAATATAAACATAATTAACCTTGTGCAGAATAAGGTAATCTAGGAATTACAGAAAGAGGACGCAGCTCTGCTTGCCTTACCCATTCTTTCTGAGGGTGCAGAAACCTGGTTCTAGCACCCAACCATACTACTTTGGGTGAGACTTTGACCTACGCAAGCAGGTCAGTACTGAAAGGGCAAGTATTATAGGAGTTTGTTGGCAAACCTTGCACACTGAACCTGGGTCAGGACCCCTCAAGCCAACAAGACTGAGGAGCAATATCATTGGAAGAATTAGAATTTTTCTTCCCAGGGTTGGAAGAAGAAGACTTACGTGAAGTATGAGACATAGAACCAATAATACCGTCGACAGATGGGGTTGCTGATGCTTTAGAAGTTCCAGGTTGAGGGGCATCATTCAAAATATCATACAATATGTCTGATTGAGAGTACACGAGATCAAGGTACTTGGCATGAGCAATGGCCTGTTCCTTAGTTACACATGCCCCCATGGCTATGTCTTTCGCAATCTAATTGAAAAAGGAGGTAGTGAATCATTGAGTAAGAAGCTGATCAGGAATTTCAAATTTGATCAAGCGACAATGACGTCTCCATTCATGAATATGGTCTGAGATATGGGTAGCCCGGTCCTGCTTCAAGGAGGTGAGGAGATGCGTCCCGACTTCATAATGAACCAGTAACTAAAAATGAGTAAGGAACGCCATGGAGAGAGAGTTGAAATCTTGAAAGATACCACGAGAGAGCTTGATATACCACTTAGAAGCAGCAAAAGTAAGAGTCCATTGGAAAAGTCGAAGCCGAATAGAATCATCAACCCAAGAGTTAGAGGAACACCACAAGTGGTACGTCATAACATGTGCTTGGGGGTATTCTCCAGACTTACCCTCAAATTTGGGACAATCACCAGGAATCTTAGTCAGAACCAGAGGCCAATATGGGTTATGAAGAATAGGATCATTAATTAAATTTAACACATTTGGTAACTCCAATGTGGCGAGAAATGGTAATTGCGGGTTAAAAGGTATAGAAGGTCCTTGACAAGAACCTGAATTCACATTCCACCCTGTTTGAGAAAGATTCTGCCCCCATTGGTTCTGTCCCGAAGGATTCTGTCAATATGGGGGATAAGCCGAATAATTCTGTTGATACAGAGGTTGAGGACAACGATACTGATTCTGAGTATACCATCTAGGTCCTTGCTGAGCACCATAAGGATTTTGCGGTGAAATGTAAGCATGGCCTTGCAGTTGATTATACTGCAACTGAGTTTGAGGGTGATAAGTAAAGCCTTGAGGCACACTATATACTGGTCGATATTGACCACGAGGGTAATAAGCACCTTGGGGTTGAATGGGTTGTTGATAAGTGGGGCCCTATTGAGCTGAATAAACAGGGTGGATTGGCTACTGAGCAGACTAAATAGGCTGTTGAGTAGACTAAACAGGCTGCTAAAAAGTAGGACCCTGCTGAGAAGCAGGGTAAAATTGTTGTTGAGCAAGTTGAGTCGGTTGTTGGGCTAGTTGAGCAGGTTGCCCCTGCGAAGTAGGTTGGCCTAGATGCTGAGGGCCACCAGGTTGCCCTTGCTGAGCAGGTTGACCTGATGGTTGCGATGGACTAGGTTTCCCCGAAGGAGGACTAGAGGGGTGTCCTTGTTGGGCAATGTTCGGACCAGTTTGAGTATATGATCTCGGTTGTTGTACAAAAGGTTGTCCCTGCAACGAATAGATTTGGCCCCTAGGACTGTAAGAAGGTCCTGGTTGATACAAAGGTTGACCCGAGAGATCATAGGGTTGTCCATGTTGGGCCAAAGGTTGTCCTTGTAAAGGTTGGCCTTGTGGACCGTATGGCTGTCCCTGTGGACAAAAAGCAAGGCCCTACTGAGTGAAGGTTGTCCTGGAAAGGGTTTTCCTTGTAAGCCAGAGGGTTGCACATTATAATTCATTCCAATCTCAGGAACGATTTCATAGGGGTCATAACAGGAACCCATGCTCATCATAATGATGGGGAGTAGGAAACACATAGATGGGCGTACCGACAACATCATAGTGATGAGGAGAAAGATAGAGAAAATAGACAGGATTACCATATTCGTCATAATGGTGTGGCAGATTAACAGGAGCATGAGGCTGCTGAGAAACCTAAGAGTTTTGTTGATGAACAGATAATAGATACTCTTCAAATTAAGGCCACCAGGTATCTAAGTCGAGGCTGTTGGTGACTGAGTGGCCGGTGCAGACGCAGCCATGCAGATAGTAGGTTGAACTGAGACAGATGTAACTGAAAGCGACGAAGCAGGTGTAGTCGGTGACAATCCTAACGATGGAAGGACCAGACTTCTGGATGGAGTAGATGTTGCCATGGATGCAACACCAGCAATAATCTGACCGAGAGACCTATATCCAGCTGGAAGCAACACCGATGGTGAATATTGAGCAGACACATGAGGGTTGTTTTCAGGGAAAAGTTGATATTCTTCATTAGAAACAAGAATTCTATCACTGCCATAACATCTTCAAAAAGACTACGGGGACTAGGAGGTATAACATTGGCTAGAAATGGTGATCTCGACATAAGAGGAGGGGAATATTCTTCATCCCCAAAACTAGACCAAGCGCCCGAGGGAGGCCATTTGAACTCAACTAGCTCGTCAGCAGGAGATCGAGTAGCAAGGGGTAAGACTGATAGGAGAATAGGCTACTGAAGCTCTACAGAACTAGTGGATTGAGGAGTTTCAAATGAACTGTCTGATAAAGGACTACCTCTAGAAGGGAGCGAGGATGACGAAACTGATGGTTCCGCCACCGTGTCTTCTTCACAACAAGAAGGAAAAGGAGAGATCCGGACAAAGACTCAAGAAACCAAGGAAAAAAAAACAAGCCAAGTGCTAAAAAATTTAATGGGCGTGTGATCATGGATAGTTTATTTTATGACATTGAAACCAAACTTTGTTGTTTCGTGTTTTAAGAGTCAATAAACAAGAAAAAGATGACTCTAGTCGCTTTCAATTTTGTACGAGCGTGAAAGGACAAGTGCTCGATGATATTTTCAAATTTAAGGAGTCAGTAAAGATCATAAATGACTACTCAGATAGTCTAAGAAAGAGGGTATTCCAGGTTTCTGTGAACTTCCATATATACCTTGGTGATCAAATGAAAGAGAAATGACCAATGACTTAACGTACGTGCAGGTAGTCTCCCTGAATGTTCTGTTCAGTGTATCACTGTTACAAGGCGGTAGTCTCGGCTTCCTATGGATAAAAGGATTGCAACCTAAAAGGTTCTCCCTTTATATACTCGACGGTACGGGGAGCCCAAGTCTGTACTAGCGCTATCTGGAGCTAGATGGCGAATGACAACTACTAGGTTTTAAGACACCAGAACACGTCTCTAACTTATACCACTAGAATATTTCGTTAGGTTCCAATGTTGCCTTAGGTTAATTGAAATATATTTTAACATTGATCCTAGATTAGGTTTAAATTTCCAGGCCTTAACATATGTCGGATCTGAAATTTTCCTAAATTAAAAACTACATGTAGAAGGATACCATTTTCTTCCAATGAAAGCTATCTACGAGAAGGAAAGAAAACTTTCAAGCGACAGAGAATAATGAAATCATGCGAAAACATCCTCTAATGCATATAATGCAATCTACAGAAAATAAAACTCTTTCCTAGCCTATACAATGCTAGTTATGCGAGGGAACGTTTCATTTTCAAAGCAAAAAGAATGCAATATTTTGGGTTTTTCAATGAAATAGAGCAAACAATGCACTAAATAACATGAAAAACAAAACTAAAACACTATTTTGAGAGATCGAATGTAAAATTCGAAGCAAAATGACTCCAGCAACATGAAACAAACACAAAAATACCCAAACGAATGCTACAAGCTTTTCAAATCAAAGAGAAATCTCCAAAATGACACATACAAGCAATTTAATCAGTGCTTGGAGTAAGAGGAAGAAGAATCAAATGAGAAAGGAAATGATCATTCAACCAATGAATGTACTCAACATGATCAAAGAGACCAAGAGCAATTAAACAGGGAACGAATTCAACAACTATCAAGAAACGCGATCTCCAAACAGAAGGCTCAGTGCACCAAGACACTCAGAAAACCTAAGACCTCAAGCCACATTGATAAGAAATGGACAAATGATTGAGGAAAACAAGCCTCTAGCAATCAAATACAGTCCAAAACACTTCAATTAATCTTAAAAATAACCCAAAAACAAGTACAATTGACCAAAAACTCATGGAAAAGCTCATAGCCAAAAACCTACAGGGGTCGGTGCGGCTGTGAGGTGGTATTCAGCGCCAAACAAGGGATGGCGCGAGTGCTACAACAGAAACCTGCGCCAATCGGCACGACTGTTCAGAGAAAAACCACGCCAAGCCAGTTAACCAAGGAAAAGGAAAAAACTCTACAGAGCAGAGGTCAATATTGACACTCTAGGGCTGAAAAGGGGTTTGAAGGACAATTAAACAACTAGAAAGGTAAACAACAAGACAAAAAACCCAAAAAATGACCCAACAATATCAAAGACAAACTCGCACTGATCCCCAGTGGAGTCGCCAACTTGTTATGTAGGTAAATCTTCTCTGTGGATAGAGACGATCCCTCTAGCCCTAGAGTGGGTCTAGAAACAAGGAATCATGCTAGAGTGTAGGTTCCTAGGTATTTGAATGAAAGAGGAGGTAATTAGGTAGCCTACCTATGGTCCAATGCTGTTTTCGACAATTGTAGTGGTGATGCGAACCTCTCGCTCCTGATTTGGCAAGTCACACCCCTTCGCTTATCGCGTTTGGACACTTGCACAGAGATCAGAAAAATATAACCACATACCACATAATAATTTCATCCAAAAACTACTATTCAGTTAGAAAGACTGAGCATATTGCATTTGATAAAGACAAAATACAAGATGGGAACCAGACAATAGTCACTTATATTATTAGGTAGAAAGAAGAGATACAACCATGCTCTGACGTTGCGGTCTCCTCCAGCGGGGTTCGGGTGAAGCATGTCTCAAAACTCGACAGGGAATCCGGACAGGATGAAGGCCCTCTCAATGGAGTTCCTTCTTGATCTACCTTCTCAATAATTCAGTTATTCAGGTATAGTTCAGTTCTCCAAGTTCATCTCTTCAGCTGTATAATTCTCTTTGTTCAGCTAGCTTTCATAAAGGGAGATGGCTTGTTTACATAGAGGAAAAGGAGGAGGTTGGGATCCCTACAAAGGTGGAAGGGAGGCCTATCCTTTAGGATTGTTCCAAGGGAGGTGGAAACCACTAACCAAAGGAGGAAACTCATGGATGTTTAGTTCAACCACTCCCAATGACTCATCCTCGAGGTTGTTGGAATGGAACCTCCGCCTCTATTTTTGAAAAACATTCAATAAAAAGCTTGGTGTGGTGTCTAACTGGCACAGAGCGCCAAGTGGCGCAGGCTCAATGTTAAATTTCCAGGTCAGTGCAAGGATGTAACGGGCTACTCGCGCCAAGGAAAAAATAGGGATTTTCATAGGTTTTCTTAGGGAAATTTCAACAAGAAGAATGTTGCTTTCATCAAAAGGGATGCAAGGATGGTATTTGCAAAGCATGACACTACGTATTGGTCACAGAAATGACCCTCCAATGTGCGAGTTGGGGATTGAAGGGAAAATGAAAAAATGTTGTGTAACAATTAGCCTCACCTAATCTCACTTATGTGGCTACATCGCTGCTAAAACTGTGTTTATTCTCAATCTCCATGCATATTTTCTCTTCCACAAGAAACTCAAATCCACGAATGTTGATCAAATCTCAGTTGGTCTTCTCTCTATCAACATTGAACTCAACAAACAATATGTTGGAATTTGCAACAACCACTTCTTTTTATAGGCCATGATCTCTTAGATTTAATAATACTTATTAATAATTAAATTAATACAAGAAGAAAGATTAAAACAACTGTTATTAGCTTAACAATCAATCTTGAATCTTTACCCAAATCAAATATAAGTAACAAATTCTCTTTATATTTACGAAGTGGCTTGATACTTATCATAAGCTATGCAAAATGTTGGAGTTGGCCTTTCCAACGCTTCATTTCCCTATGAGATAAGTATGGTGAGTTGTAAACTCACATAGGGATTTTCATTTATCCAGTTATCCTTAACCGCGAGCAAGGCTCTTCCATTGCTATATAATGGAGGTATTCTATGAAATTTTACGTAATATTGTGAGTAATATAATACTCTTACATGGAATCAAAGCCTTACGCCACGTTCAATTCCTTGGTTTGCGTTTGAGAAGGATGTTGAATTTTCACACTCACCTGATTGGGAATCGATCACGTGGACTAACCGCCACTCTGGGATCCACACTAGGGCCACTCAAACAGGAAATGATAACAATTTGGAAGTTTACTAATACTTGCAGGTTTTGGTAATCATCCACTCTCATACCATGATTGTGGGGGTGAAGCCCATGCGAATTATTGAAAGGTCAACGGTTGTTTGAAAGACTCGCTTATCTGTTTTTTATAGTCAAGTCATGGCATGGACAACTCTATCAGCTAGCAACACTTTTTGGCAACTGTCACTTCTGATGGAAAGTGATAGAGATAATGCCTTTTATATACTACGACCTCAACCTCAGTATTTACAACGAAAAATTTGAATATTATGGTTATTATTTTAGACATTTCACTTGGATGGAATTTATCTTTCAAGGCCTATCTTTGAATTCAATTTCAATAGAATTGCAAGACTGATTTTTTTTAGAGTACTCAATCCAAGTCGGCGGGGACTCTCTATCTGGTTATTGCCATGCATGTGGATTCGGTGAACACTTGAAGCGACCATAGTAGCACGTGCACAAGGCCTCAGGGTAGACGAGGTGGAAATCGAAGTTTTATGCTGGAATTATCAGCAAGTTGGGAGTTGTAATCCTCTATATTCTCCATTGTTTAGTCGCTCAACTATTTCTCCTTCTCAATGGAGAGATCAATGCCTCCTATCTATGATCTGAAACGGGTTCACTGACTAGGTCAAAAAAGCACCATGCTATCACAATTTATGTTCTGGGGATTCAAGTCATGCTTTGATTAGTCCTCTTCTTTTTTCGTAAAGGTTTTTAAAAATGGTTTTCCCCTTAAAATTGTCTTTAGGGAAAAGTTAAAAAAAAAGCGGGGTAAAATCCTATGAAAATATGTGTTTGATTTCCATATCTTAGGTGAGGCATAACTTTGCACTTTTTTTTTCTCATCAGAAAATTTTTCTAATGAAAATATATTTTCCAACTTGTTCTTTTCAAGATGGGTAAAAGATTGCAGGAGCTCCGTCAGATGAAGAGAATGGATGAGCTTTGTAAATTGGTCCTACAATTGTAATCAGTTGTAGCTATTTTGTAAGAAGAAAATGCAACACCTAAAAATAGGCTGCAAACTTTAATCACTAAAAAAATCAATAAGGTTGACCATCTAGATTCAACCATGGAAAAATATTTCCAAATACTTGCAGATGAATTTCAAGAGAGGATTGATGTCCTTGATGACTTGGAGGAGGAAGTTGATTATTTTTCTGACTCAACAACATAAAATTTAAAGAAGCAACTAGAAGAGAAAAATAATGAACATGTTATGGAGATTAATTGTTTAAAATAAATTATGCTAGAACAATATCAGCTCTTGAAACAAAAATATGATGCATTATCACAAAAAATGATTCAAAAGGATTATGTCATTCAAAAGTTGCAAGAGTCTAACCAGTAACTTGAAATGGAAGTTAGTCATCTTCAAAAATTTGAGATGGAGATAGTTTATGTTAAGGCGCCAAGCTCTCCTTCTTCCACACTTGATGATGTTGAATTCCAGAAGCTTGATGTTGACTCAACACATGCCTCTGTCACACCTAATTTTGAAAACCATACTATCGGTATTGGTTTTTGATTGCTGAGAAAAATGGGATATATCAGAGGAGGACTTGGGAAGAATGGATAGGGAATTGATGCTCCTATTAAGCCTATAGTGTAGACACCAAGAGTCGGTCTTGGATATGAGCTTGTTGTTGCTTCATCACTTACATCCAACTGTGAGGTTCTTGAAGAAAGTTTTCTTGTTAATTGTGATAAAGATATTAATGATGTCGTTGCTAATGTCATTCCAAACGAAAATTTCATGGCACCCAACTTTGAGTCTGAAAAAATAAAAAATGAGCTATCTACACATCCTCATCAGAAGAAATTACGCAAGCATCACCATTATTGGTCAATTACTAGTCCTGCATTCAAATCATTATAGAAGAGATGTGAGATAATGAATCATGGGCATGTATCAACCATCAATATTGTTTTTGGATGAGTCGATGGATGGCCATGGCGTCAATTGAGCCAATGTTTGTAGAATTCATATCGTCATGTGGCATGAGTTGCTCATTTTTTATTACCATTGTTCCCTTAGTTGTGCTTCAAAGGGGAAATTTACTGACAACAAAGAATGTTGATTCTTGATCCTTCCACAGTTGTGTTTTCGGGGGGGGGGGGTGTGGGTAGTTAGATGGTAACATATATTGTAATGATTTCTTTGTTGATTTTTGTTATTTTATTGTGTGATGGTGACAGTGTTTAGACAACTTCAGGAATGTAGATGTACGACATTTACCATACATGCATGCCTCATTGTTTCTTTGTTGGTTTCTAGTGTTGCTTATGTTTGAAGCCTTTGTCATGGTTCTTTACTCACAACTAGTTTCTTTGAAGAATTTTTTGGAGAAGTTGATAGTGTTTTCCACCCTTGTGCCTTTGCAAAAATCCTACTTAGAGATTGACCAACCTCATTGATGTTTCATGGCTCTCATATTCAGAGTTTTGGTACTTTAGTATGTCATACTTCTTGATTAGAGAAAACCTATATTCTTTCCATTTAGTGGATCATTATGGGATCTACAGTCTTAGCTCCATGATAATTTGAGCATTGTCATATTTCTTTCTTTAAGGGGGGATTTTTTTCCTATGTGGTTTTCTCTCTTTCTCCACTTATGAGTGTTTGTACATGGGTACCTAATCAGCCCTCGTTGTCAAAATCCATTCTTTGTTTTCATTTTCTTTAGTTACTCCATATGTTTTTCTTAGGGGTGGTGTTGTACTTTGTCTTTTCCAACAATTCATTTCCCATTAAGCTAAATATGGTGAGTTGTAAGCTCACATAGAGACTTATGTTTGTCCAATTGTCATAGTTATACTTAATGGACACTGGCCTCTTCCATTACTATATAATAAAAATATTATATATACTTTTACATAAGATTGTGAGTAATAAAATACTTTCACACACCATGAACAATATAACTAGTAACATGTTTATTTCTTACAACTACCCTAAACTGCTATTATGAAGGTTCCTCTTCCAAGTGTCATCTAAATGTGCAATGCATGAAGCTATGCACCCTGAAACGATCAACAAACTCAGAAACTTAGAAGAGGAAATAGTTTCGGATAAAAAACAATATTTAATTACCATGCTTTACTGTTGTCTAATTCAAAACAAGTTTTGTTTGTCTCGTTGACATTACAATTGTTACGGTGCTGCCCTGCTATATTAATGGGACAGGGCATATATGGTGCCTCTCGGCAGTGAATGCGTGAATTTTGTTAATGCACCTATGCAATCAACCATATAAATCGTCAGAAATGCCTTTCTATCTGTACAAATTTCAAATATCCTTGGTGCTAACATTGATATAAGGTAAGTCGAGCTATGACTTGTGAGTTTGAATGGGCTAATGCTCACTGATGGCTGTGGGGTGGGGCTTTAATCTCAATCAAAGCGGTGATGTCATCTAGGGTGCGCTATTTTTTTTCAACAGGAAGAAAATTGTTTTTTGAGCTGGAGCATAGCCGCTCTCAAATATACATAGTCTTACTTAGAATTGAATTGGACTGCGGAACTTGTGAAGATTAAACTTCGACTGGAGCACAACCGCTCTCAAATATACAGTCTTAGAATTGAATTGGACTGCGGAACTTGTGAAGATCAAACTTCCACAGATCACATAAGTTTTTTCGATTGGAGCACAACCGCTCTCAAATATAGATAGTCTTAGAGTTAGACAACCAGATCTGCGACCTACCCATTCAGGATAGAGCGGTTGGACAACAGGGTATGCAACCTACCTATTCAGGATAAAAGGAAAGTTTCCCGTTTCCCCTGATTGATGATGCTCCGCGGTTAATAATGATTTTCGGTTCTAGTTTTAGCCCCTCGTATCAAGAAAAGTATTTTCGTTGCCGACAATCTGCCTAATCAAATTAAAAATTTCGAATGAACGGACCGACCTCACTCAACAAACAGAACGCATGTTTCCCTCCTCGATCTCCGTTTTCTGGAACATTGTAGCGAAGGCATCGGAGTTATCATCAGATGGTAAATATAACTTGGAGAAAAACAAACTATAGAATTTTATATTCCTCTTTATAATTTTATATTTTAATGGTTTGTGCTTAATATTTTTAGATTCATTAAAAGTCGTTGTTATCATCCTAATAAGAAACACATGTACTTAGAGAGATTATTTGTTAAATAATTTCATATAGGAAACACATGTACTTAGAGAGATTATTTTTAAAATAATTTCATATAGGTGTTGTGTTCTATATAAATTAAATTATTAGCATTTGCACATTGAGGTGCAAAGGAACGTTGATGGTGTTAAATATAGGGTTGATTTAAAAATTTACTCGGAGGAAATTTGTAATCATATAAAAATGATTCAAGACATTATGCTAAACCAAGAAAATAGAGTGAAAACTTTAGATGTACATCTCCTTTGATAATGGGAATTTGGTGACATATCTGCCTCTCCAACCTGTTTGAAGACTACTCATGTTCTTTGATAACACAATGACACTCACCTCTCACATGAACCATGGGCTCATACTTGATGAGCATCCTCTCCCTGTCCACTCACACGACGTCCGTGAGATAGGAGAGATGCTCTTCCTATCGATGATAACATGGTCATGCTTGATGAGCATCCTCTCTCTTTCCACTCACACGATGTCCGTGAGATGGGAGAGATGCTCTTCCTATCGATGATAACATGTTTGATAGTTCAAATTTGAGAGATTGTGGTGGGAGAGAGATTGTAATCATATGTATTAGTTTTATTAGCTACATGGTAGTTGGATGCATTGTTGGGTTGTGGTGGGCAGTGGGATAATGTATGCCCTGGACTGATGTGTGTTTCTGTTGATCGATTTTTTTTCAACTACAATGTTTCCCTGACCAATATGTGTGTCCCGCTTGATTAATATGTTCCTCCTGATGCCCGTGTGTTTGTCCTGCTGCCCCGCCTTGACCTACCCTGTAATGTGTTTGCAGATAAGATGGATATAAGGGTTCATTCTTTCACAAATTATAAAACCCTCACTTACCATATCTGATTACTTCAAAAAAATTGGTCATGTGTAAGATTTTAAATCTAAGGTATGTTGAAATTTCTGAACAATTCCTTAACACATAGAGGAAATAAAATTCATGAACTCAACATAGAGATTTAATTAAAAAAATGCAGACAGAGATATGCAGAACACAAATTTCATTAATAAAAAAAAACTAGACTGTTACAAATGATATCTTCGGGACTGCAATGTTATGGATTTACGAAAATGACTTTTGCTACTACAAAACACAGCTTGTTGCTCTTTTCCTTCATTCTCTCTGTCTCTTTGTTTTCTGTGTTCGGGCTTTTTCTCTTAATACACAATTAACTCACAAAATGCTCACATGGCGTATATATATGAAACATTACAATATTATATATTATAAATATTCCATATTTATAATATATATCAAAACATACTTAACCAAAGTTAAAAGTCTAAATGTACCGCGTTAAAATAAAATTACCCACAGTAAAACGTTAAAACGTGACGCGGGAAATAAAACTTAACTCAAAACATTTCACAAACATTAAACTTTATTCTAAGGTTTAAAACCTTTTCTATTTATGCATTCTGGGGGCTGCTTGGAGTTCATTCCCATGAGTTTCCTTCTCCCCCCGGAATTACTTTGGTGTGTCCCAGTAGGTGGGTGACGTCATTTTTTTCGGGGGATCACCTTCCTCCTTCGCTGCCCATCCTTACTGCCTTCTGGAATGGTGTTTTGTTGGCTGTGCATTCAATGTGGTTGGCGGAGAAGTGAAGGCCGGTTGGTGTTGTGGATCAGCTCATGGTCGCGTGAAGTTCTGGACTCGAGGTTTCCACTGCCATTGCTGTCATTTCCAATCCCATCAGCTTTGAAGTACACTGTCCTGGTACTCTTTTCATTCCCATCACAATTAATGTTTCCATCCTGCTGCTTTGTGTCGCAGTTCGAATTAATATTCCAACACTCCCCCTTAATTTCAACTGCTTGGTTTTCTTGCATACCCAGGCATTTCCTTAAATAATTAATTTTTTTCTGCATTAATGGCTTTGTCAAAGTATCAGCAAACTGCTCCTCTATCCTGTAGTGCTGCAAAACAATTTCGCCATTATTAACCAATTCACTTCTAAAATGAAATTTTGCATCAATATGCTTTGTTCTCTTATGGAAGACAGAATTCTTTGATAAAGCTACCGCGGAGTTGTTATCACAATAAATTGTCATTCCTTTGTCCTGCTCATGACATAAATCTCCGAGCATTCCTCTCATCCATACTGCTTGTCATGCTGCTGCTATTGCTGCCACATATTATGCCTCTACTGTTGATAAAGCAACTATTGGTTACTTCTTGGAAGCCCATGAAATGGCTCCCGATCCCAAATGAAACACATATCCAAATGTGCTCTTCCTGTCATCTACACTTCCAGCCCAATCACTATCCATGTAACCAGAAAATTTAAAATTTTCAGATGGGGAGTAGAAGATACCATACCCCTTTGTTCCATTCACATACCTAAGAATCCTCTTGGCTTCTTGCCAATGGGTCTCTTTCGACCTTTTCATAAATCTAGAGATTAAACTTACAGTGTGCATCATATCCAGCCTAGTTGCAGTCAAATACATGAGGCTGCCAACTATGCTCTTCTACAATTTCGAATCAAAATCCTTGCTGCTGTCTTCTTTGCTTAATTTTAACCCCATGACAGTTGGAGTTATAGCTGCCTTGATGTTCTGCATGTTGAATATTTTCAACACTTCTTCAACATATTTTTCTTGGGAAATAAAAATCCCATTTTCATGTTTCTCTACTTCAATTGCAAGAAAATATCTCAAAAAACCCAAATCAGTCATTTCAAATTCACTTTTCATAACTGCTTTAAAATCAACAATGAGAGAAACTTCATTTCCAGTAAAGATTAAATCATCTACATATAAAAAAACAATAAGAATCTTACCATCAATTTATTTTATGTAGAGTGTGGGTTCTCCATCACATTTCTCAAATCCATTTTCAATCAGATAAGAATCTATCTTGTTGTACCATGCTCTCGGTGATTGCTTCAACCCATAAAGAGCTTTCTTCAGCTTGCATACTTTGTGCTCTTGGCCTTCAATCTCATAGCTTGGAGGTTGTTCAACATATACCTATTCTTTCAACACTCCATTCAGGAATGCAGATTCCACATCCATTTGGTAAACCTTCCATTTGTGTTGTGCTACTATGGACAGCACTGTTCTCACTATTTCCATCTTTGCAACTGGTGCAAAGGTTTCTTCATAATCTCTTCCTTGTTGCTGCTTGTAGCTTTGACAACAAGTCTCGCTTTGTGCCTTTCAATCTTGCCTTCAACATTGCTCTTGGTTTTATAAACCTATTTTTCTCCAATCACTTCTTTACCTTTAGGGAGATCCACTAACTCCCATGTATTGCTCTTTTCTATTGCACCAATTTCTTCATCCATTTCTTCAATCCATTTTTCTTCCTTTACGACATATTCAAAATGAGTTGGGTCATCAACATCACAATACAAAGCAAATAATGAATTCAGACTGACATTATCATTTACCTCTCGTTGTTCATAAATATCACTCAGATTTTTGAATCTCAGTCTTCTTAGTGTACTTGGAGTTCCACTCGAACTCGATGGAGTTTTAGTTCCCTGTGGTGTGCTTGAAGAAGCACTTCCTTGATTTCTCAAGGATGTTCTATTTCCAGCTTGTGGTGTGGTTTGTTGTGCTTGTGGTGGTGGAGGAGGAGCCACTATGGAGGGATTATTTGTTGTTGTCCCTTCCTCTTCTTCTTCATGAGACACACATGTCTTCACATTCACCATTTTCTCTAAGCTTCCATCCCAAGATTCTTCTTCAATAAACTGCACATCTCTGCTTATTATTGCTTTCTTGCTGGGTGGATTATAGAGTTTTTATGCTTTGGAATCATCACTGTATCCAAAAAAAATACACTTCTCCCCCTTGTTGTCCAATTTCTTCCTTAGTTGATCTGGGACATGTGCATAAGCGACACATCCAAATAGTTTCATGTGGGTGACAAACTACTTTATGTCACTCCACGCTTCTGTCGGAACTCTGTTCATTATAGCTTTGGCTGGGCATCTATTCAAGATGTATGTTGCAAAATTGACAGATTCAGCCCAATACTCATTTGTAAATTGTTTTGCCTTCAACATACTTCTGACCATGTCCATGATGGTCCTATTCTTCCTTTCAGCAACATCATTTTTTTGAGGTGTGTACCTTTTGGTAAACTGCTTTTGTATGCCATTCTCCCTACAGAAATGTAGGAAATATTTGGAGATGTATTCTCCACCTCTGTCAGTTCTTAGCACTTTGATGTAGTGCCCACTCTGCTTCACAACATGAGCTTTGAAGTGGTAGAACTGTTCAAAAAATTCACTCTTCTGTTTCAATAAATACACCCATGTCTTTCTGATGTAATCATCTATAAATGTCAAAACATATTTGTTGTCAGCTAAAGATGGTGTTTGCATTGGTCCACACAAATCTGAGTGGACAATTTCTAAGGGTGCCTTTTCCCTTATACTCTTCCCTGCTAGAAAGATTTCTCTGTGTTGTTTTCCCAAGATGCAGCCTTCATAAAGGCTATCTGGTTTCTCAATCAATGGTAATCCTTTTACCATTCCGTTTCTGTGCAACAAGTTCAGGCCTCCGAAATTAAGATGTCCAAATCTCAAGTGCCATATCCAGTTTTCATCTTTCACTTCCTCTTGAAAGACTTCTTGTGTTAGAACTGCTACATTTATTCTTTCCTTCAAGTTTGCTCTGAGCTTGAGAGGAAACATCCTATTGCTTGTCATCTGCACCTCTGCAATGAATTTCTTACTTGGAGGTATGTCCATGATTGTGCACACATCATCTTTAAAAAATACATTGTAACCATTATTAATGAACTGTCCAATGCTCAAAAGATTACATTTCAAACCAGGTACATAATATACATCTGGCACAAACTTCTGTTCTCCATTTATTGCCAGGATACTGACTCTTCCTTTTCCCTTGACAGAGATCTTACTATCAGTTCATGTTGTTACCTCAGATTTAACATTTTCATCCAGATTAGAAAACATTGCTATGTTTCCAGTCATGGGGTTACTACAACCTGATTCTAAGAACCATACATGATCTTGTCTATCTTGTGCTACATTACATGTTAATAACCTGTTACTCTGGTTCTTATTTTCTTTTGCAAAATTAGCATTCTGCCTATTATTCGTGTCATTTTTCTTTTTCCTATGTTCATTGGCATAGTGCCGATATTTCTTGCAATAATGACACTAGAGTTGGGATTTATCATGCCTTTTTCCATGAGCTTGATGTTGGCTTGAGCCTTCATTCTCGTTCTGATTGCTGCTTCTTCCACTCGAGCTTGCAGGGTTGTTTCTTTCTCTGTTTTGGCTTCTGCCTCTTCCTCGGTTGTTTGCTCTGCCTTGACCTCTGCTTTTGGCCAAAAGACATTTGAGTCTTGAATGCTTGTTCCAATGAGGAATATTTTCCTCTATTCAGTCTGTGTTCATGAGACATCGGGGATGCACTCAACTCATCCACTGTAAATTGTGAGAGAGCCTTTGTCTCTTCTATTTCCACTACTATGGCATCAAATCTTGAGGGTAGACTTCTCAAGATTTTCTCCACTATCCTTCTTTATTCAAGCGTCTCTCCATGAGACCTTATCTGGGTAACCAACACAATAACATGCGTGAAAAATGAGTCTATATGTTCTGACTCTTTCATACAGAGAGTTTCAAAATCTCTCCTCAACATTTGCAACTTTGTTGTCTTCACCTTTTCCATGCCTTGATAGGCTGTCTTGAGAATATCCCATGCCTCCTTAGACTTTGTTACTACTACAATCATTGGGAAAATACTCTCATGTATAGATTGAAAAAGAAAGAAGAGGGATTTGGAGTCCTTATTCTTGCTATCTTTTAACAAATCTCTTTCTGCTGCTGTCAAAGAAACCAATGTTGTTGCATCTACTAGTTATGGGTAGCCATTCTAAACTAGCTCCCATATGTCCTGTGAAGCAAACAAATCTCTCATCGTGATTGACCAATAATCATGGTTCTTTCCATTAAACTGTGGAAGTTGGGGATTTTTCAGACTGGTTCCTGCTGCTACCATCGTGACTATGCAAACCAGACAATTTTCTTGACTGTGTTTAAAAAAAAAACAAACAAAAGCTTTCTCTGCTGGAGAAATCCACTTCAATAAACTTCTTACAGCTTCTACAGTGAAGAGCAATCTCTTGTTCATTCATTGAGTGCCTAGAATAGAGTCAATACGATGTTGAAATTTCTGAACAATTCCTTAACACACAGAGGAAATAAAATTCCTCAACTCAACACAGAGATTTAATTAAAAAAAAATGCGGACAGAGATATGCGAAACACAATTCTCATTAATAAAAAAAAACTGGACTGTTACAAATTATATCTTCAGAACTGCAGCATTCTGGATTTATAAAAATATCTTCTATTGCTACAAAACATAACTCTTCAGTTTCTGGCATACGCTGCTTCCAAACACAGCTTGATGCTCTCTGTCTCTCTATTTTCTGACTTCGGGTTTTTTCTCTTAATACATAGTCAACTCACAAAATGCTCACACGACATATATATATATATATATATATATATATATATATATATATATATATATATATATATATATATATATATATATATATATATATATTTATGAAAAATTACAATATTATATATTACAAATATTCCATATTTATAATATATATCAAAACATATTTAACCAAAGTTAAAAATCTAAATGTACCACGTTAAAATAAAATTAACGCATGGTAAAACAATAAAACATGATGCGGGAAATAAATCTTAACTCAAAACACTTCACAAACATTAAAATTTATCCTGAGGTTTAAAAAAATTTCTATTTATGCATTTCGGGGCTTGCTTGGAGTTCATTCCCATGAGTTCCCTTATCCCCCCGGAATTACTTTGGTGGGTCCCAACAGGTGGGTGGCGTCATTCATTTCGGGGGATCACCTTCCTCCTTTGCTGCCCATCCTTACTGCCTCCCGGAATGGTGCTTTGCTGGCTGTGCATTCAATGCAGTTGGCAGAGAAGTGAAGGCTGGTTGGTGTTGTGGATCAGCTCGTGGTTGCGTGAAGTTCTGGACTAGAGGTTTCCACCGCCATTGTTGTCCTTTCCAATCCCATCAACTTTGAATTCCATTGTTCTACTGCTCTTTTCATTCCCATCACAATTAATGTTGCCATCTTGCTACTCTATGTGACAATTGGAATTAATATTCCAACATGGTAGGAAAACTATAGATGAATTTTTCAACTGGATTTCCAAATTCGGGAAATGAAATGAAATGATAAAGTTCATGTTGAAACTTCCAAGCCAAGCAACCCATAGAAAGAAAATATAAGTGATCATGTTCTGCTTCATGAGGTCCATTCTCTCTTTCACGTTACCTCGCTACTTGCAACTCGATCCCTTCATGGCCAAAATTTTCATACAACACGTACTCCCAGTTAGTAATTGTTTTTACCTGTGCAATTTTTGTCAAAGAAAAATTCAATACCTAGCGGAGACGGAGTAGAGTCGGGATTGAAGATAGTGTAGAAATTGAAGCAGGGGTGGGCACTAGTGTTATTGTTGAAATTGGCATGAAGGTCGTTGAAGCTTTTAACAACGCTTGTGGGGCTATTTGCAACTGTTGAGGATGCTTGTGGGGCTATTTGCATTAACATATGTTGTAATTATCTTCATTATTTTCATGTATCTATTCTCGATTTCTATATTTTCATGCCTTCTAAATCTTCCTGGAATGATAATATTGATATGAAGCCGTTTGAGTGGGATGCACTATTTTTTAACGTGTCAAAAACTGATTGTTGAAGCGGGACAGTAAAGCATCTAGAAACGTGGATGATTCGACAGTAGAATTGACCAAATTTTCGTTATAGCTTAATGCTGAAAGTGATGTCGATGGTGTCTGAATAACAAAATAGACGAATTTTAAGGGAGTGTCGTTATAAGTTTTTGTCGTCGAGAAAGTGTTTCGACTCCCTCATAGTAATCTCCATGTTAGAGGCTTTCAGTTGAAGGTTATCTTTTCTCATTCTCTCATTGTATGCTTCCGCTTATCGCAAACGAAGAATATAATTTTTGAAACTCCTGGCGATTGTGTGGTATTGAAGAGTCTTGATAGCTTTGGAAGTGGTAAGCAACTAGTTCTAAACCGAAATGCTTGGCCTAACACTTTCTCGATGACCCTAGGGAGTGTTGTTTTTGTTCTTGCTAAAATTTTATGTATGAAAATTTATTTTGAAGTTTAGAAATCTTGGAAAATCTCATTAGGTTATAATATTTAATGATATTTTTGTAAAAATATTCAAATTTCTAATAAATTTATATAGTCTTTATATAATTTTTAAAATAAACTAATTTCATACTATAATCATTATTTTTCAAAAAAATATAGAATATTCGGGAATCATTTTCAATCTGTCTTCGTTGTAGAAATTATCTTTGAGTTTTGTTTTTGTTTCTCCAAATTGGTTTAAAGTTTTTTCTCCCTCCAAAAATGCTCACAGTATTGAAGAGATCTATGGCACAAGGCTCTAAGGAGTTGACGAGCCCCCATGTTGAGGTTGATTAGAGGAAAAATGGCATTGATTTTGTTAAATATTTTATCTCTCGTAATTATGGAACCATATGCATTAACCTTGGGGAAGATGATACCATGGCCTACACCCACTGGCACCAGCCTCTCTTTACACTCATGCGTCATTTCTCTTCTCACTTCTTTCATTTAATTTCTTCTTTTGTAAATCTCTTCTTATAGTCATTGATTCTTAAATGAAGTAGATCTTTCGGAGTTGTAGATGACATATTCTACATGTTCGATGGCTTCTTGTTTTGAAGGCACCAATAATGTCTACTACGGTTGAAGGTCCTGAGTGGCTATGAGCAACTGGTATTGTTGAAGTTTGATTGCATAAGTTTGTTCATGTAAGGTACTTACTATATACGAACATCACTAAAAAACCTACATGAATATAAGAAAATCACATGAACATCACTAAGAACGTCACACCACTAAGAACATCACCACTAAAAACATCATGTGAATTTTTCATGACCTCATCGAAATCTCTACAGTGCCTGCCTACGAATCTCTGAAGTTTGATCGTGTAAGGTACTTACCATACACAAACATCACCAATAAGCCTACATGAACATAAGAAAATCATATGAACATCACTAAGAACGTCACACCACTAAAAACACCACGTGAATTTTTCATGACTTCATTGAAATCTCTATAGTGCCTGCCTACGAATCTCTTCACTGTTAATAAGAAAAACCTCACAATAAAAACACCTTCATCGTAATTAGTAAACCTGTGTAAAGATGAGATTGGAGGGACAAATTGTTTGTTTTAAATTATTTTTTTAATTGAAACTGTTTGAAACAAACATTAATGTTATCAGGCCCATGGATTTTCACTTAAAAATATTGAAACAAACACCAAGGTTATCCAGAAACACATGTATTTAGATATTATTTGTTAAAAAATTTCATAAAGGTGTTTCGTGCCTTGCTATATATTAGTAAACTTATTAGTCCCGACCGCAGGCACAGATGGGACTATTGTAATCCAAAAGGGGCAGTTAGCATTACTCTATGTTGTTTTTTTGTTAATGTTGATCATAGATAAAGTAAAGTTAACTAATGTGTTTAAACAAATAATTATGATTGATGATTTATAACCAAAGTTTTTGAACCAAGTCTGATTTATCATCTTATTGGCCTCTTCCCGAGACGGGGAGGCTGAAACATAGATTATAATTACGAGTTTAATTCATATTTTGGAACAAGTAAATGCTATCTCCACTAATGCTAGCATTAGTGGAAAGCATTAAAAGCTTAATGCTTATACATGCTGTCATAAAAGTTTGAGAGAATGAGCTCAAACTGCCATGTATATCACTCAAACTACCACATACACTGCCATGCACCTACCTCTCATGAAACCATACATTTCATACACCACTCAAACTGCCACATACACCACCATGTTCCTACCTCTCATGAAACCATACATTTCTATTGAATTGATCCAGCACAATCCACTAGCATATGGCTATGACTGCATTTCAAAATTTGCGCACTGGATGATAGCTACAACATTAAAATTTGGAATGGAAATTTGGAATCAGTGCAGGTTTCTTGCTTACTGGAGCCCGAGATGACTGAAAATGGTGGAATTTGGCCGCTGCAGTAGGAATTGATGACAATCTTCCAGGGATTCCGTTGACTCTCCCTGACTCTTGAACCTCAGAAGAATAATTTCTTGCTTACATGAGCCTGAAATGAATGCAAAAAATGCTCGAAGAACTGTAATTCTTTTGAATTTTGCTGGAAATTAATTCCAACTACTCATATCAATCAACAGTAATTGCAGAAGGACTGGATTGCGGCACATTGATGCCTTAACAAAGGCGGTTGCCATCTTCTTGTAGAATTGCAAAAGGATTGGAAAGCTCACACAAGTGAAGTGTAGAACAGATAAGAATCGGCCCCTTGATATTTATCTAAGGCGGTAGCCGACTTCTTAGACGCAGTGTTAAGGCTCAGACTCAAAGTCTCGCCAACAGCGCAAAACTTTGATTACAGGTTGAATCGGGCTTCAAAGCCTTACCTACATATCGACGGAGTTAATGTTTCGAGGCCGCACAAGTTCTCTGCATCAAAATATGCGATGCGATGCGATGATGGTTTAACACTATTGCATCGCAAAATTTCAAAGTTATTAAAACTGTGTACACCGAAGAGTTTCGGCGATGCGATGAGGTCCCACCTCAATCGCAATCGTGGCATCGCAAATTTTATTGCATGTCCGTTGCACTACTATCATTCTCCGATGCGATGTGGAGCCCGCTCTAATCACATCGCAAGTTTTCAAGTGATCATACGCAAATGACTATTAAACCGATGTTCGCTGATGTTGCGATGCGATATGGACCACGCGCAATCACAATCGCAAATCGCAAGACTGCAATCACAGGATCGCAAGATCGAAAATGTTCCTTCGACTTTCATTGTATTGATCACTTCTCATGTCGTGATGTGATGTGGTCCCCACCATCATCGCTAATCGCACATCGTAATTGTAAAGCGCAAAGGTCATAAACCTTCTGGCCATTGAGTTTGCGATCGCTGATTTACTTCCGGATGCGATGAAGAGTTCAAATGGATTTCATGAAATTTGAAATCCAACTTTGTTGGTCTGTTTAATTGTTTTATTGTAACCGCACCTTATAAAAGGAAAAGAGCCCGAAGGCTTTTGTAACGTGTTTTTATGTATTAAGACGTTATTGAAAACAGAGAAATTATTGTGGCCCACAGGCTGAATACACAACAAGCTTGTAAGCACTGTATGTGCGGATTTGAGGATAGAGAAGTTTGTCAGCACTGTTGTTTTACAGTCCACTGTTATACTTTGTGAATCCCTCTCAAGGAGGAAGAATCAAATTGCTGATTTTTGTATTTCTTTTATTCTTTTATGAATTAAGAAAACTTGTCCTAAATTGTTTCTGTTCATTCTGAAAATTGAGTTTTAAAACTTTGTGTTGTTGAGGGAATCTTCATTCTCTCTTGTTGTTTAGAAGTAATCAGAAACTTCAACATGGTATCGGAGCCAATCTAGGCACTCAGTGAGACAAAACAGAGTTTGTTTTTCCACTGCAGGAGCTGTAAGAAGGTTATTGAGAATATTTTCTCCAACAGAGAAAGTTCTTGCCTGTTTTATTATACAGTCAGTATCTTTTCTTTACTTATACAGTTGAGATGGCAGATGCTGGAACTAGTTTGAAAAATTTCCAACTTCCACAGTTTAATGGGAAGAATCATATTTATTGATCCATAACTATGAGAGCTTTGTTTGCTTCTTAGAACATATGGGAGCTAGTTGAAAATGGCTACCCTAAACCTACAGATACAACAGCGTTGGCTGCTTTGACAGCAGTAGAAAGAGATCTGTTGAAGAGCAATAGGAAGAAGGACTCCAAAGCCCTCCTTTATCTCTTTCAATCAGTACATAAGAGCGTTTTCCCACAGATTGCAGCAGCAAAAAAGTCTAAAGAGGCATGGGATATTCTGAAAACTGCCTATCAAGGTATGGATAAGGTGAAGACTGCAAAGTTGTAGATGTTGAGGAGAGACTTTGAAACACTTAGCATAAAGGAATCTGGTACAATAGATTGATTCTTCACTCATGTTATTGGGTTGATAACTCAGATAAGATCTCATGGTGAAACTCTTGAAGAGAGAAGGACTGTAGAGAAGATCTTGAGAAGTTTACCCTCAAGGCTTGAAGCTATTATGGTAGCAATAGAAGAGATAAAGGATCTCTCACAGTTCATTGTAGATGAACTGAGTGCTTCTCTTATGTCTCATGAACACAGACTGAGTAGAGGAATAGATTCCTCTTTGGATCAAGCATTCAAGAATCAGATGTCATTCGGCTGAGGTAGACGTCATGGTAGATAAAATAACAGAGGTCAGGGAAGAAGCCAAAACAAAGGAAAAAATAATCCTGCTAGCACAAGCGGAAGGAGCTGCAATCAGAACCAAGATGAAGGTTCAAGAAAATAGCAAGCTCATGGACAAAGGTATGAAAAATCCAAAGTCCAATGTCATTATAGCAAGAAATTAGGCCATTATGCCAACGAATGTAAGAAAAAGAAAAATGACATGAATAATAGGAAAAATGCTAATTTTGCAAATGAAGAAGATAAGAACCCAAAGATTTTGCTGTTAACATGTAACACTGCACAAGACAAACAAAGTGATGTTTGGTTCTTAGACTCAGGCTGTAGTAATCACATGATTGGAAACATTGCAATGATTGCCAATTTGGATGAAAATGTGAAATCTGAGGTAACAACAAGAACTTATAGTAAGATATCTGTGAAGGGTAAAGGCAGAGTCAGTATCCTAGAAATAAATGGAGAACAGATGATTGTGCCAGATGTATACTATGTAGCTGGTCTAAAATGTAATCTTTTGAGCATTGGACAACTCATTGACAAAGGTTACAATGTGTTATTCAAAAATTATTTGTGTACAATCAGAGACATACCTTCAAGTAAGAAGATCATTGCAGAAGTGCAGATGACTAGCAATAGAATGTTTCCTCTCAAACTCAAGGCAGATTTGAAGGAAGGAAGAACTATTGTAGCTGTAACACAAGAAGTATTTCAAGAGCAAGTGAAAGATGAGAACTGGTTATGGCACTTGAGATTTGGACATCTCAATTTAGGAGGCTTAAATCTGTTGCACAGAAAGGGAATGGTAAAAGGATTTCCATTGATTTAGAAGCTGGACAGCCTTTGTGAAGGTTGTATCTTGGGCAAAAAACACAGAGAAAGCTTTCCAACAGGAAAGAGTATAAGGGAAAAAGCACCCTTGGAAATTGTTCACTCTGATGTGTGTGGACCGATGCAAATAGGTCCATCATTTGCTAGAAATAAATATGTTTTAACTTTCATTAATGATTACACCAGAAAGACATGGGTGTATGTGTTAAAATAGAAGAGTGAAGTGTTTGAGAAATTCCAACACTTCAAAACTCTTGTTGAGAAGCAGTGTGGGCATTATATCAAAGTGCTCAGAACTGACAGAGGTGGAGAGTACATCTCCAAGGACTTTCTTCATTTTTGCAAAGAGAATGGCATACAAAAGCAATTCACCACGAGGTATACATCTCAGCAAAATGGTGTTGTAGAAAGGAAGAATAAGACCATTTTGGACATGGTCAGAAGTATGCTAAAGGCAAAACACTTGCTGCATGATTATTAGGCTGAAGCTGTCACTTGCATAGTTTACATCTTGAACAGATGCCCAACTAAAGAGGTCATGAACAAAATACCAGAAGAAGCATGGAGTGGACAAAAGAAAATTGTTACTCACATGAGAGTATTCGACTGTGTAGCATATGCACATGTACCGGATCAGCTAAGGAAGAAGCTTGATAGTAAGGGGGAGAAGTGTGTCTTTATTGGCTATTGTGATGAGTCAAAAGCATACAAACTTTATAATCCATCCACCAAGAAAGTAATAGTAAGCAGAGATGTGTAGTTCTGTGAAGAAGAATCTTGGGATGGAAGTCTAGAAAAGACTGTGAACATGAAGACAACTCCGTCTCACGAAGAAGAAGAAGAAGTAACAACTGCTGTAAAACCTTCTTCGGTGGCTCCTCCTCCACCACTGCAAGGACAACAAACCACACCACAAGCTGGAATTTGAACAAGCTTGAGAAGTCAAGGAAGTGCTACTCCAAGCACATCGCAGGGATCAGAAATGCCCTCAAGTTCAAATGAAACTCCAAGCACACCAAGAAGACCAAGATTCAGAAATCTGAGTGAGATTTATGAACATGGAGAGGTAAGTAACAATACCGGTCTGAATTCATTATTTTCTTTGTACTGTCATGTTGATGACCCAATCCATTTTGAAGATGCTGTAAAAGATGATAAATGGATTAAAGAAGTGAATGAAGAAATTTGTGCAATTGAGAAGAGTAAAACATGGGAGTTAGTGGACGTCCCTGAAGGCAAAGATGCCATTGGAGTTACGTGGGTCTATAAGACCAAAAGCAATGCTAAAGGCAAGATTGATAGGCACAAAGCCAGACTTGTTGTTAAAGGCTACAAGCAGCAACAAGACAGAGACTATGATGAAACCTTTGCACCGGTAGAAAGGATGGAAACAATAAGAACAATGTTGTCTATTGCGGCACAAAAAAAATGGAAGATTTATCAAATGGATGTTAAATCTGCATTCCTGAATGGAGTGTTAAAAGAAGAGGTTTATGTTGAACAACCTCAAGGCTATGAAGTTGAAGGCCAAGAGCATAAAGTATGCAGGCTGAAGAAGGCTCTTTATGGGTTGAAGCAAGCTCTAAGAGCATGGTACAGCAGGATAGATGCTTACCTAATTGAGAATGGGTTTTAGAAGTGTGATGGTGAACCCACACTCTACATAAAGGAGAATGATGGTAAGATACTTATTGTTGTTTTATATGTAGATGATTTAATCTTCACAGGCAATGATGCTTCTCTCATTGTTGATTTTAAAGAAGTCATGAAAAATGAATTTGAAATGACTGACTTGGGTTTCTTAGGATATTTTCTTGGAATTGAAGTAGACCAAAGTGAAAATGGTGTTTTCATTTCCCAAGTTAAATATGTAGAAGTAGTGTTTAAGAGATTTAACATGCAAAACAGCAAGGCAGCTGTGACTCCAACTATAATGGGGTTGAAATTGCGTAAAGAAGATAGCAGCAAGGCCTTTGATCCAAAGTTGTGTAAGAGCATAGTTGGCAGCCTTATGTACTTGACTGCAACTAGGCCGGATATTATGCACGTTGTTAGCTTAATCTCCAGATTCATGGAAAGATCGAAAGAAACTCATTGGCAGGTAGCTAAGAGGATTCTAAGGTATGTAAATGGAACGAAGGGGTTTGGTATATTATACTCCTCTTCTAAAAGTTTCATGTTGACAGGTTACATTGACAGTGATTGGGCTGGAAGTGTTGATGATCGAAAGAGAACATCAGGATATGTGTTTCATTTGGGATCAAGAGCAGTTTCATGGGCTTCCAAAAAGAAACCAGTAGTTGCTTTATCTATAGCAGAAGCATAATATGTGGCAGCAATAGCAGCAGCATGCCAAGTAGTATGGCTGAGAAGAGTTCTAAGAGATTTGAGTCATGAACAAGAAAAGGGCACAACAATTTACTGTGACAATAGCTCAGCGATAGCATTTTCTAAAAATTTTGTTTTTCATAAAAGGACAAAGCACATTGACACCAAGTGTCACTTCATACGTGAATTGGTTAACAATGGTGAGATTGTTTTGCAGCACTGCAGAACAGAGGATCAGTTTGCAGATATCCTCACAAAGCCACTAGTGCAGAAAAGCTTTGATCATTTCAAGAAATGCTTGGGTATGCAGAAAAACCCAGCAGTTGAAATTAAGGGGGAGTGTTGGAAATTAATTCCAACTATTGATATCAATCAGCAGTAATTGCAGAAGGACTGGATTGCGGCACATTGATGCCTTAGCAAAGGTGGTTGTCGTTTTCCTGTAGAATTGCAAAAGGATTGGAAAGCTCACACGAGTGAAGTGCAGAGCAGATAAGAATCGGCCCCTTGATATTTATCTAAAGCGGTAGCCGACTTCTTAGAAGCAGAGTTAAGGCTCAGACTCAAAGTCTCGCCTGCAGCGCAGAACTTTGATTACAAGTTGAATCAGGCTTCAAAGCCTTATCTACATATCGGCGGAGTTAATATTTCGAGGCGGCACAAGTTCGCTGCATCACAAGATGCGATGCGATGCGATGATAGTTTTAACACTATCGCATCGCAAACTTTCAAAGTTCTTAAAACTGTGCACACTGAAGAGTTTCGACGATGCGATGAGGTCCCACCTCAATCGCAATCTTAGCATCGCAAAATTTATTGAATGTCCATTGCAATATTTCCATTCTCCGATGCGATGTGGACCCCGTTCTAATCGCATCACAAGTTTTCAAGTTATCGTCTGCAAAGGACTGTTGAATCAGTGTTCGCCGATGTTGCGATGCGATATGGGCCCCGCGAAATCGCAATCGCAAATCGCAAGACCACAATCCCAGCATCGCAAGATCGCAATCGAAAGATTGCAAATGTTCCTCCGACTTGCATTGTATTGATCTCTTCCAATGTTACAATGCGATGTGGTCCCCACCACCATCACTAATCACGCATCGCAATTGTAAAGTGCAAAGGTCATAAGCCTTTTGGTCGCCGAGTTTGCGATCGTCGATTGACTTCCGGATGCGATGAAAAGTTCAAATGGATTTCATGAAATTTGAAATCCGACTTTGTTGGTCGGTTTAATTGTTTTATTGTAACTGCGCCTTATAAAAGGAAAAGAGCCCGAAGGGTTTTGTAATGTGTTTTTATGTATTAAGATGTTATTGAAAATAGAGAAATTGATGTGGCCCGCAGGCTGAATACACATCAAGATTGTAAGCACTGTATGTGCGGATTTGAAGACAAAGAAGTTTGTGAGCACTGTTATTTTACAGTCCATTGTTCTACTTTGTGAATCCCTCTCAAGGAGGAAGAATCAAATTGCTGATTTTTATATTTCTTTTATTATTTTATGAATTAAGAAAACTTGTCCTAAATTGTTTCTGTTCATTCTACAAATTGATTTTTAAAATTATGTGTTGTTGAAGGAATCTTCATTCTCTCTTGTTGTTTAGAAGTAATCAAAAACTTCAACAAATTTTTCTGGACTTATATAAAATTATGCTTGCAAGAAGTTGTTGATATCTATCGTAAATATCTTGTCGTGAACCGAGAAGCATTCTGCAGTTCTTGCCTTGAGCTCGTTATAAATAACGCCAGGTAACAAATTTGTAGTTCTTCCTTTTGTCAAATGATGCTTCCTAGGTTGCTACTTCTATACTTTAAAGCTTTAATCAAAATTGTTCGACTCAGGGCCGAGCTCGAGAGTAGCGATAAACGCTTTGACGTGATAGTAGGAGACCTTGCAGATCTAGTAGAAGGAGGTCCATGTTATCAACTGTATACGAAATCTTTCTATGAGCTTGTCCTAAAGCAAAAACTGATCCACAAAGGAGTTTTCGTCACTCAAGTATAACGTGACGTTAAAACTGTTGAAATTATAACAAAAGCTATTTCTTGACAGTCTTTTTGTTGTTGTGTCACACAGCGATAAAGTAGCAGGATAAAGAATAAATTAATAATAATAATGAAGTATGCTTCTAGTAGCACTGGAGTTCTAGGCACTATTTTAAAAGTAAAGCATGAAGTGGTTTGGCGGATTTCTGTTTACGTCTCATCAACTAATTGTAGAGAAGTTTAGTTTGACGGTTGAGATTCATAGAGATTCATAGACAATATTAGTCGTTTAATTTAAAGCTCTTTAAAGTATCAAATTAAAGGAGCGATTGATCTCTTTAACAATAATGGAAAATCGATACAGCTAGAAGATTAAAGTTGCTTCTAGAAATCAGCCTGGTCAGGTCCATAGTTTCATAGAAGGAGAATTTTGTTAGATTTCAACATTTTTTTTTTCTAGTTTCATTTCAATAAACTACACTACTTCTACCGATTATGCAAGCGGTATTTTCAACAAAGGTAAACATATAATCCTAATACAGTTTCATGAAGGACATTTCAACATAGCTATTGCAAAGAAGCTTCTTGATTTCTCCTTTTTTTTTACAAATTTGGAATAAAATCAAAAGAATTGAGAAACTGAAAAGTAATATGGAGCAGAGAATTGCTCATCTCAATATTACGAATTAGTTAAATAAGATTACATTGGAAACATCACCAATAAATAACTGGAGTTAAACTCGACTAAACTAGACTCACTCAAACTGACCTATGACACTTGGACTGACGGTTTCAACACCTAGCAAGTAGTTGGATTACGTTCTTTAACATAAAATACGCGGAGGCACCTTCCAAATTTCGGAAGGAAATTTTTTCATTTTAAATATTTATAATCTTAGGCAGAATGTTTGCGTGAGAACATAATCCATCCAAATTTCGCAAGAAAAGAGAAATTGCACACATTTCTTTCCTACACATTGCTTATTCTGTCAGCATCGTCCATGGTTGCTACGATTAGATAGTTTCTTTGTTCAATAGCTGATATCCCTTTGTGTGGACTATGACAGGCTGGACCAGTGGGCGTCTTAACCCACACAGAGGTATTTTCGTCCATTTACAACACATTGAGACAGGTTTTCAAGTGTAAGCTTTTCAACACCGCCCACTCTGCACTATTTTTTTATTACCATGCTTCATAGAAATTGATCGATCAAATGACACGTGTGGTTGAACAGACGTGGTTCCTTATACTGCGCACATTTCGTCCTTCGCCGACATATGGGGATGGGTTATGGTGCCGCCTGCTTCCTTACCGAAATTTTGTTTCTTGATTTAACTGAAACCTTACGGTTACCAACAGCGTTAACATCATGTAATGGAAAACATGCAGGCATCTGATCATCCACTTACAATAGACACCGAAGAAATCGATGGCAGAATAGAGCAGAGAATCAAAGGGGAATTGCAGTATCTTGGGCAACTGATGCTGAATAAGTCTACCCGTCCTTTCTGTAATGAATCATCCACGAACCTACCTTCTAGCTCAAGCTTTGGAAAAATAAACAGTGCAGGAAGGGCTAGAGGGGTGTGGGCAACCACTGGTTGAATAATTCACTGGACTTCTTCTCTGTTCACTAGAGTGAAGGCAGTAAAGGTAAGTACGCGTCCTTCTCCAACAATGGAGTCATTCATGCATTTTGGTGTTAGTGACTTCTTCAATATAGTTGCTTTGCTCACTTGGGTGATGGCAGAGGTATACTTGTCTAAAGAACTTGAAGAAGTGGAATGCATGCAAGCGCTTTTAACCAACTAGTTTTATTGGTTAAAAAGAAATTGTTAACTTTATTGGTTAAAAAAATTGTTTTTCAAATAATCTTTATGATAATTATCTTAGTGACATATCACTCAAATTATAATCAAGTTATGACATTGCCAAAAGGGTAAGAGCTAATGGTTTCTTATTATAATTTAATTATTATTTAATTATTATTCTTATTTGTAAAACAAATACAAACAAATACTTTATTTATTAAAAAATAAATTGTTTTTCTAATTATCTTTGTGATAATTATCTTAGTGATGAGTCACTGCAAATTATAACCTTGCGAGAAGCGTAACCTTGCTAGAAGCGTAAGGGCCTTTGTGATTATAACATTTCGAAACCAACCTTGTTTCTTTGCTATTGCGCTGATGGTATCACGAATTCAGACAAATGCCGAACAATGTTGGGTGTGCTGAGTGTTATGTTGAGTGCTGAGTTTTCTTTTTACTCAGCTTCAGGGACTTGCTGCTTCTTTGCAGCCTTCCTTGTTTATTGTTGGAATTGGACAGATAAATTAATTGGATGGGTAAAATGTTTTGTTTTATTAAAACGGTTGAAACAAACACCGAAGTTATCTAAGTCATCAATTTTGACTTCACTATTGAAGCGAATGCTAGAGATATTAGATATAACATCTATTAGAGGTTATTTGTTAAATATGAAATTAGTAAATGGATGTAATTGGATGGACACGTTGTTTTGTTATAAAGCAAGTTATTTTATTAAAACGGTTGGAACAAATATTAAAGTTATATAACCCATCAGTTTTGACCTAAAACTATTGAAACAAACACTAAAGATATCTAATCCATTAATTTTGACACGTTCCCGAGTTTCAAAATCTCTACCGTGGACTCATGTATCATGCATGGAGTGATGGTTGAACTCCATACCTGAGGCATGGTAATAAAGCCCTTGTGCATTCGAAGGAGAGGATTTACAAAAGAGAGGATAAGTTGTAGCTATAGTTTATTTGTTAAATGTTTGGGACGTTATACATGTGGCATGGTAATAAGGCTTTTGTGCACTCAAAGAAAAGCATTTACAAAGAAGAGGATAAGTTGCACTTGTAGTTAAATGTTTTAGAGATTTTTTTTAGTTTATTTTATAGCTTAATTTCAGATTCGTTTGAAACAAAAGTTATCCAAATATCTTGTGAGATAAACAATTTATATATTAAAAAAAAGCTTAATTTATAGAATATAAATCATAATAACAAAAAAAACCAAACTCTAAAACATTTAATTAGACCAGAGATAAATGGTGGGAGAACCGGAGGGGTCCTAAACTCGTTGACCTAGGGTGAGTGAAACTGACCCGATGGTGATCGATAAAATTTGATAAGTAAATTGTTTGTCATTAGTGATTGGTTATAATTTAATAGATACATTGTTTATAGTGATTTATTTATTAAGTTAATAAAAAAAATTAAAATAGATAGATGAAATGTCTTTCAAATTAATCACATCATTAGGATATGGTAGACGTTTCAAACTAGCTAATGGGCTTCATCTTTTTGGTAAAGATGAACCACATTAGCTGACCAAATCCTAATAATGTGATTAATCCGAAAGACATTTCATCTACATTATGAATCACAAAAATTTTAGATCTAAAATTAAAATAGATATTAATCATCAAATTTAATTATGCTCAACATTTGAGCTTCCTATCATCAACATCTCTGAGATTGGATTTTATTAATTAACTCACAATAAGTTTTGTATTATTATAGTCCTTCTTTACTATATGTATTAGTATAATTATAAGGGATTTTTTTTTTAAATTACATTTTAGTTCATTAATTCACAGTGACTTTTTTTATATCTCCAAAGCATATGATGTAAATTATCTTGAGCTTATAAGAGTTAAGTAGGGTTGGAATTTCAAAATAGATTCACTATTTAAATTTGATAGTTTTCACATTTTTTTAATCCATTTTCACAGTTTAGAGCAAAACAAATTCACAGTTTTACAAAAAAATTTAACAAGGCCAAGCAATTTTTCCATCAAATTCGACACTTAAGCCAAGCACTTAAGCTCCCAATTCCAACTCTGTCACTCGGCCAAGCAATTTTCCTGTCAAATTCCATCCTGAACTAAGCACTTAGAATGCCAATTCCAAATCTATCCTGGTTCTTTGCATAGTTTCCAACCAACAACCAATAGTTTCCCTCCTTTTTTTTGTCGCCATTTAACTCCTAGAACATTCTCAAGTAAAAATTTTATTTGGCAATAATAAACCACATAAATCTTAATGAGCTTACTGAGAATAGTTGTAGCAAAAACCATTCCAAATTGTGATAAATAGTTCTAAAATATAAATTATTTTATATTATTATTGCTCTTAATGTTTTTTAAAATATATTTTCTATTAAATTATATAATAAATAAGTGTAATAGGTAATTTTTTTTCTTAGTACTTGCTTTTTTAATAAAAGCAATCAATACTAATTATTGAATGTTTTAACAAATTCATAAACTAATAATGAAACACACTTAAATACCATGAAGAAGTAACGAACCTTGTAGACAAATAGGGATAAGTGAATAAATAATTTTTGGATGAAATATTGGTGTCAACATCATCTTTTATTACAGAAATTAAGAGTTTATTGATATGTGTTTGTGCACATTTTATTCCATCTTTAGCTTTTGGGACCAAATAAGGAGGATAAATTACAATGCCCAGTGTCTTTATATTAAATAATGTATATATAGAATATAAATAAAATACATAATTTTTTTCAAAGCTAAATGTGTGGAACAAACTATTTTTTATCTTTAAATTAATACTCATCCTAATTCAACCACAAATAAATAAACTATCGTAGAATTTGTATGTCAAAAAAATGAAATTATATGAAGTATCTTGTGTCATCTTAATCAAGTGGCAAAGAATTCATATGTAATAAAATATCTAATATAAAAAATTTCAATGTTTAGTATATGAAAATAAAAAATTTAGCTACACAAAGACTTAAGTGTGAGTGAAAAATATTTCTAAAAATTAATTTTATTATTTTATATTTTTAATTTATGATTAAAATTGTGAAGTTAAATGAGGAATTTTTATTTATCATAGTGTTAACTTAAATTTTATTAAAAAAAATGAATTGTGAAAATATATAAAATAGGTAAGGTTTTTTTAGGAAATTGATTGAACCAAGTCCATTCAATAATAAAAATTTGCAAAATGATGAGAGGACGGAGCTAGAGTTTTGAATAAACTGATTTTCCGACATCGCTAGAATCGAGGAGGGTTTAGAGTTGTTGTAGCAAGTCTCAGAGGTATCATGGGATGTCTTCAGGGGGGGTGATATTCCCTCCTACCGAAATGTAACTATAGGAGATTATAGTGGTAAGAAGACACGGTTGCAGGGAGGGGTTGGCCCTAATTTAGGCCTCGTAATGGGGGCCCAATGCCAAGCAAAAAATAGAGGCCAATGCCTCCCACGAGCCACAAAGAAGCCTCATTTCATCATTCCGCCCAATAAATTACACCAATATCGTATTTATACGAAATACCATGCCTTAATTTTCACATTTATAGGTATTTGGCCAACTCATAAAGACTTAATCAAATGGATTCAGCTAAAATGGCAGCCGAAAGGCCACATTTATATTAAATTTGGGGTCAAGGGATGCTTTACAATGATTTTTACTAATCTCATGGATAAAGAAAGGTTTTTGGAAGGCATGCCATATTTCTACTATAATGCTTGTTTATTCCTGCAGCAATGGGAGGAATGTTATAACCCCGATCAAGAACATTTTTTGTTGGCACTAGTATGGTTGAGGCTCTTCACTCTACCTGTTGATTTATGGGATCCAGAAATACTAGAAGACATTCATAACTCTCTTGGAAGATTTGTGAAGATAGTTGAAATTGCACGTCGAGGCAGGTATACTTATTTTGCGTGCATTTTTGTTTATATGAATATAACTGAGCCTATTCTGGAATTGATAGAATTGGAATATGAAGGAGAAGTATGGAAACAACTTATTGATTATGAACATATTCCATTTATATGTAGACAATGTCATGAATATGGACATTTATTTAAAACATTCCCTCTTAACAACCTCGATCAGATGGAAGGAAAGCAACTGGATGGAGGAGGAAGCCCCATGGATAAGGACGATTGGTTTAAGATTGTTGCTAACAAAATATGGAACAAAAAACTACATGTTAATCAGAAAAACACTCCCTCTAAGAAAGGGAAATATCAGAATAGGTATGAAATATTGCAAGAAACAGGAGACAATCTCAACGAAGTTGGAAAGCCCCCAAAACAAGGGCCTGGAAATATAAGCCAAAAAACTACTAAGGTGAAACGAAAAGCTTCGATAGAGGTGAGTGACAAAGATGACGAAAATCAGATGGCAGATCAAGCGGATATGGCGGTCGATATAAAAAAATATGTTTTAAGTACGAAAGAAATGGTTCTAAATTTTTTTTGCAAGAATGGCGAAATCTAGATAATAGATTTATTCCTAAAGATCAAAAGACACTATATAAAGAAAATTTCGAACAATACATAAATTCCCAACAATGCAGACAAGCATAAATGGAGAATAAGCCTAGTAAACCAAAAGGAAATAGTCAGGAAAAAAGTGCCCAACCTGAAGTAGGAAAAAATAAAGGCAGAAAGTCTTTACAAGAATCTATTCATACAGTTGGGGAAATGTTACTTAACTCAACCAGGGTAATACCACTTTCAACAACATTCCAACAACTCCATAAAGTTCCACAATGATAGTCATCTCCTGGAATTTGAGGGGGCTTCACAGTAAAGGAAAGTAATGATATATGCAAGAAAGATTAAGGATAGAGAGACCGCAAGTGGTACTCCTTCATGAAACTAAAGTCTTGGGGAAAAAATAAGAGGAAATTATCAAATTTTTGAAACCAGGATATGAAGTAATGGCCATAGACTCGTGAGGAAGTGTTGGTGGTATGGAGATTATTTGGAATCATGCAAATATTATGGTGGAAGGGTGGATAAGTCTATCTCATATCATAACAGGGCACTTTACGAAAATCGAGATGAAATATACCAAAGTTCCATCACACATGATCCTTCATGGCCTTCCATGCCCATGAAGCTCCCTTCAGATATACCAAAGTTCGAAGGCAAGCAAGCAGAAGACCCTGGTAATCATATGATGACCTTTCACCTATGGTGCTCATCGAATAATATCATCGACAACACTATTCGATTGAGGCTATTTCAACGCACTCTTATGGGAGTAGCCGCAAAATGGTACATGGAGAAACCTCCTGCTTCACATGGAACCTTTAGTGCCCTCGCTACCACATTCCTCACTTATTTTTAGATACCCATTCTCCATGATTTGGGAATGGAGTTAGACTCATTTTAGACAAACCCCCATTGTCCATATCTTTGACCATCTCCATGAGTGGACGTGATGTCGCAGTTTATGCAAACCTAAACTCGATGATCGGGTCCTCTTATATTTATTCTTGAAAACTCTGACGGTAGAGATTTTAAAGGAAGAGGCGCAATAATACCCCAGATCCGAAGAGGACGCAATCATTAAAGCCCAGAAGCTTGAACTGATTTATACGCAGTCATGATACATTTACAATATCCTGCCTAATGCCCCACACCTACAAACTTATCAAGAATTGCAAGGTGCATGGAACTCTGCAGACAGACTAATTGGGTCAATGACCCAAGGGTACCTAGGCAATAGTAGTTCCAATCCCAGTTATGCACATAATTCTACCTAGAACATCTCTCAACATGAATTTCAAAGTCATCACATGCCTTAGAAAGATTTGACTAGTAGTCAGAGGAACTATTGGGTTTGTGTTATATTCTTTGCATGACTAATCACGTGTGGGGGGTCAGAGCGGGGGCGATAGCCCCCCCTGTCAGGGTCCGTGGCAGTGCCCCAGAAAAATCTTTTGGTCCTTATTTTCCGGTGGGCAGATCTACCCATGGTTTTGTGCATGGGTTTGCACATGTTTTTAGGGTACAATGGTTTTCGGCCCCTGTTATTTTGTAGATCCAGTCAAGGGAACTACGATTATTTTCTAATACAGGGTTAATGGATTGGGGTTTATGTTTGCTTCGGCATGTATATATATGTGTTGTAACACTAAAAGGAATGTAAATGAAAAATCAAGCTGGTTTTCCCGATTTGGGATCCAGAGGAAAATATTTGTGTTTATCTGTTTTATGTTTTATGCTCTCGTTACTGTTTATTTTCTGTTTTTAAGATTCGTTTGTAGATAATTCCTGTACAGGGTTAAAACATACATTTGGTATTGGAGTAGTTTCGGCTTCAAGGGGACGCCTTTGCTACTGAGGGGTTTTTTTCTCGAGCCTGAGGTAGACCCTGTTCAGTGGGAGATCTACGGGATCGATTCTTGCGGTGAAAGAAGATGGCGAGCGGTGGGAAGATAGAGATCGAGAAATTTAATGGTCAGAGTTTTGAGTTCTGGAAGCTCAAGATGGAGGATCTATTGGTGGATATGGACTAGTGGATCGTGCTAGATCCGGGTACTAAACCAACGGCAATGTGAGATGAAGACTAGAGGAAACTGGATCGAAAGGCAAAGAGCACAATACGGTTGTGTGTTTTAGATTCAGTATTTTTGAATGTATCTTGGGAAGCTACGGCAAAGACCTTGTGGGACAAGATAGGGACTTTGTACCAATCTAAGTCTTTGGTGAATAAATTTTTCCTGCGGAAAAAGTTGTATAACCTGAGGATGAAGGATGGAGACTCGGAGACAGAGCATCTGATTGTCTTCAATATTGTGGTAAGTCAACTATCATTTGTTGATATTAAAATTTCAGATGAAGATAAGTGCATCATTTTGTTTTGTTCTCTACCATATTTGTGGGACATCTTGGTTATTGCAATACCTTGAATTTTGATGACATTGTCTCAACCTTCCTATCGGAGGAAATGAGACGGAGAAATATGGAGGGTCAGAATGGAGATTCCTTATTTGTACGAGGAAGGTCCCAGAACAGAAACAAGAATAAGGTTTCAAGTGGGAGATCTAAATCTCTTGGAAATTTTGTAAAGGTGTGCTAGAAATGCGGAAAGGAAGGGCACTACAAAAATGACTGCAGATCTAAGGCTCCTAAGAAAGGAAAGGGATCTGATGATGCTCCTTCTACAGAGCCAAAAACCACCTCATATGGAGGTGGGCATGTGTATTTGGCTTCTTCTTCAAATACACATGTAGATCATGAGTCATGGTTGATTGACTCGGGTGCATCTTTTCACTTCACTCCCCATAGGGAGTGGTTCTGTGAGTATGAGAAATATGATGGCGGTGATGTCTTCCTAGGGGCCGGCATGATAGGAAGGCCAAAATCATCGAACATGGAAAATTCAAGCTAAAGCTGCAAGGTGGAAGGATTAGAACACTTCTTAGTGTTCTGCACATTCCTACATTGGCCAGAAAGCTGATTTTTGTAAGCAAGAGTGATGTGGGGCAAAATGTGTCAGAAAGATACATGTGTAAGATGGTTCGTGGAGCACTGGTATTAATGCAGGGAGTTCAGATTGGAACTCTATACAAGCTTTAGGGTAGCACTATTATTTCAGCAGTGTTGCCCCGAAAGTGATGCCTGTGCCTAGCTAATTGGAGAAAACAGCCCAAAGGTGGCATCAAAGGCTTGGACATATTGGAGAGAAGTGTCTTTGATATTGCATGTATATGGTATGGTAGTGGCTTCATAGTCGGTGGATTTATATTTCTGTGAACATTGTGTATATGGGAAGCAGAATCGGGTGAGTTTTCCTTATGGTGCTAAGAGGGCGAACAAGATATTAGAGCTTGTGCATAGTGATGTGTTTGGACCTATGTTGGTTCCATCACTGGGTAAGTCTATGTACTATGTTTCATCCATAGATGACTTCTCAAGGAATACATGGATATACTTCTAGAGGAATAAATCTGAAGTCTTTGACAGATTTAAAGAATTTAAGGCTCTTGTGGAAAACCAGACAGAGAAGAAGATAAAGGTGCTGAGGACGGATAATGGTGGGGAGTTTTGCAAGAAGGAATTTGAAGAGTTCCATAATAAGTGTGGTATAGCACAGTAGAAGAATACTCCATACACACCTCAGCAAAATGGAGTTGCAGAAAGAATGAATATAATTCTGATGGAAAAGGCAAGAAGCATGCTCAGTGGTACTGGGTTAGGACAATAATTCTGGGCAGAGGCAGTGGAGACTGCATGTTACTTGGTTAACGTATCACCTTCATCATCGTTGGAGGATAAGACTCCACATGAGGTATGGACTGGTAAGAAACCCTCTCTTTCACATCTGAGGGTATTTGGATGTGATTCATATGTACATGGTCCAAAGGAGAAAAGGACCAAGTTGGATAATAAATTTGAAAGGAGCATATTTATTGGGTATAAGGATGGTTTAAAGGGTTACAAGCTTTGGAACCAAGAAACGAGGAAGGTTGTGTACAGCCAAGATGTGGTGTTTAGAGAGGTGAAATATGTTGTTAAACATGAAGTCCTACCAAAGGAACATGAGAGGATAGAGTTTGAGCTAAAGGAGGATGAATCAAACTGTACAACAGAAGAAGACTCAGAAGAGGAAGAGCCACAAACTCTAGCTATGAGAAGATCAACTCGGGAAAGAAGACACCTAGAAAGGTATAGTCCGTCTGCTTTCTATTCAAAATTTTCTTTAACAATAACTGATGATGATCCCAGAACTATCAGGGAGGTAGTAGATTCAGAGGATGGAAAACTCTGGACGGAAGCCATGGTTGATGAAATGGCATCCTTGCATAAAAATTAGGCATGGGATCTAGGGGAGTTTTTGGCTGGAAGGAAGCCCATTGGAAACAAATGGGTGTTTAAGAAGAAGATAAATGTAGAAGGCAAGGTGGAGAAATACAAAGGTCGGTTGGTAGAAAAAGGTTATTCCCAAGTGCCAGGAATTGATTTTGGTGATATTTTTTCTCCTGTTGCCAAAGTTATTTCTATTAGATTACTTTTATTTGTTGTTGCTGCATTTTATTTTGAGGTAGAACATATGGATGTGAAGACAACATTTCTTCACGGGGATCTGGAAGAGGATATATACATGAAACAACCTGAAGGATTTATGGTGAAGGGGAAGAAAGAACTATTATGCAGGTTAAAGAAGTCTCTATATGGGTTAAAACAGTCACCAAGGATGTGGTATTAGAAATTTGATACCTACATACGAGGACTTGGCTTCACCAGAAGCAAGGAGGATCACTGTGTTTATTTTAAATTAATTGGTGATCGTGTTATTTATTTGGTCTTGTTGTGGATGATATGTTGTTGATTGGAAATGACAAAGAAATTATCCAAGATTTGAAGACCTAACTGTTCTCCAAATTCGACATGAAGGATCTTTGTGTTAAAAACTAATTTTGGGCATGGAAATTAAGAGAGATCGGGCAAAGAGGAAGCTCTTGTTAAACTAGAGGAAGTATGTCGAGACTATATTGTAGAGGTTAAATATGCAGGATAGTAAACCGGTGAATGTTCTGATTCATGTAGGTACAAAGTTATCTGCTGAACAGTGTCCCAAGACACAAGAAGTAGAGGAGAATATGTCCCGTGTTCCATATGCAAGTGCAGTGGGTAGCTTGATGTATGCAATGGTCTGTACTAGACCAGACATTGCACATGCAGTGGGAGTATGAGCAGGTTTATGTCAAACCTAGGGAATGAGAATTGGATAGCAGTGAAGCGGGTTTTCAGATATTTACGTGGCACTAGTGATTATGGTTTCTGCTACCAAGGAAGACTAGGATTGGAAAGAGTGTTGGACATTTGTGGTTTTGTTGATGCAGATTGGGCTGGAGATCTGGACCAAAGAAGATCTACAAGTGGGTATGTGCTTAGCCTATTTTGAGGTGCAATCAGTTGGATGAGTAAAAGACAGTCTGTAGTGGCTCTTTCAACAACAAAGGCTGAATACATAGCAGCCACTCATGCAAGAAAGGAAGTAGTTTGGTTGCAGAGATTGTGTTCAAGTATGGGGCTGGTGCAACATGCTATAAGGATATATTGTGATAGCCAAAGTGAAATTTTCTTGGCTAAGAACCCTGCTTATCATTCAAAGACAAAGAACATTGATGCTCAATATCACTTTATGAGAGATATAGTTGTAGCTAAAAGGGTGTTGCTGGTAAAGATGGTCACTTTGAAGAATGTTGTAGATGCATTGACAAAGTCTGTGAGCACTCAAAATTTCTCTTGGTGTAGAGAAACAATGGGTGTTGCAAAGCTGGGCTAATGACTCAGCTCTCATGTGGTCCCCTACGGAAAGAAAACAACAAGTGGGAGAATGTTGGGTTTGTGTTATATTCTTTCCATGATTAATCACGCATGAGGGGGCGATAGGCCCTCCTTTACGTCGCATTGGGCACAATGTCGGGGGGTCATAGGGGGGGCGGTAGCCCCTCTTGTCAGGGTTCGGGGCAGCGCCGTGGAAAAAAATTTTGGTCCTTATTTTCTAGTTGGTGGATCCGCCCATGGTTTTGTGCATGGGTTTGCACATGGTTTTTGGGTATGATGGTTTTCAGCCCCTGATATTTTGTAGATCCAGTCAAGGGAACTATGGTTATGTTATAATCCAGGGTTAATGGATTGGGGTTTATGTATGCTTCGACATGTATATATATGTGTTGTAACACTAAAAGGAATAATGAAAAATCAAGATGGTCATCCCGATTTGGGATCTAGGGGAAAATATTTGTGTTCGTCTGTTTTATGTTTTATGCTCTCGCTACTATTTATTTTATGTTTTTAAGATTAGTTTGGCGATAATTCCTTTATAGGGTTAAAACCTACAGGCACAAGCATATCACCATCGAGGAACCTATCCTCTAGCTGAGGGGACCCAATACACAGGAAGAAACCCTGACGGAAGCACTCCCCCCCAACGGCCAGGTGCAAACAATGGAAAACGTTATGCTCAGTCCCAAGCACACGACACACCTATGCAAACCAATGCATAGGTGAAATTTTTGCACTCATCCCAGAATCAACCACACCAGTACAACCAGGGGAACTATCGTCCTAATGTGGTTAAGAAAAAATAAAAAAGAAAGCCCAAATGGAACCCTGGATAGGGGGTCAGCAACTGAAAACACCCACCGTGATCCCAGGCTAGAGGTAACTCCAACTGGAATCAAAACAAGGAGCCAAGCAATACCCAACGATAAGGAAAAAGGCCACGTCTGTGAACAAACCATTCTTGTTCAATTTGTGGTGAGTATGGGCATTATACTCATCACTATCGCGATCTCCCTGAGCTGAAAAAGATTCAGAGTAACTGAGGATAGGGAGGATCTTCCCAGCGACCCACTGTTATGCAAGAACCTTTCCCCTGCCAAGGGATGGTCAACACTTAGCAAAAAAACCTAGATGATTCCGGGAAAAACAGCCATGAAATTTACATGACTGGGGAAGAAATGTTTTTCCAAACACGATATCACAGTTACGACACCCCACTAGACTCCACTACATTAGGGGCTAGTACTAGTGTGGTGACTGCACCTTTGACCATTTCAAATATTCCTATAGAACCATTGCCAAAGATGGAAAAGGGACCTAACAGGCGAGCAGGTAACTATTCCAAAGTGGCCCATAATTATAGCATCATAGATGATTTAGCTTAATCACCCGCTACTATTTCCACATTGGAAGTACTGCAGTTGTGCCCAAAGCAATGGAAAGCCGTAATTTTTGCATTAGGCGCTATCGACCCTGCCGATACGTGCATGATGGATTTTTATCTAGAAAAAGCCACCCCTAGGCTTCCTTCCATCGTCGCATTCCAGATACCAGTATCAGTTCAGAATATCACTATTCACCGATGTGTCATAGACGAGGTTGCATCAACATGCATCATGCCAAAAAAAATTTGGCAGAAGTTGGGTTCTCTCGAACTAAAACCCTCAGTCATAATTCTTTGAGCCTACAACGGTTGTCCCTTGACACCCGTCAGCCTCTACCAAAATTTCCCGGTTTGTTTAACATGCAAGATGGTCCACATAGACATTGAAGTTTTGGATGCTCACTTGGATTAAAATATACTCCTTGGGTGTAGTTATATGTATGCCATGTCCGCCATAGCCTCCTTCGTCTTCTGCATTATGATGTTCCCCCACGAGGATCGCATCATTACTGTCGACCAACTGATGCATAGCGAGAAGCTTCCCATAACCAACACGGATGTAATTCTACCCTATATAGATATAGCCACAAATGGTCTTTCATGATGCCAAGAATATGGCCCTGGCCAATTCAAACCATTGTCCATCCTAGGGTCATTCCTAGGAGATCCTCCCATTATCCCTGAGGTGTCACTCGATGCCACAAGGGACCAAGTGTGCATGATGTCAACATCGAGCACCGAAGTCATTCAGGACATAGACTCGAGTAGTAGTGACATGGAAGCATCGGCCACAACTACCTCTCTAGCCTACATCGCCTCCCAAACCCCTTTTCTTGACCCTCCAGCTGGCTTCGTCTCCCAACAGGTTTTGGCAACACTGGTATTAGCCAACATATCATTGGAATTTCGAGTTTGGTACCTTATTCCCCCTTCCAGAATAGGAGCTACCAATGTTACTGCCATAGGGTTAAAGACCCTCAGCCTCGAGGAGCCCCAACGAACCCAGGAAATGGTCGAGACCGCCCACGCAAAGGAAGTTCCCATTGCGAAACCGGTTATCATGACCAAGAAAACCAGAAACATAGGGAAGAAGGTGGTGACCCCCACCATTCAAAGGGAATCACCAGTCTGTGCCATATTCAATGTTATAGGCCATCCTACCCACATATGTCTCGAGCTGGATGAGTTAAAACCACTCCTAGGCTCCGAAGCAGACATCTCGATGCCACGTTCCCGTAAAAAGGAATCTACCTCAAAAGGTAAAGGAAAAATGTTTCATACCAATCACGCATGCTCTCTCTATGGAACCTATGGGCACTATACCCACCATTTTCCAGAGATACCATGGTATAGGGATGCCTTACACATAGTTGACCGATCCTATCAAGAGGATCCCTCCATTCAGTCGGTCAACAATGAGCCTTGCACCATCCTATATTTACAAGAGGAACATAGGAATGTAGAATGACCCCCAGTAATGCCCATTATACGTTGTACGATATGCGATGAACGTGGCCACTATCTCGAAGAGTGCGTAACCTTGTAATTCATTCATAGATGGTACCCAATAGAAAGGGTTTACCACATAGGGCTATGGGCGAAGCAATTCACATGCCAGTTATGCGTAGACAACCACCTTTTGGGGGATTGCCACTAAAAACCTCACTTCCAGCTAGCCCTTGCTAGCTTCCGCTCAACCATAGTCTGCCTTTCCCAAGAAAACGATATGGACGCCAAGTCCACCAGCAGCTCCATGACCGAAGCAGATGAGATGAGTGGATCTATCATGTTCTTGACAGCTGAAGAATGACCTAGCAGGGAACCCCTATTCACCCCCAACGACACTTCGCAGCAACCACCAGCGTGCATGTTATGCAAAAATATGGATCATGTAGTCGCCCATTCCCCTGATTTAACATCCTTCTGGCACTGGTTTGCCATCAGACCTCAAACTGAAGTTGGCGGAATGTTCATATCAAGGATATTCTACCTGATATGTCAAGCTAATCATTATGAGTGACATTGTACTTATGCCTCATAGATTCATCCCACTATCAACATGATTAATGCCATAGAGAAGAGACAAGATGAACTCTGAGAATGGCATAAAAATTGCATTGCCGGATCAATGTCCCAACCTCCGCAATAGTGTATCAAGCCTGACATAAAAATACAACACCAAAGAGTAATCTCAGCGAAGCCTAGGATAACATGTGGCCTATGTGATCAAAATGATCATTGAGTCAACCCATGCAGAGAACTCAAATCCCTAGCAAACAGTCTCCACATAGTCTCTTATGTCCCCTAGAAACTTCTCTAACATGTGGCCTCTGTGATCAAAATGATCATTGAGTCAACCCATGCAGAGAACTCAAATCCCTAGCAAACAGTCTCCACATAGTCTCTTATGTCCCCTAGAAACTTCTCTCCAATCAAGAGAAGATCACGCGCACTTATTGCCAGATTTTCTCACACCTTCACCATATGTTTAAGTCGATACATCTCCCCAAGTTGAGAGCAGCACGAGCTATGTTGAGTCTACACTCCACTAAAGAGGAAGAAAAGTATAAGCCAATGATACGGAAATGGAGACAAAAGACAACCTCATCTACGTCTAACCCTTTCCAAGCATCCACATCAGGAACAATGAGTAACATAGAATCACACACTATCTACTCTGTTGGCTCAGTAACACCATGCACCATCTGAACTGGCTTGAATCACACACTAGAGACATGCCCGTTAATGGAAACATTTAGGCACCTCTATGATAGGCACAACTTCCACCTACCGAAAATTGACTATTCTAATGTGAACCTAATTTTAAGCCCATACAGAATCCCATTACGGAGATTCTCCCCCCAACAAACACTGATGATACAATCCACCATATATGATTTGTATCTGCTCATATTGGTGAAAGGATTACTGCCTCAACCCCGCTGCAGGATTTCCATCATAGTCTTGTCACGAAAAACCAAGGTACCTTGTGCTTTTGCATTGATTTCCATAGAATCCAAAATTGGTAGGCTGCCATCGAACTCCTCGATGACACCCAACCTCTAGAACAATGCCTAGTACAACTAGAGCTACTTGATGAAAGTCAGCGACAATTGCTACAACACAATCAGGCCCATAAGAAAAGGGTGAAATCATCATTCGACCACCACATCAACCCTCGCTGATTTACCAAGGGAGAATTAGTCCTTCACTACAATGTCGTAAAAGAGGCCTTAGGGCTAGGAATGTTCGAAACCCTATGGAAAGGACACTACATCATCAAACAATAGCTCTAATAGGGGGCATACATCTTCACGGAACCGAATGGGACTTGCCTCACTAACCCCGTTAACAGACTTTACCTCAAGAAGTTCTATCCATAAGGGCCCCAAAGGCCCTTCCCCTAGAGTGAAAGTACACAAAACCCAATCACCAAAATATTTTTGACTCGAAGACTTATGTAAAAAACATGCTCAAAGTGCCAACATGAATCACCAAAATGAATCATATTTTGGATTTGTTGATGGAGCATCACGATGGTCTCAAAAATTAGCTGGAGTCACCTGGGTCATCTACCACCCCGATCGATCACCGTTGTGTTCAAAAGGCGTGTGCATCGGACCAGCAAAAAATAGTCAAGCAGAATGTGATGCCATCATTGGACTTATGTACGACACCCTCCATCAGGGCATTCACCATATGCATATCTACTTCGATTCCAAGTTAGTACTATCATAGCTAAACCGAACATTTGAGACCAGAGACACACATTTGTTTAGAAAATATTTGCGTGCCAAAAGATTAAGCAAACAATTTGATTACATTACATTTTCACATATATCAAGGAACCAGAACAAAACAACTGATCACATAGCTAACAATATCCTAGACTAGAAAGTATCTTGAATAAACCATCATCCATGAAAAACAAAAACATAGATATCCATCAACATAACACAAAATATATAAACTGAAATAAATAGCACACCATATAGAGCCGCAAAAAGATCTCTCATATAAATATATCAAAAAATATGTGTATATAGTACAAAAAATAGTATCGTTGGCCCACTGGTCAGCCCAAAGATACAAAATTTGTCAAAAATAAGGGAATCATCCTCATAACGGGTGCTTTCCATATGTACAAAACTACTCTAGGGGGTGCCCCCTCAAGAGCAGCACCTGGACGCACCACCGCTCCTGGTGCCACCACCGGAGCTGTTGTCGCCACCGCAATAGTTACCTGACATAGAGTGGGCCGATAATCCCTCTCACGGGCCATCACCATCTCTAACCAAACCTCCTCGAGGTCGTCCATAAAACCTTGAGCAGGTATACCCTGGGTGAATCGGTCCACTTGACCCCGAAAGTCCTTAAAAGCATTCACTTGAGCCGTAAGAACTACAATGCGCACCTCAGTCGCATTTGCATGAGCTTGCTTGGCTACAACTATTACACCATTTTTTGGTCATCTAACCTACTATCATTAGATGGACCCAAGTACACCATGTAAGACCAATTTTACCCTAAGTAAAATTGCTTTCACCATGTGAAATAACTTAATAAAACACATTTATTAGGTTGTTTATGGTCTAAACAGGAAACCCCAAAAGGAAATATTAAACAAACCTATATTTGTTTGATTTTCCTCAAGGAATAATTAATTAAACAATAATTCAATTATTATTCCTAGTCATGTTTAACCCAAAACAAAGAAATTAATTAGATAAATCCTTATTTATCTTATTATTTTCTAGGAATAATTATTTAAATCTTATTTAAATAATATTCCTTGTTAAATATGACTAAATCACCCATAAATAATTAAGTAAATCATTATTTATTTGATTATCCTTCAACCACTTCCTTAAAATGATAAATAAATCATTTATTTATTTATTATTCACAAATAAAGGGATTTGACCCAAGTCAAATACATTTTCCCTCCAATAAATATAATAAAATATTCCGTAAAATGTGGATCTAGATTTGGTTAATGTCATTTTAATCATGCACCAAGATCTAGAATGACCTAATATTTTGTTATAAATAGGAGGGTTTTTCCTATCATTTTTCACCTTTTGTTGCCTATTATATCACTCTCGATCTATACACTTGGTCACATTCTTCATCATTTGCTGTGTGAGCTCCCTTTGAGTTCTATCTTTGTCTGGGTTTTCTACACCAACAAGAGAGAAATTGATCCTAAGTGTTGAGACTTCTAAGAACCCATCCCATTGAGGAGAATTGGATACACCTTTCTTGTTTTCCTCCTGCAGTGCCCTTAATACAAAAATTCTTCAAAAAACATTGTTCTCCTGTCTATTGGATGTATGGAGCAAACTCTTGATTTTACTGCTTAATGTCTTTCTATGCATAGATCTGGTTTTTTGCAGCACTTGTCTTGATCAACTAACTGCAGATCCAAAGATATTGGCAGTCATATTTGATGTTAAGGCTATAAGTTATGCGTAGCTAAAGTGGTCTTTTTTTCGTACACTTCGACAAAAGATTCATAATAACAATTGGCGACTCCACACGGGTTTTCAATTATGACCGCTGTCGTTTTTCATATTCCTTCATATCCAGCTACTTTAGACCCTAGGGTTTCTTTTCAGCTTTTTTTTTTCCTATTTTTATGTTTTTTTTCTCACATAAAACCCTAAAACATTAAAATTTCTAACTTCCGCTTGTTTCTGGCCCTATTGAGCAGGTGACAGACATCAACCGCAACTGAGACGACAACTTTTCCGGAAATCTGCCGCCGGGACACCCGGAGCTTCAGGTCGCACTTTTCAGCCCAGAAACTGTAACCTGGACCTCCAGGTCACACTTTCCAGCCCATTATCTGCGACCTGCACAGAAAACATGTCAGAACCTGCGACCTGCCAATTTTTCTGCTATTTTAATGCAATTTTTCTGGGTTTTTCTGAAGCTTCTGTTAGGGTTTTCCAGCCTCTATCTCAACCCGTTTCGACCTATTTCTGATCTGATTTGCTCATCTAAGTGGGAAAATATCCCCCTAGGGCTTCAGTACCCTCCACTTTTGGTGGAAGAGTTTTTATCTGTTTCAGGTGTCTGTTTTTTCAGAGTTTCAGCTCCCCCTTTTCCAGATCTGATACCTCCTTTGCAGATCTTTTTTAATCAGCTCTTCTCCCTTTCAAATCACCTCCTGAAGATTTGTTTGGATCTAACTTTAGGGCCTCCTCCTTGCCCCATCTTCTTTTTGCTGATTTCCTCCTTTTTTCTAGCCACCTTGCCTCTGCCTCTTGGCTGTGTTCTGCCCCTCTTTTCAGCAGTTTTCTCCTTTAGATCCCTCTCCCTTTCGACCCTAGATCTATTGGCCTCTTTGTAGTGTGTTTTGACTAGATTTTTTTCCCTCTATTAGACTAGTTTTGAGAGACCCGCCTTTTTGGGTTAGATTGATGCATTGTTAGCTGTTAGTTTTCTGTCATTTCCGCATTATATACTATTCTCTGCAGATTTATTTTCAGTTACGCAGCACACTTTTTCTCTTGCTCTCAAAATGAAAAGGGTTTAAAAATTAAAATTAACACACACCACACACTCACCCTAAGTGAAGAAGAGCCTGGTTTACACCGCTAGGCAAAGACTTTAAAATCAATTGACACTGCACCTCTTTGCCCTTGTTTCGACATTGTAATTACTTGATTCTGCACCTCCCTGCCCTTGTTGGTCGTTCTTCTTGCCCTTGTGCCATGTTCGTATTGTCATCATTGCACCCCCAAGGCGCACCTCCCAGAGACTTCTTGGCCTTCACCCTCAGTTTCCGGTCGGTCGACCTACTCCGTCCCGCCATCGTCGAGTTAGTCCTCCTCCGAGTCCGCACTCCAACGCTTCTTCTGATTCATTGGGTTCTCCTTTTACTTCTGGTTCTCCCTTTGTCACCTTCTCTATGTTTGGTCCAGGGCCTAATGCTAGCGGGAATACCGGCCCTAATGGCGGGACTACTACTAGCGGAACCGCCACAGGAACTACCTCGGCTACACCCTTGCTCCCTTACATGGCAGGCCTCAGCCTCCCCGATCTCAATCAGTTGATTAATGACCCTATCCGCCACGACGTTGGTTGGCCTACTATGCCAACTAAGCTCCCCTTCGACATCCCTAAGTTCGAAGGCCTTGCTAGAGAAGATCCAACCAATCACATCCGATCTTTCCACATGTGGTGTTCCTCCAATTCCATTACTGATGATTCCATCCGTCTTTGGTTGTTCCAACACATGCTTACGGGAAAAGCTTCTAAATGGTATGTTGACCAGGCCACCTCTTCCCATACCACCTTTGCAACCATTTCCCAAGCCTTTTTATCTTATTTCTAGCTCCCTCTCTGATACGACACTGGTACCGAGCTTTTGACCTCCTTCCGTCAAACCTCTTCAACCCGCCTTTCCACTCATGTCCAGGAATGGCGGAGAAGACGAAGCTTATGCCGAGCTCCCACCTTTGAAGATCAGGTTTATATGGACTGGTTCCTTCACACTCTCTTACCTCCCATTGGCAAAGATGTCGCCTCCCATTTCCCTCAAACCGAAGAAGTCGCCATCCAAATAGCCTTGAAGTATGACCTGATCTACACTCAGTCTGGTTATGTCTATACCGTCCTTCCTGACCTCCCTAGGCCCGGTGGCGCTAACGCCTCGGGGGCATCTCACTCCACCGATGGTATCGTTGGATCCCTTTCTCATCCATATGCTCAACCTCCTATGGGCTATGGTCCCCCTCCGGGAGGGGCCAGCACCTTTGGCACTCTTCCCCCTCCAGGTAGCATGTATCTAGGATACGGCATGCCTTATCCTTTTTCCCAACCTCTTTCTTACCTAAATGTTGCCCATCCTTACCACTATCCTTATCCGCAGCCCGGTGCTCCAGCTCCTCCAGCATATGCACTTCCACCTCCCTTGCCTTCTCCACCCCAGCAACAACACCTACAGCCCCCTCCAGGGCAAGTATTTGCACAGCAGGGCGTGACTAATCCTCATTCCTCTCAAAGAAGGCGGAGAGGCAATCAAAATCAATCTGCCCCTGGTACTCGTGGACCCAATCCCCAAGGTACTGACCCTAACACTGCTAACCAGCAACAGGGCACTCAGCCCAAGCCGGACAGGCCTATTCGTACAAATAAGCCTTGTTCGTGTCGCAGTGTTTACAGTCATTACACTCACGATTTTCCCCTCTTACCACAGATGCGGAAGATTTGGGAGTCTCAAGCCACATTGCGAGGACAGCATGCCTCCCCTCATGCTCCCCCTACTGTGACCACTACTCAACCGGTTGTGTTTACCGATTCGTTCCCCCAGCAAGGATTTGTGGCTGCCCAACCACCTGACGGATAGGTCGCCACTCAACCTTCCCCTTCTGGTTCCTCTGATTACCAGATCCTCATGATGAACTCTGATCCATCCCCAACCGTCGACCTTCACCTTCAAACTTTGTCTCGCCAGCATCCCAAGCCTCCCACTCAGTCTGCCTCCGAGTCCCCTTCTTCAGGTTCTACTGAGCCTCTTTCGACATCCAATGGTCCATTACATATCCCTCAACCCAAAGTTGAGGTTCATACCAAGACTCCTAAGGGACCATTACGTCAAAATGCTGCTCCTGTTCGAGTTGCTCATTCGTATAGCATAGTAGATGATTTGGTGCAGTCTCCCGCTGCCATTTCGACATTGGAACTCCTCCAATCGTGCCCTTCCCAAAAGAAGGCTCTACTATCTGCCATGGGCACTGTAGATCCTGCTGATGAACAAATGATTGTTTTCAACGCCCATCAATCAGAGCATCCTCCTCTTCCTGCTTCCGTAGCCTTCCAAATCCCAGTCAAAATCTGGAACGCTAACGTTTCTCGTTGTATAATTGATGAGGGGGCATCCACTTGTGTGATGCTCGCTTCGGTTTGGAAGCAACTCGGATCTCCTGAATTAGCCCCTTCCACGATCACCCTTCGAGCGTGGGATGGCCACGCCTCCCAGCCCATTGGCCTCTTCCGTAATTGTCCTATCACTCTTGCGGGCAAGACTGTTTGCGTTGACATCGAAGTCATCGACGCCCCTCTAGACTACAACATTCTCTTGTGGCAAAGATACACCTATGCCATGTCTGCTGTCCCATCCGCGGTTTTTCACAAGATGTATTTTCCTCACAATGGAAAGATAGTCACCATTGACCAGTTGACTGATCATGAGCCAAAGTCTCAGACCTCCCCTGAGACGACCATCTCTTCTGTAGCCAATAAGAAAATCATCGATTCCTTGACCAGTGTCTCTCCCGGTGTCTACAAAGACTCCTCTTTGCTCAGAACTTTCCCTGGTCTCCCTCCTCCTCCTATCTCTGATCCTAGCTTGTCGAATGTTTGCATGATGCAATTGTCTCGGATTGCCCTTAAGCGACCTGCTTCGGCTAGTCAACAACCTCCGACTCAACCTCGCCCACTGCAACCCGCTCCTAGCCCTTCATCTCAGCTAGCCAGAACTCCTCCTTCTAGCCCCTCTCCTACAACTGGCATCCCTGAACCCCTATATCCTCCTGGGTCGGTTCCCCCAGGCCTCAACCACCTCGGAGCCGTCCCTCCTGGTCATTATCCCGCTGGTCAGATACCCTTCCTGGCTCCCCCTCCTGGAGTCTATTCAGTCCCCATCATGGCCACCCTCTCTCTCCCCAACCTGACCCTGGGCATACCCGTCTAGTACCTTGACCCTCCAGCCGCTACCCTGCCTGGTCACCCCAAACCCTACCTTGCTTTGACACTGGTTCAACCAGTCCCCCTCGCTTCCTCCGTTGCCACTGTGCCCCCAGCACCTCCACAGGACCCTTCTCCTGTCGTGACAGCTCCCGGGAAGAAAGGCAAAGCTCGCAAGGGGGCACCCAAAGACAAGGCCACCCCGACTGACCCAGCCCCTCCTCCACCAGTAAAGACTTGCGCCTTGTGTGATGTCATCGATCACGCCACCCATGCTTGTCCTGAATTGCCCCGTATTCAACCCATGGTTAAATTCGCGTTCCCCAAGTCTACGGTCCCTGAATCCTCCATTCCTTCTTCGTCCGTAACCAAGAACCCCCAGACTATCCACACCAACAAACCCTGTGCTCTGTGTGGTGTCCATGGCCATTATTCCCACCATTTTCCTCACCTCACGCATTACCGCGCCTCTTTAGAGGTAGTTCGAGAGTATGAGGTTGAACAAAATCAATCCGCCTCTCCCATACTTGCGCAGTGTGCTGCCGGTCAGTCTGAGGATCCACCCGCTCCCATCGACATCCCCCCCCCTGATGTGCAGATGTCCGAGCCTACCACCACCATTTGCTACCTATCATCATCCATGAGACACTCGGAGAAAATTCCCTCAGATTCCTCCCCTGATGGTTCGCTCGACCCCCCTTCAGCGACCACCCTGGGCTTAACATCCTTTGACCATCTGTTTATCTGTTTCTATGTCATCCCTCGTGACGATCTGTATGTTAGCCTTTCTTCCCATACTGATGATCTAGGTAGCTTCGCCACGTCATGTGGTTTCCCTTCCTCTTGTCATCCCCTCTGTTCCCGTCAAGATGTCCTCTTGGAAGCCCTCTCCACCCATGACCTCATCCTTCCCACCCATAACCGGGATAACACCACCCCTATCCACGTTGACCTCCGCAGCCCGAGTCCCAGCCATCCCTCCTATAGCCCTCATATACCGCCATCTAGTTCGTATATGAGTCATAGCCATCCTTCCCATCGCACTCCCTCCCGCAGTTGCCACTCGATGTCTCCTATACACTCACGCTGCCGTCATTGTTCCTCCTCCTCCCATTTTTTGTCTTGTACCACCATTCCACAGGACCTCCTGTCCACACCCTATATTGCTTACGCTGATGGTGCAAGTCGTTATTCCTGGAATCTCGCCTTGGCAGGTTGGGCCATCTTCACCCCCTTGCATGCCCTTGTTCTCTCAAACGGGCTCTGCATTGGTCCTGCCACCAACAATCAGGCCGAATATGATGGAGTGTGGGATCTTTTAGTCGATGCCCTCTCTCATCGCATCCTCCATCTGCATGTTCGTATAGATTCCCTACTTCTTGTCATGCAACTAAATGGTGTCTATCGTGTGCATAATATTGTGCTGTTTAGATGATATTTACGAGTGAAACTCTTGATACGTGAATTTGAAACCATAACTTTCAACCATGTACCTCGAGAACAAAATCACTATGTAGATAGCATTGCAAACCATGTTCTAGATTGGCATTTATCACACGCATTTTATACAAGACAATAACAATCATAATCATTAACAAGATGCATATCCATAATATGTGTCGCAAAACATGTGTTTAGAGTCCATCTACTCTGATACATATGACATGCCCATAGCATGTTACAAAAAACTCAAAACTGGGGGCACCACTCGCCCCTACATACATACTAGGGGGCACCACATGCCCCACACCTAATCACTATCTGGCGAATCCCGAGCCAATGAATCTGCTCCTGCAGCTCCTAGATCATGTATCCCCTAACTAGCCATCGCCACGCGCCGCATGACCCCTCGCCATTCCAAGGGTAGACCAATACATGGCTCGATGTACTGGTCGTCTAAGTCTTTCCACCCACGCTCTGAAACACTGGTCAACAACCTATCACATCTACAGCGGATGTCCTCTAGGAGGGCGGCTGCATCCTCATTATGCGCTACTCTCGCTCCACTCGGGCCTGCCGCTCCTAATGCTGTAGGTCGTCCCATATATCCGGTCGGTTTTACCAGAGCTATATCTGCATACCAAAAGTACATGAATCAGTACCCTATCTACTGTTCAATAACTTTAACATGCCCAAAAAAGAAGAGTCACTTGTCACTTACCATCGGGCCCCCATACTCGACCAGGCGGAAGTGGCAGGTCCAGATCCCCACAATAACTCATCCCACTATAGGGATAGTCGTCTATGTATAATGGCATCGGATCCCAATGGGCAAAGAACTCCGGTCGAAACACCCGTCCGACCGCCTCTCCTCCTCCTCTACACAGTAGTCGCCCCCACCAGTGCATCCTGGGCTCTCTCGGGCCCCCATCTGGGAGCTGTATACGAGGTCATAAGGTCGGGATCTTCTCAAAAAAGAAGGAGCACAATAAAGTCCCATACAAGCAATCATGGTTCACTTGCCGCTTGCAAAGCGACAACTATTGTTTTAACGACACCAGCATCATTTGGGCCCACCCATAGTAGGTCCCACTCAACACACTCTCTACAATCATCATCTACCCCCCAGTGATGTGATGGAACGCCTAGTTTCGCAGGATCCGCAGCACCGCTGCGGCCACTGCACGGGTGTCCCATATCTCTAGGTCCCCGATCGGTATCCGCGTCCCTTTGCCTTGGAGACCCGGTCGACAATGCTGCTCCACAAACTCCATGATGTTCCGCCCCCGCGGTAAAACTAGCTGCGTATTTCCCACCATCCCAAGTGGCAGGAGACCAGTGAAGAAATACACATCCTGGACTGTCAGTTCGATCCTGTGCCCCTGCACTATAAAGACCTCATGCTCTGGATCCCAATAACTGATAATCCGGGCCAACAATGGCTCTCCAGCTCTCATCAAAGGGTTCTCCAAAAACTTTAGAACCCCAAACCTGGCCAACACACGACGGACAGCCTGATCTGCCTAGATCTCTGCCCGTAATGTACCCAGGTCTCTCTCTCTCCAGTTAACCCATGTATCTGCCATATCTGAACAAAAACATCATCTTTGTCAGCATACAAATAGGGAATACTGTAACCAAACACAAAAACCCAACTCTCAGCCATAAAACATCACTAAAACCCCCTCATCTTCCAGGTCGCACTTTTCTACCAAATCCTGGGACAGGTCGCACCTTTTTTCTCAAAACCTGCTTCCCAGGTCACATATTTTGGCCCAAAAAGTGTGACCTGGCCGAAAAGATGCAAGAGGGTCTGTTCCTGAGATTCTAGGCCCTAATCTGAACTTTCAAACCATCAAAATGAAAGAGTAAGGTTAGGCCTCTTACCTGCAACTGACAGATCCCCATTCCAACGGTCGGTTTGTCCGCTACGGTCTCCGCAAGATTTAGGGCCTTCTCTCCTCTCTACCTTCACCACAGAAACACTAGAAAATGAGTGAATTTGGAGGGAAAAATGCCTTATTAAAAGAGAACCCTGGTTTTTCTTTTGCCTGTTGCGACCACACCGTAACTCAGTTTGACAAACTGTCCACACCGTTGGAAAGCTCTCACCGAGCCCTCTAATGGGTATCTGTTAGTTTTTTGTGATTTGATACTTCACCAGGACACATTTTGTCCAAGAAGGGTCACTTCACCTCCCCCCAAAATCGGATTTCCTCACTTACAACACTTGCACTTGGGGCACCACTTTGCCTCCATACTTGTCTTTGTTCATGTCGATTTTCAACATGAGATACCATCTTATACTCATGTTTCATGGTCCCCCATGGGACCTTTACTGTGTGGCAGCACCATTGAGTCTTCCTTGTTTAGAGCATCCAAGTTGAGTCATTATCGCATTCATGGTGTCTATCCCATGTCCCATTGTACCCCGCTATAGTTCTCCATCTTTCATTGCTTGGTTTCTCTCTTGTGTCGCACATTATGGCCTTAAGTCCCATTGTCCCCTATCCCTTACGATATTGTCTCAGTCGCTGCCATGTCATGCATGCCCTTTATGCTCTAGCAAGGGAAGTCGTCCATTTGCTACTTAGTCCCCTCCATTCCATCATCATCATCGGTATTAGTCTGTCAGTCACTCTACTATTTTCTCTCGTGCCTTAGTTGAGGATCTCTCATCGCCTCACCTACGGCGGAGCTCCATCTGTCGACATCAGCTCCTTCATTCCAAAGGATGGGTCTAGAGAGCGGTGTACCTTGGTTCCAGCTTCCACTCTTGTTCAGTGCCTCGGATCAGGCAACGGGATCTCTCATTTCCCTTTGACTTGATTGTTTCTCCACTTCAGCTCCTTTCAGCATGATCGAGATCCGTATGCTTGATGGTCTAGTGATGTAGCAGCAGCTCTTGGTGATGCCCGGGTGTGTGTGAGATGTCTCAGCCCTCATGAGGGGGTGGCCCTGCAGGTAGCCCCCCACATGCCTGGATGACCTCTTCATTTCAGCCTTCGATGCAGCTCCATATATTTGATGATGTCGACCTTAGCCGCTTGCAGCGCCTCTTTGATTTGCATGTATCAGTCAGATTTTGTGAGCCCTTCCCCGCTTGTAGGGGGCATTTGGGTTGTATTTGTATCTCATGTACTTAGATATTATTGTATAAGTCCTGGTTGTTATCCCAGGCACAACATGTATATGGGATCCCTCATTGTATTTCTATCTGGCTCATGTTTATGCCGGCTGTACTTTATGGTTCGGTCCCTTGTTTACTGGACACACTATTCTTTTGTACTTTGTCTCGGCGGGCATAGGTATGCCTCCCCGCCGCCTTTAGCACAGGTACCCTCTCATAAAAAGAGACTTGTTGCACCTGTAAGTCTCGTCTCCTCAGGGTCTAGTTCTTCAGCACATTAGTCTACCTCACATTTCTCTCTCTGACTTCCCTTTTGATGTCTGGTGATTGAGTTCTTACAACGTACTTCGGTCATATGATTTGCTCCTAACACTCGCACGCTGGGGGGCAATCTGTTACACCATTTTTTGGTCATCTAACCTACTACCATTAGATGGACCCAAGTATACCATGTAAGACCAATTTTACCCTAAGTAAAATTGCTTTCACTATGTAAAATAACTTAATAAAACACATTTATTAGGTTGTTTATGGTCTAAACAGGAAACCCCAAAAGGAAATATTAAATAAACCTATATTTGTTTGATTTTCCTCAAGGAATAATTAATTAAACAATAATTTAATTATTATTCCTGGTCATGTTTAACCCAAAACAAAGAAATTAATTAGATAAATCTTTATTTATCTTATTATTTTCTAGGAATAATTATTTAAATCTTATTTAAATAATATTCCTTGTTAAATATGACTAAATCACTCATAAATAATTAAATAAATCATTATTTATTTGATTATCCTTCAACCACTTCCTTAAAATGATAAATAAATCATTTATTTATTTATTATTCACAAATAAAGGGATTTGACCCAAGTCAAATACATTTTCCCTCCAATAAATATAATAAAATATTCCGTAAAATGTGGATCTAGATTTGGTTAATGTCATTTTAATCATGCACCAAGATCTAGAATGACCTAATATTTTGTTATAAATAGGAGGGTTTTTCCTATCATTTTTCACCTTTTGTTGCCTATTATATCACTCTCGATCTATACACTTGGTCACATTCTTCATCATTTGCTGTGTGAGCTCCCTTTGAGTTCTATCTTTGTCTGGGTTTTCTACACCAACAAGAGAGAGAAATTCTAGATCTGAAGTGCTGAGGACTTCCAAGAACCCATCCCATTGAGGAGAATTGGATACACCTTCTTGTTTTCCTCCCAGGTGCCCTTAATACAAAAATTCTTTCAAAAAACATTATTCTTGTCTTGTCTATTGGATGTATGGAGCAAAATCTTGATTTTACTGCTTAATGTCTTTCTATGCATAGATTTGGTTTTTTGCAGCACTTGTCTTGATCAACTAACTGTAGATCTGAAGATATTGGCAGCCATATTTGATGTTAGGGCTATAAGTTATGCGTAGCTAAAGTGGTCTTTTTTTCATACACTTCGACAAAAGATTCATACTAATAGCAACCTCTGCTGCAGCTGAGCTGCTGCCCTCACCATAAGGTCCATCACCATCTCCACCAAGTCCACCAACACCACCACCCAGTCCACCTGCATCACCTTTTCCTTGACCATCCCGAGGTCGTAGGAGAGGGTCATGACCCACCAGTTGGGCCTCTGGGCGACCTACCTCACCAACATCTACACGAGTAAATGAAATAATGTCAGTGTCAAGAGAAAAACACGTAAGAACATAAATACTCAAGAAAATGCAGAAAAAATATAACGCATACCTGCAGAGCCCCAAACATAACCAAAATGGAGACCCATTTCTGCATCACCCTGGAAGTCCATCCCCGCATACGGGTATGGCAAGAACATCTATGGGTTGGCCTCAAACAAGGCCTCTGTCATGGCATTCCAGTAACGCCCCACCATGCCACCACCGCCCCATGGCATCACCGAAGCCCACCTCCTCTTCCGTGGTTCTTGTGGCCCCCCAATGGGCACTACCACCACTAGCCTCAGCAGCACCACCCTCTCACACATAATGCTACATATGACGCTAGCATACGCAAATGACTTAGATCCACATTGGACCTTGTTCAATTGCGACACCATCCCATCAAAGAAAAAGCAGGCGAAATCGAAAAAGTGCCCACTCCTCAATTGGCATAAAACTCCAACCTATAGGCCAAATGCCCGATGTGGAGCAAATGACCCCGCCATTCAGAAAATAATTGCCGGAGCACACAACTCTGACACATTTTTCACTGATGTAATGTTGATGCACCCCTCAGTAAGAGGCGCACCACCGCAATGCTGCCTCCAGAATCTATCTAGGTTCACTCTCCTAGTAGAGAGTGGGTATCTCAGAGCCTCACCCTGAGGAATTAACCCATTCACAAAGTAAATATCCATCTCAGGATGGATCACTAGGTTCGTCCCTCACAGTACGAACATATTGCGCCTCCAGCGCCAATTCTGTATAATGTAACGCAGTAGTCGGTCCTGAGACCGAAGGAACTCATTCCCAGTAAACTTAAGAAGGCCCCATGTAGCTAGCTGACAGCACGCCCTATCATCAGCAACTAGAGTGGTTCGGATCTCGGGCCAATCCCGCTCTCTCCACACTAACCTGCCAAGAAAACATAAGCACCCATCAGCACAAAGAAAAATAAAAAACAGATAAGAAACCAAAATTTCCTATCACTATGGCCTTTGCGCACCTGTCCCTCATACAGGTGTGCCCTCATGCCCCTATCTTCTTTACAGGCATGCCTTTGCACACAAAAAGTAGGGAACAACACGCCCTTGCGTGCCTGTCCCTTAGAATTATGCACATGCAAGGTGCTCTTTTACCTAGATCGCCCATGCAACCTAGGGAAAAATTTTCTCAGAGGTCGTAAAAACCTAATTTGTACAGCCCCCGACATAATCAAACTAAAGAAATTACAACGTAGGACATCATGAAAGTTACCTCGGCATATTATCGCTAATCCTTGGTACATGGGCTGACTAGAATGACAAGAAAGGCTCTACAAGCACCTCTGATCTCCCAAAACTCAACAAGTACAAATGAGTAGGATTAAGGCCATAGTCCCATATTTATCACCCTTTTCCAGAACTTCCGAGGTCCATAATAGGAGATCAGAAGGTCCAGTCCGCAAACCGTAAGTTGCAACATCATCAGTATGCCATGACAAACGAAAGCGATGCCACACATTCGCTTTCCAAGAAAAATAAAATTTTCAGCACCAACATGTATGCCCTCTCCCATATTCTTTTTTAAAGATCTTGTCTTTCAATAATATTTGGTGAAAAGAAGATGCTTTCACTTGAGGTAGTTGTTTTTGTAGAAAGAACCCGCAAGCCACTTACTACACCATCCATTGAAAATCTCGGAGCAGGTATGATTCTACCCCCAGCATGATAGAGTCCCAGAAAACTATGCATATCCTGACATCATTTCTCCATCAGAAATAAACCATAGGGTCCTTATATCTGACTTTTTTTATCATCACATCACCCTACACATGGTAAACGTCTGCATTGGTCGGTAGATCCCCCCCCCCCCCCTCCATGGCGCTCGTCACCCAAAGTAAACCACATATCACATCTCAAGTAACACCATGGCCATACCATTTTAGTCCCGGAAGTGCCTCACGCCCATCCATTCATCATGCATAAGGTCAATTTTACCATTCAAACTCAAACCCCCTTCTCGGATGATCAGTTTGTACAAGAAAATTAAAAGCGCACCTCTGCATATAGCATTTGGCCCACCATACCTCCATTAGCATCATCCCATCTATGACACTTCTTCATTTGCTTCATCAACCTTGCACATGAGACCAACCAATTGTACCCCCACCCCCAGCAAAACACCATCCTCACACCCTCAGTGAGTGAACCCTTTCATGTATTTGGGTACCTTTCTCTTCGTTTTGTACAAACCAAACCTCATTATTTTATTCTTTTGGTAAGTGTACAAAGACCACCAATGATTCCCTTCGCTTCTTCACCCTCATATATCATATTTTCCCCCATGTAAGTAGTCCCTCATTCCCCTTGGTTAGAGTATTTCACCCCCATGAACACATCATCACGACATTCATAGCTGGTTCACACCCACTCTGGAAGTCCTACCAACTCCAAGGATTTTCCCTTCAGAAATACTTATGACTGCCGTGAAGCTGCTAAAGTATACTCTGACCTCGAACCACTAAATCCCCATTATTCATTTTCAGTCACCTCTCACCAACATGCCTATGTTAAACCCATCACATGTAGGTCCCCGACCCTTCAGGTTGGTGACCCATGGTTCGGTTAAGGGTTCCTTTTTGTCGACCTCGACACTTCTTTTCCAAAAAGGAAGTGATACCTTGGATCACCCCTTCCCATGCAAAGGGGTATCCTCGGGTGGCACTATGGGAGACATCATTGTCCACAAATTTCATTGATCCTCATGACGTTTGACTACAGCAAAATCTTTCATGTCACGATGGTATTGTACCTTACAACCATTTCACTTTGATCAGATCCATTGAAGACTCGTGCCTCCATAAGTGTCTCTGTCAACAATGCTTACACAGGAAGCTCCCAACCAGTACATATGCAGTTTACGCATATGGGTACCACATTCCACCTATTGTCAAAGAAAAAAATCTCTTAGGGCATCAACAGTCATCGTCAACAACCGCTAGCGTCACTACCACAGTAGTGACATAGACAGCACATGTATCTGTCAATTTTGTTTAACTAGCCATAACATCACAAGCATGGGACATGCCCACCTCATTGAAATTTTGTATATATGTTGTATATTTTATTTTCTTGCAGGGGTCCCTTAGCCCATGGTCATCTCAGAAATAGTGCAAGGTGTTGTCAATTCCAAGATTCACGCAGGCCTCTCTCTTTCACTCTCTCCACACAATACAGAAAATAAACTATAATGTGTTTTGGCTATATAGTTATTCCTAGGCCTCACACATTAGGGGGCAACTTCTAACACTAGAAAATCGCACAGCAGAATATGGTATTAATAAATGTCAAGCCTAAGGATTTACAAGGCAAGAACACATTATGGAATCAAGAAAATATTTAAAATCTCTAAGGTTTTGAGAAAATCAGATTTCAACTAGTCTTAAATATTGGATTACACGCTAAATCCTTTGAGAAGAGCACCTTCAGTGCACCTTTTTGCCCAATAAGCACACATTCTTGGAAATGGAAAAACTTGCTTTCTGGGACCACATCGAGCAAAGGACATTTACTACTTATATGAAGCCACCTAAGGACATCCACCAGTGCCTCCTTAGACACTATGTGAGCACACAAAGGAATATTTGAGCACACAATGGAATCATACCTCTCCCTTGGGTCACCATCCATCTTGTACCAAGGGAGGGAAGGGGGATTTGAAACTCCCATATATAAAGCCACCAAGAGATGAAGAAATGGTGATCACATTGTTATGCTAGCCAAAGTTCCTAAGCAACACCAGCAGTGTGTAACCCGAAGCTGGAGCTGAAGAGGACTTGATCATTGGCCACCCAACAATCCTAGTCCACCACAGCAGAGAGAGAAGGAGACTGCATTGAAGGCAGAGCTTGGAAGGCAACATCCTTGCATCGAGACCTAGAGCCATTGCCTAGGTTCCCTTTGGCAAGTGGGTAAAATTTCCTCTCTGTTTCAAACATTTAATAAGAAGAGGCCTTTGAGCCGTCATTGGTATTATTATCTTTTTCACTCTCTTTTATAACTTCTGTATATTTGTGTTTTAGTTTTAGTTTACTTTGACCATACATTCACATACTTTTTTCATTGAATTCTGTGCTTTTGAGCTCCAACACTTTCTGCCTGTTACTAATATTTTAAAGAGTAGACCACACTCTTTAAACTAGCGCAGTTTCATACTCCCGTGTGACTAATCCACCACAACAGTGGCAGTGGTGTTGCCATGGAGGTGGCTCTGGTTGTGGTGTCACTTTCAACATGTGGTAATGTGTGTATGACTGATTATGTGTTGTTATTTTTTATGTATTGTGCATGCATAATTGTTTTCATATGGTTACATATTTTATTTTAATCTCTTGTTTATGCTAGGTCACATATGGTTCATGTTGTGTATGTCCGTATATGTTTGCTTGAGTGATGTTATGTGTTTAACATGCATCAATCCTTAATGCTGGATTGCATGTTGCTTATTTTGTGTTGCATTCATGCTTATGGTTCTGTGTGGTCAAGATTGAATTGGTGTGCATTTGGTATGCTTATGCATGAATGACTGGACCCCAATGAGTTTTTATGATGATTATGATTATATATACACATGTATCACACTGATTGGTTGATCCTGCAGGAGGTATCATACACAAATTTCACTAATGTACATTGTTTTATTATGACTTTGTTTATGTGGCATATTGCACATTACAGGAATAATTCTAAGATTAATAGTGGGATGCTCCATATGAGTCATATAAGGAGCATGGTGTTGCAAAGTCACCTGATTTGGAAGATATAATGAGAATTATAAAGGAATAAATAAGAAGTTTCAAGGTAGACAATGATAAACTTATACATGCAAAAGAAAACAAAACGAAGGTCAATGCAACCATCCTTCAAATTTTGTGAGAGTTTTGGAATCCGGGGCCACTCAGGATCAGTTATGGGAAAGAGGAATGAACTAATGGGGAATATGGAAGTAGGTATCCTGGTAGGCACAGGTCAGAGAGAGCTAATAGAGTGAAAGATGGCAGGTTGTTGGAGAAGTTAGCCCCCCCATAAATTTTTAACAAGCAAACAAGGGGCTAAAATGTTGTTGAGCCTCCAAGGAATGCATTTACCCTGAAAATACATCATCCTTGAAGCCTCCTTGTGCCTTTTTTCCTTTGATAAATGTCTCTTGTGCTGATTTCCATTATAAAGCCTCTCTGTTTGTGAAGAAATGCCTAAAGGCATCCTTTTCCCTCTAAGCCTTTGTTTTCATCCTCTTTCCCTCTCCTTATATTTCCCTTTTTACCCTCCAAATCCTCCCAAAATCCCCTCCAAATTCTACCCATACCCCTTGTTTGGTTTAATTCACCCTTTATCCCTCTATCGTTACCCTTCTTCAGTCCCAAAATTCATTAAAAATGGGCCAAAACCCACCTTTTAACTTTATAATAGGGCTTAGCCCCTTTGCCGCAACCCCTTTCAACCACTTCCCCACATACACCCCAGCGCTAAGACCAAGCACTTAAGTCTTGAGTGCCAATCGCAATCGGAGTGTCGGGTGGGCGCATTTCCTTTGTTACAACAGAAAAACTCCGATGCGATTGGCGTGGGTCTATAAGACCCGCGACTAGTTTTACACTGTTGATCCGCCGTTTAGATCGGACGACTGGCGCTTTATTGCCACTTTCTAATCCGGGGCCACTCAGGATCAGTTATGGGAAAGAGGAATGAACTAATGGGGAATATGGAAGTAGGTATCCTGGTAGGCACAGGTCAGAGAGAGCTAATAGAGTGAAAGATGGCAAGTTGTTGGAGAAGTTAGCCCCCCCATAAATTTTTAACAAGCAAACAAGGGGCTAAAATGTTGTTGAGCCTCCAAGGAATGCATTTCCCCTGAAAATACATCATCCTTGAAGCCTCCTTGTGCCTTTTTTCCTTTGATAAATGTCTCTTGTGCTGATTTCCATTATAAAGCCTCTCTGTTTGTGAAGAAATGCCTAAAGGCATCCTTTTCCCTCTAAGCCTTTGTTTTCATCCTCTTTCCCTCTCCTTATATTTTCCTTTTTACCTCCAAATCCTCCCAAAATCCCTCCAAATTCTACCCATGCCCCTTGTTTGGTTTAATTCACCCTTATCTTCTTATCGTTACCCTTAGTCCCAAAATTCATTAAAAATGGCCAAAACCCACCCTTAACTTTTATAATAGGGCTTAGGTGCTCACGCAACCCTTCAACCAAGTCATTGATACACCTGCTTTCTACATACACTGCTGCCCGCTTAAGTCTTGTTAATCTAACGAGTGTCTAAGGTGGGCGCATTTCCTTTGTTACAACAGAAAAACTCCGATGCGATTGGCGTGGGTCTATAAGACCCGCGACTGGTTTTACACCGTTGATCCGCCGTTTAGATCGGACGACTGGCAGTTTATTGCACCCCTTCTTGGATCACAATCGCAACTTTTATGTGAAGTCCCCCGATCGGTCCATCACAAATATCTGTGATGCGATTGATCGCATCACAAGTCCCCGCCGATTGCTCCCGTCCTCTGATTAATCGCATCGCACAATCCTCCGATTGATCGCAAGTCCTTCCCTCTGATCCTCGATCGCAATCACAACTTTCATTTCGACCCCCCCCCCCCCCCCCCCCCCTCCCCCTTCCCCTTTCGCCCCTTCTGATTACATCTTTCTAATCTCATCCTAGCCGTCCGTCTCCCCGCTGATCCAACGACCATCGCATTTCTCCACCCAATCGCAATTGGAAGATCAACGATGATGCCCCTTTGTGTCCCCCCCCTCCGATTGCGATCCCTCGATCCACATCTCCACTGTTAATCTTCCTGCTAGATCAGATTGCCTGGCACTAATCGCATTCCCTTTCCCAATCACAATCAGAACTTATATAAATGTGTCACCCCTGCGCCTTCCAGATTGCGATTCTCCAACTCAATCTCAGCCGTCTGTTGGATCTAAACATCTAATGGCTCAGATCTAATCACCCTCCACCACGCCGGGTCCCACATCCAAAGGCTCTCCTCCATTGTTTTTACGTGTTTTCCCTTTGTAATTCGCCCAAACGTTAACCTTTGGGCTTTACGCTTGTGATCGTTTCTCCGCCACTTTTCATTGATTATACTGTTTCTCCACTGCTCCGCCACCACTCCTCCGACCTCCACAACATTTCTCCACTACAACTGCCTGGATTTGTAACAGGTTTCTTTTATTATGCAGATAGCACAGAGATGGCCATTTCAACATTTATCAGTGGACTAGCAGAAGAGATTCAAAGGGGGTTAATGCCTGTGATTGATGTAATTAATGTTTAACCCCGCATTCAAAGGAAATGACGTAGTTGAAGACCAGAGCACGCAAAGGGTCATATCCGCGTTTAATATCAACAGAACGCATTCCTCCAGGAAGGACATTTATCTACAGCATTCTTCATATCTCCTCGAGCCCTAAAACATATGAAAGGCACTGACAGAAGCTTCTTAAGACTGTCAGAGCCACAGTAATGGAGGTATGGAGAGACCTGCAAACCTTCTCATCCAGTTTATCATTTCCAGAAGGCTAGGGCAGAACACCAAACACGAGAAAGGACTTCAGATACATCAAGGGGTCAATATCGACCTGACAAAGACTCCCAAAGCAGCTTATAGGGTACACACAGCGTTGCAGAGCCATTAACCGGTGTGGGCGTGAATGCTTCCACCACTCTGTCTTAATGAACACATTTAATTTGTATCTAACCCTGTTATTCTCATTCTCCTATAAGAATTCCCGAGAATAGATTGAAAAGGTTGTTCGGCTGTTGTCGTTGCTGTTAGAGGGATTCATTCTAACTATTAGAATGGTTTTGGGAGGGATTAGCAGAGTAGTTGTATGTAGTAGGCTGGGAGGAGAAGTTTGGATTGTAACAACCATTGATCTCATTGTATGTGACTAGTTTTGTATCAATTAATCAAACCACATTTCACAAGATCCTGGTTTATTACTATTGGTGATGTTTTCCTAACTCTGTTTATTACATTTTCATATTGTTTCATTTTCTGTTGGCTTGCATCATAAATATGGCATAGGATTTACCCTTGCTAGGTACCCTATGTCTCTGCTCTCCTTGCCTTAAATGTTTCTCTGCTAAATGTGATTATCTAAGGGTTGATCTCAGTTAATTTAACCATTGTAGTAGTTCCTTATGCTACTAGCTGATGTATGAGTTAAATGGAATCTGTCTTTAGTTGTTCTTTTTGGGTTTAAGCTGGAAGATTTGGGAACACTGGGGATTAGAGTTAGCCCTATCCACTAGGATCCTTGTGCAACCAGCTGGCCTTTACAAGATCTCTCGTTAAACTTATCTCTGTTTTTCCCTTGGAGCATGCTAAAGATGACCTGGAGTTAAATGACCTCTGGTCCGATCTATAAGCTGCCCCTTTGTCCCTCCTTTGAAATTTGCCTTTAAGTATGTCCAAGCAGGTCTGGAGTTAAATGACCTCTGACCTGATATATAGACAGAAAATTGGGTTGCTTTCTTTCTTTCAATTTCAATCCTTAATGTTCCATCCCACCATCTAATCTAAAAGATCCTTTAGTATTAGATGACTTGCCCTCTGAAGGCTTTGGCTCGTTATTTCATGTAATTTCCTCTCATGACTCCATAGCCTAATGGATGGCACTCTCTTGACCTATCCTATTTGCTGAAACATCCCACTATTTTTTTCCTTTCTCCCATTACTTTCTCAGTCCATGATCTCATGACCAACCCAGCAACCAACCAACCAAATCATTTTAAACCCCCCCCCCCCCCCCCTTGTGCTTCATACCTAGCCTAATACCTCATCTTGAGCTTCAAATATATACCATTATTTGATCTCATTGGAGAGATCCCTCTCCGGGTCCAGGAGGGCTAGATCCTAGGGCCCCAAAGCGGTTCTGATGTTGTCTCATCTTTTAGTCTTTCCAATCTAGCCAAAACATGGGAACCCCAACAGGACACTCTAAATAGGAGGAGTGATGAGCATAAGTATCATTATAGTTCTGGTTTAGATAGACATCATGATCATGATTGGTATCATCCTTATAGGAGGAATGAAAGGGGCTATTTACTGGAAGAGTTTAAAAATTAAAAAACACCTACATTTGATGGAGAGATGGAGAAAGCACATGATGAAGAGGCATGGTTGCTTGGCATGAAGATTTTTTTCAGATTGAATGATTACTTGGAAAATATGAAAGATATGATAGCTACATTCAGCCTCATAGGTAGAGAAGACATTTGGTGGGAAGACGTGAAGCAGGGAAAATTTTAAGGGTGGAAGTTTATCTTAAAGTTTAGAAACCTTGGCAAATCTTACTAGTCCCCAATATGTAAATTGTAACTTTTTTATGATATTTTTGTAAAAATATTTAGGTTTCTAAGTATTTTATATTATTATATATAAAATTTTTGTGATCTTCAAGATAAATAATAATTTTATACTATAAAATTTGGCTAATCAGTTTTAGAAAAAATGGAAATTGGAAAATATTTGTTTTGGAAAAAGCATGGAAAATTAACCCACTTGCGAATATTAGTCCCTAAAATTTTCCCTGACATGAAGAAATCCATAGATATTTCTGAGGAGGATTTTACTTGGAGTGAGTTTGAAAGGTTTTTCCCAAATAAATATCTATCATAGAGATATGAGGATGACAGGGCAAAGGAGTTTTATGATTTGAAGATGGGTTCCATGACAGATGAGGAATATACTAGTAGGTTCTTAGAGTTACTAAGGTACGTGCATTATACCTCAAGGAGGAGAAGGCCATGATTAAGAGATTTTTTAGTGGGTTGTCGATTGAATTAAGATATAGGATTGAGTTTTATGAGCCCAAATCATTGGAGGAGGCCATTCATAAACTCAAGCATTGTTATGAACAATTGAAGAGAAAATGAGAAACTAAGCCATATGTGAGAGGTAATGTTAAGAACAAAGGAAAATGGGACAAGAAGCAAGCAAGGCCTCAAGACAAAAGTAACAAGGAGAGTGTTGCATCACTCAATAGGTTCAATACATGTAGTAAAGGACATGGTTTTTGACCAGAGAAGTAGAATAAGAATGATAATAGCGAGCCAATCAGGTGTTAGACTTGTGGAGGAGGCCATCGTAGGAGATATTGTCCACAATATCAAGGTGGTAGGAAAAATATCTATAGTTCATAGGAGGTACAGAGAGTGGGAGATGTTGGAAAAATCATTCCTGAGATATATGCATTTGTGGAAAACATGCATGCAGGTCATCAGGCTTCTATCATTCAGATGGACGGTAAGCTTTGTGATCAATTTTTTTCTATTTTGATTGACCCTAGATCTAACTATACTTATATTAATCCTGACTTGGTGAATAAGGGTGGTTTGGGTAAGGAAATGCATGGAGAATCTTGGTTAGTGTAATAATCCATAGGTATGAAGAGAAGAGTTCACCACTGGGTAACATCTTCCGCATTTGAGCTAAACGATATGCCTACAACAATGCACTTGAACATATTTCCATTGGGATAATATAGTATGCTATTGGGAATGGATTGATTTTATCTTCATACAACCAAGGTAGATTGCTATGAAAAAGCTATTGAATGTGTGGATGACAATGGGGAGCCAAGAGTATTGCAGGGAAAGAAGAAAGTTGGAATGCAGGCCAAGTGCAGTCCATATCTCTAATCACAAAGGTATAGAATTTGAAGATTAAGATGTATTGAACAAGTATCTAGTGTTGAAATAGTTTCAGGATGTGTTTCCATCTAAGATTTTTGATTTTTCATCACACAAGCAATTAGAATTTTCTATTGAGTTGGTTTTAGGGGAAACTCTAGCATTAAAATAACCTTACAGGATGAGTAAACGAGAGTTGGTAGAGTGAAAATTGTAGTTGAACGAAATTTTGGACAAAGGTTGCATTAGACCAGGTGTATTGCCATGGGGTGCACCGGTTTTTTTGTAAAGAAGAAAAATGACACTCTTAGAATATGCATTGACTAAATATAGCTAAACAAAATGACCATCAAGAACATGTACCCATGATTGAGGATTTATGATTTGTTCGATGAGGTGAAGGGAGCAACAATGTTCTCTAATATCGATCTAAGATCATGCTATTATTAGGTACACATCAAAGAACATGATATGTACAAGACTACATTCAGGACTAGGTACGGGAATTGTGAGTTTGTTGTAGTTCCATTCGGTTTGACTAATAGCCCCAAATACATTTATGTGTTTGATGAACAATGTGTTTCATCCTTACTTGGACAAGATTGTGATTGTTTTCACGAATGATATATTGGTGTATTAAAAAATGAGGAAGATCATGTTGAACATCAGGCAGTAGTATTGAAATTGTTGAGAGAGCATCAATTTTATACTAAGCTCATCAAATGCAACTTCTTCCAGGCCGAGGTTCACTACTTGGGACATGTTGTCTCCAAGGAGGGAATTTTAGTAGCTATGGAAAAGATAAGGGCCATCATGGAGTGGGTAGCTCATAAGAGCATAGATGAGGTGAGATCATTCATGGGACTGGTAGGTTAGTACAAGAGGTTCATTAGGAACTTATCACACATCACTTATTTGATTACATCATTATAGAGGAAAGGTAAGAAGTTTGAATGGACAGAGGAGTGCAAGGCCAATTTTGAGCAGCTCAAGAAATTTTTGACACATGCTCCAGTGTTAATTATTTTGGATTAGGATAAAGAGTTTGTAGTGTGTAAAAATTCTTGTAAGAAAGGGCTTACTGGAGTCCTTATGAAGGATGGACGTCTGGTATGCTATGTGTCATGAAATATAAATGAACATGAGAAGAACTACCTGAAACATGATCTTGAGTTAGAATCGATAGTTCATGCACTTAAGGTGTGGAGGAATTATCTTCTTGGCAAGCATTTTTTACTTATGAGTCATCACATCAAATCATGGTACTTGTTTGACCAACTGAATTTGAATGTCAGGCATGCAATATGGTTGGCTACGATTAGTAAATTTGACTTTGAGATTAGGTACATAAGGGAAAGAAGAACATGGTCATAGCTTCTCTTAGCAGGAATGTACAGGTAAATCACTTAGAAACAATGAGCTCCTATGGGAAAGACTTACATGATAAGATCTTGCAGGCAGGTCAGTTGGATCACAGGTACATGGAGATTGTGCACAGGTTGTAGTAGAGTACAGGTACAGGTGTTGGTACATGTATAGGTATAGGTATAGGTGTTGGTATAGGTACAAGTGTTGGTATAGGTACATGTATAGGTGTTGGCACAAGTACATGTGCAGGTGTTGGTACAGGTACATGTGTTGGTACAGGTACAAGTGTTGGTACATGTATAGGTACAGGTTGTACAAGTACAAGTACATGTGTCAGGATTTGGATTACTATCTCACAGAGATGGCTTGGTCAGATTACGAGACAGGATATATGTACCAGATAATAGTGTGCTCAAGAAGGTGATATTGAGGGAGTTTCACGTGAAACCATATTCAGGTCACCCAGGCTACCAGAAGACTTTGACTGTAGTGAATAGATTCTACTACTAGCCAAATATAAAGAGGTATGTAGCAGAGTTTTTGGTCAGATGTTTATATTTTCATATGGTTAAGGCAGAGTGCAAGCATCCAAGACGATTGATACAACTAATTGTGATTCCTGATTGTAAATGTGAGGTCATTTCCATGGATTTCATCACAAATTTTCCTAGGAGATCTAGACAACATGATTCTATTATGGATTTTGTGGATAGGTTAACAGAGGTTGCACATTTCATACCGGTGAAGACTGCATACTCAGATAGTGATGAAGAATAGGTTTTTATCAGAGACATAGTCAGACTGGATGGTGTTCCAAAGAAGATTGTGCCTGAAAGGGATGCAAAGTTAACTTATAGGTTTTGGAAGGAGTTGTTTGCAGATTTGGGCACCGAGTTTTCCTTCAACACAACTTATTATTTGCAGAAAGATGTACAGACTGAGAGGGTCAACAAGATATTAGAGGATATATTTAGAATGTATGTGATTCATCAACAACGTAAGTGGGAAGGGTATCCTCCACTAGTATAATTTTCCTACAATAATGGATATCAGCAGTCATTTCGAATGATTCCATTTGAGGCAGTATATGGGTGTAGTTGCAACACTCCTGTCACTTGGAGTGATCCAGTTAACAGGGTACTAATTCGAGTAGATATATTGGTAGAAATGGAACAAGAAATGCAGGTGATCAAGCAGATCTTGAAATAAATGCATGATAGGCAGAAGAGTTATGCAGATAGGAACATGTTGTTCAAGTATTTCCAGTTTGGGGATCATGTGTACTTGTGTATCATGTGCCAAGCTCACACTAAGGTTTTTTGGGCCCTTCATGATCAATGAGAGGATCGAAACAGTGGCCTATTGAAAGTAAATGGTGTTTTTCATATATAATTGCTTAAGGAATATGTTAAATATGTTGATCATGTTATTGAATATTCTGTATTACAGAAGGATAAGGAGATTTCAAGCCAAAACCGTAGTGCATTTTGTAGAAAAATATTCTCATGCTTCGAAATCAATCAATACATCAATTTAAAGTGTAATGGAAGCACTTTGGGCCCAATGAAGCTATATGGGAGATGGAGGATCAGATGTGGACTATGTATCCTTCCCTATTTCGAGTGAGGCAAAGAATTTTTGGTGTGATGTTGGTTTTCTTTAGCATGTGTTTTGATGATGTTTTGGCATATGTTTTGATGTGATGGTTGGATGTATGTACGTATCTAAATGGATGTAAATGAATAAAGGAGATATGTTATAAAGCTCCAATAAGTGGTATGGTGTCATTTCATTATAGTGTCATGTTTTTATGATGTCATGTTGGTTTTATTTCAGTAGGATGGTCAATATAAATACTATACCGAGCTAAGTTATACATCTCCATGGGGAGTATGGTATGCTTTTCAGCGGTGTTGCTAAGGTATATGTGTGATTGAACACCGAGGATGGTGTCCCCCAAGGGGGGGGATTCTGTAATAGCCCTAGTGAAAAACTCATGTAATAAAGTTAAAATAATAACCATAGTCGATGGGACACATATTCCAAGATGAATAATTGGGAAAAACGTCATTGGGGGTGTTGATTTGGTTTATTATGGCTAAATAAATTGGAAAAGGCTATGGCTAAGGCATTAAAGAGGAAAAAAGTATTTTTGGCACATTTATTTATGAAAATAATGGAAATTAGGGGAAAAGGGAGGTAGAAGGTCACAGGTTGCATGTGAGGAGGAAATTGAAGGAAACTAATGGAAAATGAAAAAAATCGAGGCCTATTCTATAAAAATGCTTATGAGAATCAGTTGGTAACCTCTTGTCTCTACATTTTTGAAGCTCTCTCATTATTCCCTCCCTCTCTCATACTCTTATATACTTAGATTTTTCCTGGAGAACTCTTGGAGAGTGTGGATACTTGGTGATTTTGAGAAATAAGGCAAAGGGAGAGTAGGAAATCATAGGTGGACATCTGGATCAACATCTACAACGAGATTTGATTGCAGGTACCGAGTTGCATGTATATTTTCCTCATTGGTTTGGGCATGCATGGTGTATGCATGTGGATGGCCTAGCCTTTCCATTTCTTGGACAACCATGGTATTGGGGGTTTATTTCCATTCATTTTTTTTTGGTTGGTTTTCATGATTACTTTATGTTTTGTGTTGAGTTATTAGCTCCTGGAATCCTTGGTTGGACAAATCCTCTGGAAGCCGATAGACAACTGTGGGTTTAGTTTCTAGTCCTGAAATCCTTTGTTGGAAAAACTCTCCTGAATCCCTAGGTGGCTTGAATTACTAGTCCTGGAAGCCCTAGTTGGACAAATGCTCTGTAAGGCTTGTAACAGCTGGGGTTGAGTTACTAGTCCTAGAAGCGCTAGTTGTAACAAATGCTCTAGAGACCTAGTTCATCTTTGATAGAGACCAATATGTGATGGTTATGATGTCTGAATGTGAGGTGGAATCACTAGTTGAGGGTTGAGGTGGTTTTGCCTCTAGAATCCCTAGATTGATTGTGATCAATGTGTTTGATTAAGTCCCGCATTCATGCTTGGAATATAGCACAGGGTTGATTGGCTGAAGTGAGACTTGTCTCAACCAATATATGGTCAGGTGGAATGTGGAAGTCCCATCTCTGGTTGGTTTTTATGATAAGTAATGAAGAGCTCATTTCTCCAGTATTAGGTATGAAAATATACTAGTTTATGTATATATTTCATTTCTATTGTATTCATGGTATTTCTGTTGTTGATTTTCCAGTTATGAGCATCTATTAAATCAGTGATGATGTATGGCTCTATTCATGTTATTTTCTGTATATTATTATCCCATGTATCTATGGTAAAATTGATTGTATGATAGCTTATGTTGTAGGGCAACAATTCTTCTTATCCATTCTTAGAACGGGGAAGAGACCGCTTTGTTTAAATATGTTTCTTATGCTTGTAGATGCTATGTTTTTTATATGTTTGAAGAAAATCATGTCATTGTTCGGTGGGTTCAGATCAGCTCCAATTGATGTGATTGTTGCCATATTTTTGTTTTGATGTTAATTACCCTCTCCTGAAGTTACATGAAGTTTTGGGCAGTGACCTAAGCTCAAGGGCTAAAAATGCGACACATATCACAGATCTATAGGCATAAAATTCATTTTTTGGGCCTTAGTTTCTACCATGACAAGGATAGCCCATAGCTATAGGGTATATAGCCACTACCTTGCCCTTGAAAACTCGCATTTCAGCCTTAAAGTGACTAAAAATGAATTCCTGCTCAGGGAACAGGGCCTTGGAAGGTTGGGTTACCTCGTAGGGATGTCAGTGATGTAGCGTAAGGTGTGTTTTTGGTGTTTCCATCAGTTTCAATTCCTTAAAGTCGTCTAGGAGGTTGAATCTCATATTAGTATCCCCTCTTCACCTGTTTACCTTGATTGGCCGGTTACTTGGGTAGATGTGGGAAGAGAGTGTTACAAAGATATTAAAATTGTTGTATTGTTTCCTATCTCATATTTCAGAAGGAATTTGAGTACGTTATTTCTCCTTGAATTTTGAACTCATTTATTCCTCATATAAATTTTATATTATTCATATAACCACTATAATGATTGGTGATATATTCCAGATCTACAACTTTGACATAGAACACATCAACATTGGTTAAGAATTTGATAACTCTACTTTAATTTCCATTTCACCTGTCCTCCTGACATCACTATTCATTCAATATTGACATAGGATTAGTCAATATATCATCTTATCTCCTCGTACTTATATAAATTAAACAATAGAGAGTAAATAGATTTTTTTTTTTTACATATCTAGCATTTCCTTGTGTTGTAAAATCACTTTTCCTTCATCCAAATTTAGTAAATAACTTTGTATCATGTAAGTTGAATGAAAACAAAACTCAGTTAATCTTTTGGAATTCTCTTTCCAAGTGTTGTTGATTAGATGGTTAATCCTTCTACCTTGTGCATTTTCCATAGTTTAAAATAGTTTGCAAAGTTGAATATTTTGCATTTAATATTGTTTAAAATAAGCCGCATAGTGCAATTAGTTCTAATTGCAATTCATTAATAAATGAATGATTATTTTCTACTATAATCCATTATTATAAGGAACCATATTCCTTTGGTACAAGTCTAAGAAGCATTGTGTAATAACATATTATTGGGTTAACCACTTTTCCACACAACGTTTGGCATGAGACCTCCAATTTTCGTTTTATGGCAATGTGGATGATACAAAATTAGAACAATCATAAGCTTTGAGTCCTATGTAGTTGTTACATGCGAAATTTGTATACTCTTTGGTGTGTTATTATTAAGTAGCTAGTTATTATTAATTAGTTGTGTAGTTGTTACTTGTGACATTGTTATAGTATCTGGTGTGATTATTATTATTAACTAGCTATTTTTTCTCCATTACAATGACTATATTTTTCTCCTTTTATGCAGTCTGTATCAAGGGAGGTCTTTGTATTGCATTTCATTAATTAAATTCTAATGTGAATTACAATCCTTACTCCCACATTCCTAAGCTCATCATCTAACAATGATATTCCATTTCTTCCATAATCATCATCTAAATATATAGTCACAACCTCCCTCCAATTATAGTGGTCGATAAACCAACAATTTCTCTCATCTTAGAGGAATCATTGTGTGCCATATGAAAAAATTAAGGATAATCATGATTTGGATCAGTTGTTGCAAATGACAGTAGTGGTATTTGGAGGTCATTCGCCATATTAAAAAAAACACAAGAAAGTTGTAGGTTTTAACCATGTACAAAATTATCTGTAAATGGATTCTTAAATAAGAAAAATAAACAATGGAAAGAACATAGACATAAAAAAATATACATGGAGATTTTTCCCTAGATCCCAAAACTGGGACTACCATATTGATTTTTCATTATTTTCATTTCAATGTTACAATACATATATATACATGAGTAAGCATTCATAAACCCCAATCCATTGACCCTGGATTAGAAAATAACTATAGTTACCTTGACCTTATCTACATAATACAGTGATAGAAAACCATCATGCCCAACACTATGTGCAAAACCCATGCAAAAAACCATAGATAGGTGTGTACACCTATTATAGGGCCCAAAAAAAATTCCTTGGGCACTTATAAAAACCCCATGTAGGGGGGTTACCTCCCCCCTACAATCCCCCTATGGCCCCTTGACTACACCTAGCGCAACAAACAGGGATGCCTTTTGTCCCCCCTATGATTCCCCCCCCCCCCTTGCGTGTGCGACTAGTCATGGAAAGAATATAAAAAACATGCACCATTATCACACTTGCTTTTTTCTTTTCAACACAGGGTGTCACAAGAGAGCTTAGTCATTGTTCCATCCCTACAATTCCCATTATTTCTCTACACCAAGAAAACTTCTTAGTATTCTTAGACTTCATCAATGCATCTACAAAATTCTTCAAAATGTCCACCTTTACAAGAAACACCTTTTTGTCCTCAACCATATCCCTCACAAAGTGATACTGAACATTAATGTGCTTTGTCTTTGAATGATAACTAGGGCTCTTTTCTAAGAAAATTGCACTTTAAATGTCATAGTCTATCCTTATATCTCGATGTACCAACCCCATACTTGAACACAATCTCTACAACCAAACTTCTTCCTTGCTTTCATGAGTGGATTCCATGTATTCAACCTCAGTAGTTGAAAGATCCACTACATATTGTATTTTTCTCATCCAATTGAATACTCCAAATATCCTCAATTGAGATGAGGTTCCTGAAAGTGGAGCTAAAAACCTTGTCGTATCTCGAGAAAAGACCATTATTTGGCATCAAAGGCTTGGACATATTGGAGAGAAGGGCCTTCGAATACTTCATGGTAATGGTATGGTATAAGGTATGTCTAATTTCTCTCTATATTTCGATTCTATGAACATTGTGTATATGGGAAGTAGAATTGGGTGAGTTTCCCCTCTGGTGCTAAGATGAAAAAAGGGATATTAGAGCTTGTGCACAATGATGTGTTTGGACGTGTGTTGGTTTCATCACTAGGTAATTATGTGTACTATGTATCATTTATAAATGACTTCTCAAGGAATACATGGACATATTTCCTTAGGAATAAATCTATATTCTTTGACATGTTTAAAAAAATTAAGGCTTTGGTGTAAAACCAGAAAGAAAGAAGATAAATGTGTTGAGGAGAGATAATGGTGGATAGTTCTGCAAGAATGAATTTTTATAGTTTTGTAAGAAGTGTGGCATAGCACGGAAGAATACTACTCCATACACACCTCAGAAAAATGGAGTTCAAGAAAGAATAAACATGACATTGATGGAAAAGGAAAGAACCATATTCAGTGGTAACAGGTTAGGACAAGAATTCTATGTAGAGGTAGTGGAGACTACATGTTACCTGGTTAACATATCACCTTCATCAGCATTGGAGGATAAGACTCCACATGAGGTATGGACTGGTAAGAAATACTCTCTTTGAAATGTGAGGGAATTTTGATGTGATGCATATTTACATGTTCCAAAGGAGAAAATAACCAAGTTGGATAGTAAATCTGAAAGGTGCATATTTATTAGGTATAAGTATGGTTTAAAAATTTATAACATTTGGAACACAGAAACAGGGAAGGTTGTGTAAAAATGAGAAGCAATGTTTAGAGAGGTGAAATATGTTTTTAAACATGAATTCCTAGAAAATGATCGTGATAATATAGATTTTGAGCTAAATTAGGAAGATTCATACCCTAGAGAAAAACAAGAAATAGAAGATGAAGAGCTAGAAACTACAACTTTGAGAAGATCAGTTCGAGAGAGAAGGAAGCTAAAAAGGTATATTCCATTGGCTTTTTGTTCAAAATTTTCTTTATCTATTACTAAAAGAGGCCATGGTTGATGAAATTACATCTTTGGAAAAAAATGAGGCTTGGAATTTGGTGGAGTTGTCAGCTAGAAGCAAACCCATTGGAAGAAAAAAGGTATTTAAGAAGAACATTAATCCAAAAGGCAAGGTGGGGAGATAAAAAGCTCAGTTGGTAGAAAAAAAGTTATTCCTAGTTCCCGTGAATTTATTTTGGTGATATTTTGTCTCATGTCTCCAAGATATCTTCTATTAGATTACTTTTATCTGTTGTTGTTGCTTTTTATTTTACGGTAGAACAAATGGATGTGAAGAAAACATTTATTCACAGGGATATGCTAGTAGAGATCTACATAAAGCAACCCGAAGGCTTTGTGGTGAAGGTTAAGAAAGAACTAGTATGCAGGTTAAAAAAATATCCATATGGGTTAAAACAGTCACCAAGGATGTGGTATTATAAATTTGATACATATATACGGGCACTTGAATTCACCATAAGCAAAGCGGATCAATGTGTGTATTTTAAATTAATTGGTGACCATGTTATTTATTTGGTCATGTATGTGGATGATATTTTTTTGATTGGAAATGAAATATAAATTGTCCAGGATTTGAAGACTAAATCGTCCTCCAAATCTAACATGAAATATATTGGTGCTAAAAACTATATTTTGGGCATGGAAATTAAATGAGATTGGGCAAAGAGGAAGCTCTGGTTAAACCAAAGGAAGTATGTCAAGACAATAATGCAAAGTTTTAATATGCAAGATAGTAAATCAATGAAGGTTCATATCCCTATAGTTGTTAAGTTACCTATTGAATAGTGTCCAAAGAAAAAAGAAGAGCAACAGGGCATATCCCGTGTTCCATATGAAAGTGTAGTCGATAGCCTAATTTGTGCAACGGTATGTACTAGACCAGACATTGCACATATAATGGAAGTATTGAGCAGGTGTATGTCTGTAATGAATAAAATAATGTAAATAATGATTAATTAGTTAATTAGTAATTAGGTTGAGGCATGTCTAATGGGACATGAACTTTCATTAAGAGGTATATAAGCATGCCTTGTAATTCTCAATCATCAGTCATTCTCATTCTTCATACCTTTTATATAATAATATTTGTATCCTCATGGATATTTTCATATTCCAAGTTTTCTAGAGTAATTAACTTGAGAAGGAACTTTGTTCACTTCATTTGGTATAAGAGCAGTTCGATCTTCTGCCTGCTCACTGTTGCACAGAGCCACGATCTCCGATCTAGGTCCTTGACCATCAAATTCATCAGCTTAATTGTCGTCGAAGAATTTCGCTACCAATCTTGGAGTTTCTCCATTTTTGCCAGTAGGCCTTTGGCGATAATAAAATTAAAAAAAAAAAAAAAAGGAAAAAAAAATTATATATATATGTGTGTGTGTGTCAAAAAAATAGAGTGAGAAAAAAAAATATTAAAAAAAAATTAGAAAAAAAAATACAAAAATAAAAAATTATTACAATTTTTTTTTTAATAAAAAAAAGGGGGTTGGGGGTGGGAAGAAAAAGAAATTACCCAAAAAAAAAGTCATAAAAAAATATAAATAGCAAGGGAATTTAAATTAAAAATATTAAAATACAAAAAAAGGGAAAAGATCTAGGGGAAAAAAGTATTTAATAAAATAAAAAAACTACCATGACTACAACCCAGCCCACCACACGCACAAAGTTATACCAGATTTCATATTCACCAAAGATAGGGGTGAGTTCTTTAGAAGTGTGCTATTGTTTATAGCTGAAATAACTGATAATTAAAGGGTTGAGTCTGTGTGTTATCAATAACTTGCATTCGGAGATACGTCTGCAATAAAACCCCTTTTCTTTTGAGATATATCATCAGATATACCTAAAGTTTGCATCAACACTTCAGGAAGGCACACACTTGGTAGTGTTCAGCAGTCTGGCATTCCACGGGCCGAGTTTTCCCTTTGGAATCAGAATAGAAATTTAAACAAACAAGAGGCCAAGTTACTTAAAGGATTCATCTCTATCTGGGGTTGTCTATTCGACTATCTCTGCCTTCAACCATTGGGCGGAATTCACGAGTTTTGGATCAAACCCATATCGATTTCCTAAAGTTGAAATTTTTTCATTTGCTGGAAATTAATTGATAAATCATTTCAAGGCTGCCTGGGAAACACTGTGTCTCATCCGAATCTATACGGTCAAACCATAGAGTCACTTGTCTTCGGAGATATTTTATATAAAAACATTTAAGTCTCTAAACTATACAAGTATAACATATAGGGAAAGGCATTAGAACATTATTTAACCAACAAAAAAAACATACGAGTTCAAGTTTCAATGAAGATCTAGAAATATAAAAGGATTATGCAGTGAATTTAAAAGGGTAAGAAAAATAGTTACTATAATATTATTAAACAAAAGAAAAATAATCTTATCAAAAAGGCTAATTGGGGATATTTTAATTAATGGCAAAACTACCATTTATAAAAATTTATTATCTTATTTTAAGAGAAATATTTTTTAAATATATATATATATATATATATATATTATAAAAGTTAAAACAAGAAATATAATATACCACTAACTCTTAGTAATTATCAAAGTGGTTATTCAATCAACCTTTTTAGTGGTACAGTGATATATTATAAAAGGTGGTTTGAATTAAAATATTAAAGGAAAAAAAATACAATGGGATACATCATAAGTGGATACCTTAAAAGTGAAGTTAGTGGAAAATAGAAATTATATTTTAATAAAGGATTCTTTTCGAAGAGAGGATGAAATTACATAAATAAAGGTATTTAAAATTTTAAAAAGGGTAACTTTATAGAAATATAGAGTTTATATTTAAGTGGATTAAAAAAATAATAATAACAAGGTATTTTTTAATAAAAAAATATTAAAAGAAATACTTTCATAAATGTCCAATGTTCTAATTCAAAAAAGGATAGAGTATAATAGAAGGCATATTGAAGAAAAGTGTGTTTTCACTTGTATAATCCATTCATTACAAAGGGATAAATAAGGATCATAGTTGAAGTATCATTTGATGAAATTATTAACGAATATAACATGGATTCCAAGACAAAAGTGAAGGAAGGAAGATTTTTAGAAACCTTACCCATCTATGGTAAAGTGTTATTTAAATTTAAAGGAACACTCGTGGAAAAGATGTCACTATTGGTATATTGCGCGCCGAAGATAAAAATTATATATACCCTAAAATTTCAAACCAGTTGGTGATTCTTGAGTCAAATATAATTGAAAAATTAGAATTTTTTAACAAAAAATAATACGACATAAAAATCCTACAACTAAATATTGTGCATTATACCTTTAAGAAATAAATATTATCTCTCAATTGGGGATATTTGGAGGAGTATTCAATTTGATGAGAAAAATACAATATGTAGTGGCTCTTTCAACTACTAAGGTTGAATACATGGAAGCCACTCATGAAAGCAAGGGAGAAGTTTGTTTGTAGAGATTGTGTTCAAGTATGGGGTTGGTAAATCGAGCTATAAGGATAGGCTATGAAATTTAAAGTGTCATTTTCTTAGAAAAGAGCCCTAGTTATCATTCAAAGACAAAGCACATTAATGTTCAGTATCACTTTGTGAGGGATATGGTTGAGGACAAAAAGGTGTTGTTTGTAAAGGTGGACATTTTGAAGAATGGTGCAGATGCATTGAAGAAGTATAATAATACTAAGAAGTTTTCTTTATGTAGAGAAATAATGGGAATTGTAAGGATGGACCAATGACTAAGCTCTCTTGTGACCCCCTGTGTTGAAAATAAAAAAGCAAGTTGGAGAATGTTGCGTGTTTTTTATATTCTTTCCATGACTGATCGCACATGCAAGGGGGGGGGGGGTTATGGGGGGGGGAAAAGGCATCCATGTTTGTTGCACCAAGCGTAGTCAAGGGGCTGTAGGGGGATTGTAGGGGGGAGGTAGCCCCCCTACATGGGGTTTGTAGAAGTTCCCAAGGGATTATACCTTTAAGATACAAATATTATTATATAAAAGGTGTGAAGAATGATAATGATTGATGATTGTGAATTACAAGGCCTACTTATATACCTCTTCATGAAAGGTTATGTCCCATTAGACATGCCTCTTGAACCTAATTACTAATTAACTAATTAATCATTATTTACATTATTTTATTCATTACATTCCCTTCCTCCTCAAAAAGCTTTGTCCTCAAATCTTGTTGATGAAAGTCCTTGATTTCTCTTCCTGCTACAAATATCTTCTCATCTTAGGGTAGTCATCCTTGTTGATACAAGTTGATATGATCCTCTAAGTGACAAACAAAAATGCCACTCTGAGAAGGGATCAAACCATCCTAGATCAATCTTCTGTGGAATCTTGCGATGACTAGAAACTTGTGACGACTTGTTATAACATGAGTGGATTGCACCAACATTAGTATTCTTCGAAACATTAATTTGTTGTTTCTGTTCTAAATACATAGCTTGGTCCTATTGTTTTCTCCCATGATTTGGATGTCAATAGGGAACTTTTTTTGTTTTACTTTGATTTTCTTCTGGCTAGGATGTTATTGAGTTGGTTACAGAACCTTCACTTAGAATGTTCCTCGATTGAACCACAATATCTAAGTTTGTATCTTCTGAAACTTGCTTCTCTTCCTCTTGAGTTGTGACATTTACTGGATCAATGTTCGTTTTTCCTTCAACTTGAACTTCTACATTTGAAGATTTTGATGCTTCATTTTCGACAAGTTGTTGCCCCTTGTTTTCGAATGACTTCTCGTCTTTCTTCAGCTTCTTAATTTGCATTAGTAATTTTTTGTTGTGCTCCTTGAGGCGAGAAACTTCTTCATTCTTGTTAGTGGTGACTTTGCCAATTTATTTTTGCATATTTTGTATCACCATTTTACCATCTTGAAAAATTACTTTTGAAATTTCTTGTATGTCTTCAGCCGTCACTGAATTTGGCTTCAAGTTAATGTCCTATAGCATTATTTTCTTCTTTTTGTAGGAGAATCTTAAAAGCTTATTTTTCGTATTTAGGTTAAGTGAACCTAGGGTTTCCATCCATGGTTAACCCAAAGCCATGTCACTATCATCAAAAAGTAATGTTTTCACTGTAAATTGAGAGATAAAGGTATAATCCCCAATATTTAGTTGTAGGCTTTTTATGTTGTATTATTTTTTGTTAAAAAAGTCTAATTTTTCAATTATATTTGACTCAAGAATCATCAACTCGTTTGAAATTTTAGGGCTTATATAATTTTTATCTTTGGCGCACGATATACCAATAGTGACATATTTTCCACAAGTTTTCCTTTAAATTTAAATAACACTTTAACATTGATGCGTAAGGTTTCTAAAAATCTTCCTTCCTTCACTTTTGTCTTGGAATCCATGTTATATTCGTTAATAATTTCATCAAATGATACTTTGACTATGATGCTTATGCATCCCTTTGTAACAAATGGATTATACAAGTGAAAACACATTTTTCTTCAATATGCCTTGTATTATACTCTATTCCTTTTTGAATTAGAACATTGGATATTTACGAAAGTATTTCTTTTAAATATTTTTTTATTAAAAAATAACTTCTTAATATTATTTTTTTAATCCACTTAAATCTAAACTCTATATTTCTATAAAGTTACCCTTTTTAAAATTTCAAATACCTTTCTTTAGATAATTTCACCCTCTCTTCAAAAAGAATCCTTTATTAAAATAAAATTTCTATTTTCCACTAACTTCAATTTTAAGGTATCCAGTTATGATGTCTCCCTTTGTATCTTTTCTTTAATATTTTAATTCAAACTGCCTTTTATAATATATCATTGTACCACTAATAAGGTAGATTGAATAACCACTTTGATAATTACTTAGAGTTAGTAGTATATTATATTTCTCCTTTTAACTTTTATGATATATATATAATATTTCCCTTAAAATAAGATAATAACTTTTTATAAATAGTAGATTTACCATTAATTAAAATATCCCCAATCACCCTTTTTGATAAGATTTTTTTTTTTTAATAATACTATAATAACTATTTTTTTTTACCCTTTTAAATTCATTGCATAATCCTCTTATATTTCTAGAGCTTCCTTGAAACTTGAAATCGTATGTTTTTTTTTGTTGGTTAAATATAATTTTAATGCCTTTCACTATATGTTATATTTGTACAGTTTAGAGACTAAGACATTTTTATATAAAGTATCTCTGAAGACACGTGACTCTATGGTTTGACCGTATAGATTCAGATGAGACACAACGTTTCCCAGGTAGCCTTGAAATGATCTATCAAATAATTTCCATCAAATGCAAAAAATTCGACCTTAGGAAATCGATATGGGTTTGATCCAAAACTCATGAATTCCGCCCAATGGTTGAAGGCAGAGAGTCGAATAGACAACCCCAAATAGAGATGAATCCTTTAAGGAACTCGGCCTCTTGTTTGATTAAATTTCTATTCTGATTCCAAAGGGAAAACTCAGCCCATGGAATGCCAAACTGCTGAACACTACCAAGTGTGTGCCTTCCTGAAGTGCTGATGCAAAATTCAGGTATATCTGATGATTGATCTCAAAAGAAAAGGGGTTTTATTGCAGACGTATCTCTTAATTCAAGTTACTGATAACACATAGACTGGACCCTTTAATTATCAGTGATTTCAGCTACAAATAATAACACACTTCTAAATAACTCACCCCTGTCTTTGGTGAATATGCAATCTGGTATAAATCTGTGCGTGTTGTGGCTGGGTTGTAGTCAGAGTAGTTTTTTTGTTTTATTAAATACTTTTTCTCCTAGCTCTTTTTTTTTTGTATTTTAATCTTTTTAATTTAAATTCCCTTGTTATTTGTATTTTTTTATGACCTTTTCCTTTTTTGGTAATTTCTTTGTCTTCCTACCCCCGCCCCCTCCCTTGTTTTTATAAATAAAAAAAATTATAATAATTTTTTAATTTTATATTTTTTTTTTCTGATTTTTTTTTTAATATTTTTTTTTCTTACTCTATTTTATATATATATATATATATATATATATATATATATATATATATATATATATATATACATATATATATATATATATATATATATATATATATAATTTCTCCGTTTCCTTTTTTATTTTTAAATTTTATTATGGCCAAAGGCCTACTAGTGAAGATGGAGAAACTCCAAGATTGGTAGTGAAACTCTTTGACAACAACTAGGCTGATGAATTTGACGGTCAAGGACCTGGATTAGAGAGCGTGGCTATGTGCAGCAATGAGCGGGCAGAAGATCGAACTACTATTATACCACATGAAGTGAACAAAGTTCCTTCTCAAGTTAATTGCTCCAAAAAACTTGTAATATGAAAATATCCATGAGGATACAAATATTATTATATAAAAGGTATGAAGAATGAGAATGATTGATGATTGAGAATTACAAGGCCTGCTTATATACCTCTTAATGAAAGGTCATGTCCCATTAGACATGCCTCAACCTAATTACTAATTAACTAATTAATCATTATTTACATTGTTTTATTCATTACAGACATACACCTACTCAATACTCCCATTATATGTGCAATTTCTGGTCTAGTACATACCATTGCACACATTAGGCTATCGACTACACTTTCATATGGAACACATGATATGTCTTGTTCCTCTTCTTTTGTCTTTGGACACTATTCAACAGGTAACTTAACAACTATAGGGACATGAACCTTCACTGATTTACTATCCTGCATATTAAAACTTTGCATTATTGTCTCAAAATACTTCCTCTGGTTTAACCAGAGCTTCCTCTTTGCCCAATCTCATTTAATTTCCATGCCCAAAATATAGTTCTTAGCACCAATATCTTTCATGTCAGATATGGAGGACGATTGGGTCTTCAAATCCTGGACAATTTCTATTTCATTTCCAATAAAAAACATATCATCCACATACATGACCAAATAAATAACATGGTCACCAATTAATTTAAAATACACACATTGATCCGCTTTGCTTCTGATGAATTTAAGTGCCCGTATATATGTATCAAATTTATAATACCACATCCTTGGTGACTATTTTAACCCATATGGATATTTTTTTAACCTACATACCAGTTCTTCCTTAACCTTCACCACAAAGCCTTTGGGTTGCTTCATGTAGATCTCTACTAGTATATCCCTGTGAATAAATATTTTCTTCACATCCATTTGTTCTACCCTAAAATCAAAAGAAACAACAACAGATAAAAGTAATCTAATAGAAGATATCTTGGCGACATGAGACAAAATATCACCAAAATAAATTCACAGGAACTGGGAATAACCTTTTTTCTACCAACTGAGTTTTTTTATCTCTCCACCTTGCCTTTTCCATTAATGTTCTTCTTAAATACATGTTTTCTTCCAATGGATTTTCTTCTAGCGGACAACTCCACCAAATTCCAAGCCTCATTTTTTTCCAAAGATGTCATTTTATCAACCATGGCCTCTTTTAGTTATAGATAAAGAAAAATTTGAACAAAAAGCTGATGGAATATACCTTTTTGGCTTCCTTCTCTCTCGAACTGATCTTCTCAAAGTTGTAGTTTCTAGCTCTTCCTCTTCTATTTCTTGTTTTTCTCTAGAGTATGAGTCTTCCTCCTTTAGCTCAAACTCTATATTCTCAGGATCCTTTGCTAGGCATTCATGTTTAGTAACATATTTCACCTCTCTAAACACCACATCTCAGTTTTACACAACCTTCCTTGTTTTCTAGTTCCAAATGTTATAAATTTTTAAACCATACTTATACCTAATAAATATGCACCTTTTAGATTTACTATCCAACTTGGTTATTTTCTCCTTTGGAACATGTAAATATGCATCACATCGAAATACACTCACATTTCAAAGAGAGTATTTCTTACCGGTCCATACCTCATGTGGAGTGTTATCCTCCAACGCTGATGAAGGTGATATGTTAACCAGGTAACATGTAGTCTCCACTGCTTCTATCTAGAATTCTTGTTCTAACCTGTTACCACTGAACATTGTTCTTTCCTTTTCCATCAATGTCCTGTTTATTATTTCCTGAACTTCATTTTTCTGAGGTGTGTATGGATTAGTATTCTTCCGTGCTATGCCAAACTTCTTACAAAACTCTAAAAATTCATTCTTACAGAATTGTCCACCATTATCTGTCCTCAACACATTCATCTTCTTTCTTTTTGGTTTTACACCAAAGCCTTAAATTTTGTAAACATGTCAAAGAATTTAGATTTATTCCCGAGGAAATATTTCCATGTATTCCTTGAGAAGTCATTTATAAATGATACATAGTACACAGAATTACCTAGTCATGAAACCAACACAGGTCCAAACACATCATTGTGCACAAGCTCTAATATCCCTTTTGTCATCTTAGCACCAGAGGAGAAACTCACCCAATTCTACTTCCCATATACACAATGTTCATAGAATTGAAATCGAGAGATAAATTAGACATACCTTATACCATACCATTACCATGAAGTATTCGAAGGCCCTTCTCTCCAATATGTCGAAGCCTTTGATGCCAAATAATGGTCTTTTCTCAAGATACGACAAGGTTTTTAGCTCCACTTTCAGGAACCATTGAACTGTTGCACCCATAAATAACAATGCAAAATAGAATCTTGTACAGAGATCCAATCCAAACTCCATGTATCAATACCAGTGCTCCCTGACCCATGCATCATCCATTTTTCTTATAGAAATCATATTTTTGTCCAATGCAGGAATATGCAGAACACTAGGAAGTTTTCTAATCTTTCCACCTTGCAACTTCAAATTGACTTTTTCACGTCCGATGATTCTAACCTTCTTATCATCCCTTAATAATACATTACAACCATAATATTTACCATACTCGCAAAATCACTCCCTATGGCGAGTGAAGTGAAAGGATGCACATGATCCAATCAACCATGCCTCATGATTGTAATATTCCCTTTCTTGATCTAGTTAAAGTGGATAGAATCAATCCACTGTACTTACCGTGGTATTTTCCCATGGTATTTGTTGTTGGTTTCCGAGAAAAATAATAAAATAAGGTCTCTAGAAATTCCATCAAGCCTATAAAAGGGGAGAGAAGCTAGGCATTTAGAATCATTTTAGATTATCTATCTTATTTTGTTTGGGTTGAGAACTTGGATTGGCCAGTTCTATCATTGATCCTGCGATGAAAACCCGGTGCTGAATTTGTCTGGTGGATCCACCCAGGGTCCACCAGAGTTTTCCACCTACACCATGAGAAATTTTACTACATCCTAGTCTCTCAGGCTTTACCATAATCCTCAGCCTGATCTGGAAATAAGTAGGCCCTAAACCGAGACAACTTTCCAGGATTTACAATACATCCCATTTCAAGACTACTAAGCCAAATGAGGAGCACCCACCTCTTGGCTTTACCGTATATCCCGCCATTCACCGAAAAGGATTCCTAGGCCCACCGAAGCACACAATATTGGTTTTACTACAACCCACAGTCTGGTTCAAAGGTCACTAGGCCAGTGGCTTTATTTCAATCCATAGTCCATTTTAGGGATAACTAGGCCATGTGTTTTTCATTTGAGAGATCCACCTCACTCACTATCTAATCCATCTATAAATCAATCTCAACCAAAGCATGCTAATTTATCTCTTCAATTATATTTGGAAATGGAAAGGCTAGTCTAAAAACACTGTCACACTTGGAAAAAACCATGCCATGATAGAAAATAACCACATCCAGTACCATACATTCCAGATTTAACAAGGAAATCACACATGCAAATCAATACCTGCAAAGAATCTTGTTATAGCTTCTTGATCCTTCTCTTCCTTGCTTGGTCCTTCCTTCCTCTTCCCTTCTTTTTCCTTTCGTGATCCAATGCGAAAGTGCTCCAAGAAACTCTGTGTGCGAGAGAGAGAGAGAGAGAGACAGAGAGAGAGAGATTAATGAGAGAGCTCCAAAACTAAACTGAAAAAGGTACCAAATGATCCTCATAATCCTTTTTATTGATGAGGCCTCTATTTTCCTCATTTTCCATTATTTTCCTTCATTTTCCTCCTCACATGCAACCTATGACCTTTCACCTCCCTTTTCCCCTAATTTTCATTATTTTCATAAATAATGTGCCAAAATGTCATTTTTCCTTTCCAAATCGTTTTCCTTTTCCTTTGACAATTTATTTAGCCATAATAAGCCAAATAAACACCCACTACCATGTTTTTTCCCATCATTCACTTGGAATAAGTGTCTCATCAACTGTGGTTATTATTTTTACCATTTATTACATGGAATTTTCACCAGGGTTGTTACACAACTTGTCATTTCACTTATCTAAACCCTCATCTTCTCCCATGAAAATCTATGCATGTGACTAAGGCCTTCCACTCGCTCCTACAGAAATGCATGCCAATGAATATGGACTTTTTCAGGCAGTTCTATGCTAGTGAACCCATATTATTAGCCACTTTTATAGGGTTAAGTCTCATGCCACTTCCTAGAACTTCATGAAACTTCCATAAATGACTATTAACAATTAAAAAAAACTACTAATACAGTCACTGATACAAGTACTTGATCTGACCCGTACTAGACATGACAGAAATTTCGTCAAACATGTCACAAATATGTAGCCTATAGTTCATAAAAAAGAAAGGAGCATAGCGGTCTCATACTTATCTGATATTCGTAAGGAAGCATTGTTTCCATGTCGCAATAGTTGCATTATCTTATATTATGTCATGTATTAATTATACTTTCACTTAATAATCAAAACATGATGAATTCCATACATCAAGTCTATCATAAAAAATACTCACAACCAACATATAACCATAAAAAAAAGAAATGATATAACAACCACAAAATCCACATATAATCCAATACATCTAAACATGAAATACCAAGGAGAAGGGCTCTTATTAATGAATGCAGAATCCAACTAACCTGACCATAGATTACTTGAACCAAATCTTCCTTTCATCCAACCACCTTCATGCCATATTAAAATCATGAATGTGTGACTCACAACGAAACCTACCAGGGATTCCTGAGGCCAAACCACCTCAACCCTCATCAATGAAACCAAGATTTACCGCAATCCCCACCGGATCACTTGGTCCAAAACAAGCATGGATGCCTTCGGATCTCTCATGCTAAACTGTTAGGAATTTTTTTGTCTCAACCTCTCGGCTTCACTATGTACCATACCATTACTGATCAATGGATTGTTAGGAGTATGAGGTATCCAACCTCTAGCATTTACTATGTCTCCCACTATTATTGGTCAAGGGATTCCTAGGCCCAATCAAGGGTATTCACCATTGAGCTTTACCGCATCTCCCTCCATTCACTAGTCAAGGATTCTTAGGCTCAATATAGGTGTTAACATACATGATTTACGAAATATCGCATCCCAGAATTCCTAGACCTTGTGAATAATCATGAATCCACGCCACTAAACTTAAATTCCATCCAAAAATCTAATTCAACCAAACAGGAGAACCCCATCACACCATGGCTATTGGAAATGGCAAGGAAAGGTTGAAGAACAATTTCACACCTGGAAAAACCCATGCCAATGCCACCAAGAGAACCAAAACCACACATGCATGTACCATGCATGTCAAATCTAGAAAGGAAATCACACATGAAAATCGATACCTACAAACAATCCTACTATATATGCCTGATGTTTCTCTTCCTTGTGTGATCTTTGCTTCCCTTTTCCTTCTTGGGCCTTCCTTTGCCTTCCTTTATCCAGTGCTCAAAATTCTCTAAGAAAACTCTATGTCCAAGAGTGAGAGAGAGAGAGATAATAGAGAGAGAGATCCAAAACATATCTGACAAAAGGTACCGACTATTCCTTAGAAGCCATTTTATTAATGAGGCCTCTATTTTCTTAATTTTCCATTATTTTCGTTCAGTTTCCTCCTCACATGAAACCAATTACCTTTCACCTTCCTTTTCTCTTAATTCCACTATTTTCATAAATATATTTCCAAAAATGTCATTTTTCCTTTCCAAAGTCTTTTCCATTGCATTTTCCAATTTCCTCACACTAGGATTTGTTTCCCAACATTCATCTTGGAATAAGTTCCCCATGACATTGGCTATAAGTTTTACTTTATTAACTTTATTTACACAGAATTTTACCATGTTTGTTACAAAACCGTTCACCTTGGGTTCAATGACACCTACAACCAACAAGACTGTTGAAAATAAAACATACTTCTCATGGAGCTTTATAACTTAGCTCGATGCAATATTTTCAATGATCAACCTGTTGAGAAGAAAACCAACATAACAACATAAAAACATGACAACCATAATGACATGACACCCATACTGATTATTGGAGCTTTATAAAAACCTCATGGTGGTATTTACATCCATATATGTACATGTACCAAAACATCACACAAAAAATAATACCAAAAACATTCGCTCAACCAGCAAATAAAGAAGGATACAGAGCCAACATCTAATCCACCACATCCCATGTATCTTCATGGGGCCCAAAGTGCTTCCACTCCACTTTAACCTGTTCGATTGCTTAGTTCCATAACATGAGCATCTTTCTCTGCAAAATACACTCAGGTCCTGGATGGAATTCTCCTTTTGGATCCACTTTCAATACATACCAGAAAATCACATGATCAACACCTTTAACATACTTCTTGAGAAATGAAACATGGAAAACATCATGGACTTTCATTGTCGGAGGTATTGCAAGTCGATTAGTTATAGGTCCAATAATTTCAAGAATATTGAAAGTTCCACAAAACTGAGTTATCATCATGGTACATGTTGACACCTAATCGTAAGGGTTGGGTGAGAATATTCAATATTGTATATTAAATAATATTAGGAAATAAGGAAGGCCAAGAGTCATTGGGAGATGACTCCCAATAGCCTCACCTCCATGTATAAATACATGTACATTCTTCATCTAATAGACATTCTGATTTGCAGAGTTACCTCTTGGTTTGACATGGTATCAGAGCCAGTCCCACTATTAGCATTTTTTCCTGTGGTGTAACTCCCTCATTCCTTTTCTCAGTCAGTTTTTATGTCTAGTTTTTGCTGCTCTATTAGATTGTTGTACTGTAATTCTGCATTTTTTTTATCTGCAATTTTTTCCCAATTCTAATTTTTCCAGTTTCTGGAGATTTTGCAATTTGCAGTCCCTGAAATTATGCAATTTGCATCTCCTTCAAACACCTGCAAATTATGTAGTTATTAAAATCCTGCAATTCCAAAAAAATTTAACAGACTCTCAACCTGCAAATCACTCCCCACACTTCCTACCCTCTTACCTACCCGCAGACCCATCTTACCTACCCCATTTCTCCATGCATGCGCACATGACAAACCCCTCTCCCTATGCTCTCATGAAAAACCCCTTCCTCCCACCACTTCCACTCCCCACCCGGCTGCGCCAGCCCCTATCTCTCCCTGCCCCCATTCCATTTCCCACCCAACGCATCGGCCGCTCACACTCCAATGCCCGACCCCTCTCTCTACAACCTACAGCCCCACACTCATAACCACTGCACCTACACTCGGCTCTGCAACCTACGTTGGCCCCTCCTCTCGGCTTATCCTACGCCACTGCTCCCAAATACACCCACTTCTCCACATGCAACACACCACAGCCTCTCACCAATACACGGCTGCATACTCTCATCACCTCTCGACTGCAACTGTAATGAATTGCAACTTTAACGCATTGCTCCCTCGGCCTTTGGCTGCAACCAGCCTGTCGACCCTCCTTGTGGCTCGTGGCCCGGCTCCTCTGTCATACGCTCTGTCATTTTTAAATACCGCTCCCTCCCACCATAATACCGCCCCTCCTCTTCCAACGATGTCTGTATTATTTCTGCACCCCCCGCCCCCCGCCCCCACTATATAATACCACTATAACCCCACATTCATAATACCACTATTTTACACTGCCCCTCCACCACTTTATAATACCACTATTTTACACTGCCCCTCCACCACTTTATAATACCACTTCCCACATTCATAATACCGCCCTCCCTCCAAATTTTCAATACGCTTATCTATATAAATTTTCTCTCTTCAAACACAAAAAAATATATATAATTTTTTGGTGCAGAATTCATTATTTTCAGCAAAGTGTTTTTGTCCCCTTCAATTGAGTATATTTCCAGAATTGAATATTTTCTAGAAAAAAAATTTTCCTCAAAAGAATTTTTTCCAGCAAAGTAATTATTTTTTCCCTTCAGAAGAATGCATTCTCTCATATCTATTGTAAGGGTGGTTCTCTCTGGTAAAGAGAACTATCTTGAATGGTCTCAGAAAATCAAGCACACTCTCATTTTTAATGAGTTGTGGAAAGGAATCTGTAAAGGACAAGAAGGAAATCCACCAGCAAAGCCCACTTTAGACAAGGAGCTTGCCATTTGGGAAAACAAGAACTGCAAGGCCTATGCCTTGATTACAGCTTCCATAAATGAAGAGGTGAGTCGCCATATTTCATCATTCTCAAATGCCTATGAAGCCTTGAGCAAGCTAAAAGAACTCTATGACTCACATTCAGAACTAGAAATTGTTCAATTGATGATTAAGTTGTTCAGTCTTGAAATGAAGAATGATGATCCCCTTACTTTAGCTTCAGAAGTTAGATCTATCGTGCATGATATTGACAGCACTGGTGTAAAAATTGACATATCTCTCATAGCATATGTTAAGGCATTATATCCGACTTACTCACATTATCTTGAGTCATTGCAAGCAAGTGGAAACCTTGAGCATATCACCTTTGAGACCCTTGAGAAAAAGTTTATAGAGAGAGAGAGAAAGCTTTCGGGAAGATGACAGTCCCTTCATCCTCTGAAAAGGCTACATACTGTACACATAGAGAAAAGAGTTATGCTCCAAATTCATATAGAGGAAGAGGTGGCAGAAGAGGAAGAGGAAGAAGAAACTTTAGAGAAAGGGGGGGCAGACAATCTCACAAATCCGATCTTCATCGCACACGTTGTAATAAAGATGGACGTGATGCATCCAAATGCAGGACACCTTGGGATAAAATTGAGCAGCAAAGAAATCACGACAAAGGTAAAACTAATGACAAAGACAAAGGTAAAGCACCTGAATCCGCTCATTATGTTCTAGCACATTGTAACAATGGAGTAACTGAAGACTTGTTTGATGTTTCATTTACTTCATGGAGAGATGATTGGTTGCTAGATTCAGGAGCAACATGTCACATGACATTTAGAAAAGATTTTTTTGAATAATTTACTGACAAAGTTGATGGAGTAGTATATTTCGAAGATAAATCCAAACTCAAGCCATCAGAGCTTCGCACAGTCAGGCTTAAGTTGCCTAGTCTTCCAGATCATATTCTACACGAGGTTCTATACCTCCCTGAGTTGAGGATAAACTTGTTGTCCCTGGTCCAAATCCGTCAGCAAGGACACTCCATTCACTTTTTTGATGGCAAGGCAGAGGTCAGAAAAGCATCAGATCACTCACTTGTCATGGAGGGAATAGAATAAGGGAGACTCTTGAAGTTGAAAGGTTCATTTCCTCATGCTCAAAACTTTGCATTCAGTTCACATCATGATGAAGGTACATTCCCATCAATTCTTTTATGGCATGCTAGATTTGGACACTTAAACTATGAAAGCCTTCGTTTGTTGAATAAAAATGGTGTTAATGGACTGCCTGCAATTCCTAGAAAACCTAAGGAATGTGATGCTTGCATTCTAGGAAAGCATAGCAAACAACCATTTCATGATTCACACTCCAAAGCACATAGAAAACTTGAGCTTGTTCATTCATATTTATGTGGCCCTATGCCTGTTTCTTCTGCAAATGGAAATAAATAGATGATGACATTTATTGATGACTACACCAGAATGTGTTGGATTTACTTATTGAAGAACAAGTCCGATGCTTTTCAAACATTCAAGAATTTTCATGCATGGATTGAAAATGATGCACAAACTCATATTGGCTCTCTACGTACTGATAATGGAAAAGAATACACTTCAAACGAATTTGAAAATTGTCTTCGTCAACATGGAATCAAACATCAAACAACTATGCCATATAATCCCCAACAAAACGGTGTAGCTGAAAGAATGAACAGAACTATTTTAAATATGGTTCGCTCCATGTTATTTTTCAAGAATGTAAAATTGATGTTTTGGGCTAATGTAATTCTATGTGCTGTTTACATAAAGAATAGGTGTCCTTCAAGTTCAATTACAAACAAAACTCCTTTTGAAATGTGGCATGGCCACTTTCCTTCGGTAAAGCATTTCAGGGTCTTTGGGTCCACCTATTATGCCTTGATACCCAAGGGTCAAAGGAACAAACTTGGTGCTAGAAGTCAAAAATGTATCTTCTTGGGGTACTCCAATACCTCCAAAGGATATCGTCTCTATGATGAAGTAAACAAGAAGCTTGTAATAGCAAGAGATCTCATATTCCTTGAATCTTCTAAGAGTGACAAGGTTGTTGAGCGGAAACTTGATCACCTGGATAGATTCACACATGCAAAGTCTTTCCAAGAATTTGATAATCAGATTCCACATCTTAAAGGGGGGATTCTGATATTGAATCAAACTGTGGAATCATGTCCTGAAGCACTCTCTCCCCCACATGAAGAAACAACCACGGATGACACATTGAATGATGTGATTGACAGAATTGGGAGATTGAATCTTGAATCAATCCCAACTCAGTCAAATGAGCAGCCTGGGCCATCTCAGAAAGGTCCTCTGAAATGGCTGACAAAGACACTGGAGAATTTTCATCCTGATGAGGTTGGAAAAATGAGAACAAGAAGTTCCACTAAACAAATCGAAGGTGATGTAGATAATTCTGATTTGCAGAGTTACCTCCTGGTTTGAGAGTACATAACCCATTCCTTAATGATCTCTTCTTGGGATTGATGCACAATTACACTTGTTCCCCAACCTCAAACTCCTTAAACAACATTTTCTGGTCTGCATAACTTTTCTGCGTGTCCTATGCTAATTTCATATTCTTCTTGATTACCTGCATTTCTTGTTCCATCTCTTCAAAAATATTTTATCCAGTCAATACCCTATTCATTGTATCGCTCCAACTGATGGAAGTATTACAACTCCAACCATAAAACGCCTTAAACAGACTTATCCTCGGTGACTCCTGATAACCATTATTATAAGAAAACTCAACCAATGCAAGCTAATCCTCCCATCACCTATGTTGATGCATTACATATATCCCCAACATGTCCTCCAATATCCCGTTGACCCTCTTTCTCAGTCCATCTCTCTACGGATGATAAGTTGTGTTGAAAGCCAAATTGTCCCCAAAATTGTAAAAAACTCTTTCCATAATCTAGAAGTGAACTTAGCATCCCCGTATAACGTAATCCATTTCAGGAAACCATGTAGCCTCACTAGTTATGTGATGAAGGCATGTTCTACATCATTAGTTGAATATGTATACTGCCCTAGAATGAAGTGTGCTACCTTTGTCAACCTATCAACCACAGCCATCATGCAATCATGTTCTCTAGATATCTTCGAAAAATTTGTAAATAAGTCCATGGAAATTACCTCCTACTTCAACTTTGGAATCAGAATAGGTTGTAGTAATCTACATGGATTCTTACACTCTACCTTTACCTAGCCAAAACATCTAGTCCAAACATCTAGCCACAAAATCTGCCACTTCCTTCTTGAGATTCGGCCAAGGATAAAACTTCTTCACCATGGGAATTTTTTGTGATATCCTCGGTGACCTAAATACGGTTTTTCATGAAACTATCTCAATATAGTATTCTGGAGCTCACTGTCATTCGACACATATCTCCTTTCCATAAACCTGATCAAACCATCTGTTGTAAAATTATATTCCACATTCTGATCACCGGTGCCCTATTGTAACCTGTCCCTAAGCTCCATGTACCTTTCATCTTGTTGTCCTACCTGTAAAATATGATCCTGTGAATCTGTCCCATATGAACTCATAGCTACTATATGATTCACCTGTATCTTCATGCTAAGAGAATCTAAAACCCTATTCTCTTTTCCCTTAATGTATATGATCTCAAATTCAAACTCACTAGTCAGGGCTAACCATATAGATTTCCTAGAATTCATATTCAGTTGGTCAAATAGATACCTCAATCCACCATGATCGTTCATCAATATAAAGCTCCTGTCAAGAAGATAGTGCCTCCACATATTCAATTCATGGATGATCGTTGTCAACTCAAGATCATGTGTCAGATAATTATTCTCGTGCTCATTCAGTTTTTGTTACTCATAGCACACTACCTCTCCTTCCTTCGGAAGAAATCTACCAAGTCCTCTCTTGCAAGCTTACTTACACACCAAAAACTCTTTTTCTGGATCTAAAATATTTAACATTGTTGCATTCATTAACAACTAATTCAGATTCTCAAATATTGCTGCAAATTCCTATGTCCATTCAAATTTCTTACCTTTTCTCTATAATGACGTAATATGATATGCAATCCAGGAGAAGTTCTTGATGAACCTTCTGTAATAACCTACAGGCCCCATAAATGATCTTACCCCATCAACATTTCTAGTAGGTTCCCACTCCATGATAGCCCTTATCTTTTATGGATCCACTGCTATACCTTCCTTGGAGACAACAAGCCCCAAGTAATATACCTATGTTTGAAAGAATCTTCATTTACTAAGATTTTCATTCAACTAATTCTCTCTTAGAATCTCAACATTTTTGCTAAATGTTTGACATTCTCTTATTCATTCTTAGAATATACCAATATTTCATCAACAAATACAATAACAAACTTGTCCAGATAAGGAATTAATACACTATTCTTCAAACACATAAAGCTAACTCCAGCATTAGTAAAAATAATGGAACTACAAAAAACTCATAATGCCCATACCTGGTCTCGAAGGTTGTATTGAATATGTCATCTTCTTTAATGTGTACCTGATGGCTTCTGGATCTCAGATCAATCTTCGAGAACAATGTTGCTCCCTTCAACTGATAAAACAAGGCATCAATCCTTGGAAACGAATATATGTTCTTGATTGTTACCTTGTTCAACTGCTTGTAATAAATGCATAACCTGAGGGTACCATACTTCTTCTTCACTAAGAACACTAGTGCACCGCATGGTAATAATGTTAGGTAAACTTGACTCGGGATAGAGTCAATGTTGACTAGGGTAAATAGTAGTAGTTTTGGGGCACATGGTATTAACACTGTTACCGATGAAATAGGTAACCTGACCTCAAAACGAGAACTCTAGCCCAAAAAGACTCAAAAAACGTGAAAAAACACCCCAAAAACAAAAAGTGTGTATTCCATAAAGCACTTCATTTTTTTTGAAGGTCAAATTTCAACATTTTATAAAATTATGGTAAAAACAAAATTGTTTCTTGAAAAAAAGATTGAAAAAACACCCTCAAAACAAAACCAGTTGATGCTAGAATAAAAAAAATAATTGTGTCATACTTTTGGCATTTTAAAAAATAGAAGTAACATTTTTTAATTTTTAAAATTCAAACATTAAAAAAAAAACCTAAAATTTAAGAAAAAAAATAAATTTAAAAAATAAAAACATTTAAAAGCTTAAAATTTAAAAATATATGAAGATAAAAAAATAAAAATAAAAATTTTAATTCAAACATTAAAAAAAAACCTAAAATTTAAGAAAATAAAATAAAATAAAATAAAAATTAAGATTAAAATTTAAAAAAATATAGAAATAAAAAAATAAAAAAAATATATTAAATAAAAAAAAAGGTTAAAAAAAGAAGGAAATTATAAAAAATAGAATATAGAAATCAAATTTAAAAAAGAAAAAGAAAATGTTTATTAAATTAAAAAAAAAAAGAGTTAATTTTAAAACAAAAAATTAAATTTAAGGAAATATATTAAATTTTAATAATAATAAAAAATTAAAAAAAAAAACATTATTTAAATTAAAAGTAAAAAAAAATGAAAAACTAATTAAAAATGAAAAATTAAAAATAAAATACAATAAAAATATTAAATTTAAAACAATATATATTAAAAAAAAATAAAAAATTATAAAAAATAAATTAAATTTAAATTATAAAAAATAAAATATATGTGAACTTAAATTAAAATATGTATATATATCAGATTTTATTAAATTTAAAACAAAAGGTTAAAATTTAATTTAATTTTTTTTTTTTTTAAATTTAAAATATAATTTGTTTTGTTTTTTTTAACTTTGTTTTTATTTTTATTTTTTTTTAATTTTATTTTTAATATATATATATATATATATATATATATATATATATTTGATTTTTTTTCTATTTTTATTTTAATTTGATTTTGTTAAAAAAAAAATTAATTTCAAAAAATTTAATTTTTTTTTTTAATTCAATTTTTTTATTTTTTATTTAATTTGTTTAATTTTTTTTTCTAATATTATAGATTAATTATTTTTTAAAATTTAAAATTTAAAATTTATTTATTAAATTTTTTAAATTTTAATTTAATTTAATTGCTTTTTTTAATCTTTTAGTTTATTTAGTTTTTCATTTTTAAAATCTATAAATTGTTTCATTAAAAAAAAAAAAACACTAAATTTATGTATATTTGTTTTTTAATTATTTGCACGTGGTTTTTTTCATTTTTTTGTTTTTTAATGATAGTTTTTTTTTATTATAGTTTTTTTTTTTTTTTTTAATTTGCTATTTTTTTTTGTTAGTTTTAAAATTTGTATTTTTTTTTCTTATTATTATTATTATTTTTAATTTAAATTTTATTTTATTTTATTTTTTATTTTTTATTTTTTTATCTAAATTTTAATTTTGATTTTTTTTTTGTTTTTGTTTTTTTTTTTTTTTTTATATGGTTTTTTTTAATAAGTTAGAAAAAAATGTTTTTGATGTTTTTTTTTTTTTTTTTTCTTTTTTCTGGTGGTCAATTTTTTTTTTCTTTAAATTATGTGTTTTTTTTTTTTCAAATTTTGTCATTTCCTTTGATATAATTTTCGAATATTTTTGTTTTTTTGTTTTTTTTAAATTTATTTTTGTTTAAATTTTTTATTTTTATGAGCTATTTTTGTTTTTTTTTACATTTTTATTGGTTTTTTTTATTGTTTTTATATATATTTTCTTATCTAAGTTTTGTGATTTATTACCAACATGAAAATCACCACTCTAAAAAAAAAAAGGTTGATGCAGCATCAATACGTTTCAAAATTGGCATGAAAATCACCTCTCTAAAAAAAAAAGGTTGATGCTGCATCAATACATTTCAAAATTAGCATGAAATTCACTAACATTTTAAATCAAATATTCATACTTCATAAATAAAAATATTAGAGTGTCAAAAATGTGCACAAAAAAAAAAATTGTGATTCTGCATCACCACTTTTCAAAATGAGGTGTTTTTTATGCTACCAAAAAAAAGTAGGTAACATTGCGGTTACCTATTTCATCGGTAACATTGTTTATTGCACACACCCATGGTTTTTCAGCCCATGGTATTGCATGTAATGGAGCCTATAAAAGGTTGGGAAGACTTCATTGTAATGTAGGCCTAGAGGTGAGCGGTGAAGGCTTACTTGGCCGGATTAGCCAGGGTTTTGGCCAATGCTTAATGAAATTTCATTGGTTGGGTTTTGCCCCGAATTTGGGGGTTTTCCCGGATAAACATATTTGTTTATGCTTATGATTTGTTGCTAGCTATTTTATAGTTTTTGTTCCTCTCGGTAAATTTATTATTTCTCCAGTAAATTTCTAACAAACGGTATCGGAGCCATGTTTGAGAGACACTTTTGTAGCCAAGGGTTTTATTGCCCTGTAAATGGAGATATGATTTTTTTATCGCTAATGTTTATTCCTCTCCGTAGATTATTTATTATTTATGCAGTAAATTCTAGATCTGGTGTAATAATATTACTATTTCATTACTACGGTGTAAAGTTCGATGGTGGACAAATCTTCCTAAACAAAAATATATCTGTGTGAAGAAGTGGGATCAGTTGTGTTAAGTTTTATTGGACAGATCTGCATAGAAAGAATCTAGATCTATTGTGTAGAACACATATTTACATGTGAAGAAAATCTACCTATAACCTAATGATTAGAGGATTTGGCTATTGATTCATATGGCTATGATCTCGTTCAAAGTTTTCTTTTACAGTGCAAGAAACTAGATCTGGTGTGGATCTATAATCCATGAAACTCATGCACAAAAGGAGGAAGATTTATTAATCGGTATCTTTTTTAATTGAAAACTCGGTGAATTGTAGATCAGATCTAGGAAGTAGTCAACATGGCTGAGGAGATCTGAACTCAGTGAATGGAAGATCAGATCTAGAAAGCAATAAACAAGGCTGAGGAGATCTTCTATAGCAATGAAGAAGTTGTGTGGTTTGTAGTGGTGATAGCAGTGTGTCAGAGGTGTTGATCTATCGGTGGTATATAAACATCGAAGGGAATTTGTGGACATGACAACCTCAGTAGAAAATGTCCAGGTTTTGAGACGCGTTTGATAACAATGGTTACGATGGTCACTTGGAATACAACAATGGATATAATGTAGAGGGACAAAGAATTCAACATAATCCTCCATGAGGTGGCTACCACATATCTCTCGCACGGTGCCAATTTCTGGAAGGCTGAAGAGCTAGAGGAGGTGCTACTGTGGATGGCCACACAATCAATTTGCAGAAGGATGGAATGGTGTTCCATGCCTGCGAGTTGATGGGGGTCGATATATTGGTAAACTACTCCATGCGACATGGGAGCAGATGAGTTGAACAAAAATAACATCTATTAATGGAAGGTGGTTTATAGAATTCCACTAGTGATAACGATAGAACCCATATGTAAATTTCAATGCTACTGTCTCATAAGCACATGTGCAAAGAAAATACTGCAAAAAATATGAGCGATGATAGTGGTCATCTGGCGTTCATTTCCTTTTCAAAGTTCTAGAGGAAGTATGGTCAATGGCCTTGATGATAGGTGTAGGTCTGCATCTCAGAAATCGTTGTGCGGGAATTCATGCTATGCCGAGAAGGAATTTTGGCACTACTCACACACATTGGAGTATGTGAATATGGAGATCTATCTCCACAAACCCTATAGATCTATTTTTTGTGGCATAAAATGGTTGGACATCATCGTCAATGACAATGACGATGATGTTCTGTAAACAATATTACAATATTTGACAGTTGGATCCAAGGAAGAATATGCCAACGGTAATCTGATGGAGATGAAGTCACCACATTTTTATAATGGAAGCCATCGAATTTCACAGGGCTAGGAGAGAAAAGTATGTCAAAATGAGAGAGAATATGTGTACGCGGGTTAATTAATTGATGAACCATGTATCTGTAGAGAACTCCTAGAGGACTGGCGGTTACAGCGGAGGGTGACCCATGTGATCTAGTAGATGGGTTCCTTTTATATGGACATTGATTTCATATGTATAAAGACAGTAACAATGAAACAAAAAAATATACTATATAATGGAGTTAATTTATTACATGTAAATGGGCATACTGCTGTAAGACCTGGTATGGCATGCGTACCCCTGGGTAACCACTGCTAAATTCTAGGTTAGATCTAGGTGATAGGGGGGATGCCAAGTTAACAACTACCCTAGGTAAAAAAAAAAAAAATTGAGGGGGGAAGAGCTAGAGTGAGCGGGGTTGTCTCACTTAGAAATTTTGGTTGGATTTAGTCAAGAAACCCCAAGTCAAGTTTAAAGGGGGAATTTTTAGGTAAACTTGACTCGGGATAGAGTCAATGTTGACTAGGGTAAATAGTAGTGGTTTTGGGGCACATGGTATTGTGCACCCATGGTTTTTCAGCCCATGGTATTGCATGTAATGGAGCCTATAAAAGGCTGGGAAGAGTTCATTGTAATGTAGGCCTGGAGGTGAGTGGTGAAGGCTCACTTGGACGGATTGGCCAGGGTTTTGGCCAATGCTTAATGAAATTTCATTGGTTGGGTTTTGCCCCGGATTTGGGGGTTTTCTTGGATAAAGATCTTTGTTTATGTTTATGATTTTTTGCTGGCTATTTTATGGTTTATGTTCCTCTCGGTAAATTTATTATTTCTCCAGTAAATTTCTAACACATACACTTCTCCTAATGTATCCCTTATCAATAATTTACTTGATCCACTACAACTTCAATTCTGCTAACTCCGGAGTGCTCATCTTGTACGGTGCCTTTAATGTTGGTGCTTCCCTTGGTACCAATTTAATAGAAAATTCCACTTGTTTGTGAGGTAGAAACTATGAAATATCTACTAGAAAAGCATCCTATAACTATTGTAAGATCGAGTCATTTCTCGATACTTATGCATCCTCATCCTCCTTACCTTTATCACTAGAAATATGCACTACAAATAACACACACTCGCTTCTATGATTGCACTTTTCCTACATATTTTTCACCATTCTAAATTATGTTTCTTTAGTTTTACCTTGTAGGATTCTCTGTTCTCCATTCTCATCCAAACATTCAATAGCCTTGTCATAACAACCTACCTTAGTCCTGTGAAGATATAACCAAATCCATGCCCAAAATCATATTGTATGATCCCAACGATAATACATTAAAATGTGTTAATGTAGGCATACCTTTCAACTCAAACACACAAGCGCTTACCCTATGATTTAATATCTTCTTTGTACATGTATCCAACTTCACTATTGAAGGTTTTGCATGCACTTCTTTATTCAAACCACACTTATCGACCAATTTAGGGTTAACATAAGCATAATTAGATCCATGGTCAATCAAAATAGAAACAACTTAATGAAAAAGCTTAACATCCATCTCAATGATAGATTCTTAGTGATCTACCTACATATTATCCAATGATTCATAGATAAAAGGAATTCACTTCCCAATATCCCCAATTGTTTGCACCTCCTGTGCACTGTAAATTTGAGGCCTACCACCCTGATTCTATGGAAAATCCCTCTTCGGATGTTATTTACCACATGTCCAACACTAAAACCATCCTGTATCGTCACCTTGATTCTACTTCTCTCCAAGTTGTGACCCATGTCCCTGTCTAACATTGAAATTCTTAAAGGGTGCAACATTTTCTTTCCATTTTGTATTTTTAGGTCTCATCCTTTTCGGCTACCATTTACCTTTAGCTTTGTCTTTTCCTTCCCATCATTGCTGATATTTTGTTTTTTTATTTGAATTCTCATAACATCACTTAAATTTCCCAATAACCTCCTCAAGTGATCAAGGCTCCTCATACTCTATCTGATCTCTAAATGCTAATGGAAATCCATTGAAAAATATATGAAATTTGGTTTTTCATCCTTAAGATAAGGTAAATACCTCAAAAACTCAAGGAAATTGGTCATATACTCCTCATCTGTCATTGATCCCATCTTTTGCTCATATAATTCCTTGGCTTTCTATCGTAGTCCCACTCTGAAAAGTACTTATTTCTATAAATTCTCTCGAATTCATGCCAACTCAACTCTTATGTCCTGATGTCTCTAACCCAATTCACATCTTCCCACCAGTTGTTTGCTTTACCTTTGAGGTTGAATATAGATATTATGGCCTTCATATGCTTTGTGTAATCATGCATCTCAAAGAAATTCTTCATCCCAAGTAATCATGTGTGTGTGTCTTCTGGATTATTCAAATATCCATCAATGGTAGGTGTCTTAGATTTCTTGAACTCGTCTAGAAAATATCCCATGTCACTCCTCCTATACAGATGCTAATGATGGTGATCATAGTGCCTATCAAAACTAAAACTATAATAGAACCTATGTCCATCACCTCTCCTATTCAGAGTATCCAAGAGTGTGTCATCCTTGATCATCTCATCCCTATATGACCTATGTCCACCATGAGATTTAATACCATATGACCCACTAGTCATATCCTTCTTTGCATGGCTGATTTGAAGCTGTCCCCGTATCTGCAATTGTGACAAAATTTGAAGAATTAATACATTTACTTATGCTTGTTTCTCTTGTGCTTGAATGATCCTGTCATTATCTTCTTTGAAACATCTTATTTCTTCCTTTAAACTTCTTAATGTTTCTTCTAAGTCAGAAGAATTCCACCCTCATGCTACTCATCTGATCCATAAAGAGAATCCCATGAACTATAGTCTACCATTTTTCTAGGCATCTTTGATCTCATTCCTGCAAGTATACCATGTCAACTAAACCAAAATATAAACATAACCAAAATACCTTAGTATGGTTCAGGGATGATATCTCATATCTAAGATTAACCATATTAGGGTAGTACATGTATAATCATAATCTTGATAATGTATAAACATGATTTCAACCATTATCCAGTTATTAATGCATGACCCTACCAACCACAAACCATGACCTCATGCATGCCAACTATCACCATGTTAATGTATGCATAACCAACATATAAACATTAACATGCATAAAAAACACATATGCAAATCACACGTATGCATGACCAACACATCTCCCATCCAGTCCAAGGGGTGACCCATGCTCTAATACCACTTTGTAACACCCTCCTACCACATTTACCTAAGCTAACCAGTCCACTAGGGTAAACATGTGACAAGAGGCTACTATGATATGATTCAAATCCCCATGTACAGTTAAGGAAGTGAAACCGACAAAACCTAACCAATCTGACCTTCCACACATGCTACAAAACCTTCAGGAGCCAACGAACACTTCTAGGTGACCAAACCCTAAGGCATATTGTAATTTCACTGATATGGACCCCGACGGGATCCCATGAGAGATCACACATGCGACTAAGGCCTTCCATTTGCTCCCACAACAAGGCATGCTAACCACTATGGAATTTTTTAGGTCATTCTATGCCATCAACCTCGGATTATAAGCCATCATTTCAGGGCTAGGTATCATGCCACTACCCAAAAATTCATGAAACTTGTAGAAATTAATAGTAACATTAAAAAAAAAGCTACTAATACAATCATTTATACACGTACTTGATCTTATGCCTACTAGCCATAATGGGAATATCTTCAAGAATGTCACAAATATGTAATCTACGGGTCATAACAACAATAGTTGCATTATCATCTATTAGGTCATGTATTCTTTGTACATTCAATTACTAATCAAAACATGATGAAATACATACATCAAGTCTAACATAAAACATACTCATAACCAACATATAATCAACATAAATAACAAGGATATCATAACCATAAATCCCTATATAAGCTAATACATTTACACATGAAATACCAACAATAAGATCTCTTATTAATGAATGAAAAATCCAAATAGGTATGGGACTTCCACGAACCACTCGACCATATATTGGTTGAACCAAATATTTGTTGAAGCTAATATCTCGTACTATATTCCAAGCATGAATGTGGGACTAAAAAAAAAACCAGCCAGGGTTTCCCAAGGCCTAGCCACCTAAACCCTCATCAATAGAACCAGGATTTACCGCAATCCCCACTGAATCAATATGCCCAAAAAAAGCATGAATGCCTTCATATATATCCACCTAAACCATGGGGAATTTGTCTATATCAACCTCTCTACTTTACCGTGTATCCTGCCATTAGTGGTTAAGGTATTCCTAGGCATACAACGTCTCCAATCTCTGGGCTTTACTCTGTATCCCTCCAATACTAGTCAAGGGGTTCCTATGCCCAAAAAATGATATTAACCATTGATATTTACCATGTATCCTACCATTCACCAGTCGAGGATTCCTAGGCTCAATCGAGGTATTAAAATCCAGACTTTACCATGTATCACATCTCAGGATTCCTAGGCCTTGTGAATAATCCAGAGACCACCCCACTCAGCTTAACATCCATCCAGAAATCTAGCCCAACCAAAAATGTGAACCACATCACACCATGGTTATTCGAAAATAGAAAGGCGAGGATGAAGAACACTTTCACAACTAGAAAAACTCATTCCAATGATATCAAGAAAACCAAAACCACACATGAATGTACGATGCATGCGAAATCTAGCAAGGAAATCACACATACAGATTAATACTTGAAATTAATCTTGTTGTAGTTTCTTGATGTTACTCTTCCTTGTTTGATCTTTTCTTCCCTTTGAATTCTTCTTCCTTCCTTTTACTTCCTTGATCCAATGCTCCAAGAAAACTATAAGTGTCCAAGAGTGATAGAGAGAGAGAGAGAAGAGGGAGAGAGCTCCAAAACTGAATTGACAAAAGGTAGCAGCTGATCTTGAGAAGCCCTTTTATTAATGACACCCTTATTTTCTTAATTTTTCATTATTTTCCTTCATTTTCCTCCTCACATGAAACTTGTGACCTTTCACCTTTTCTCCTAATTTCCATTATTTTGACAAATAAATGGGAAAAAATGCCATTTTTCCTTTCCAAATCCTTTTCCATTTCCTTTGCCAATTTCTTTTAGCCGTAATAAACCAAATGAACATCCACACTAGGATTTTTTTTCCCATAATTCAACTAGGAATAAGTGTCGCATGACCTTGGTTATTATTTTTCCTTTATTAACTTTATTTACACAAAAATTTGATCAGGGCTGTTATAGGATCATAGCTTGGAAGTTGTGAAAAATCGAACAAGTGAAGAGAGAATTATGGAAAAGAAACCTTGTAGTAGAGGAATAATGGAATGAGTAGAAGTTATCAAATTAATTAAACTGAGTAAGTGCAACAAACAAAGGAGTATAGGAGTGCTTGAGAAGGTTCTAAGGAGAGAACTAGATAAAATACCAAAAGGTCAAGCTAGCAAAGAAAGCTTGATGAGGTATTGAGCAACAAGAAGAGGATTCTGGATATAGAGGAGAGTCTTGGTTGATTTTAAATTTTGAGCATGGAGAAGCTCATAAAGATTGAGAAAATTATTACCACAAAGGGTCATTACAAAGGTTTAGGTGAAATCCACAGGTGAAGGAAAGAATATGTTAAGGTAAATGATAGAAAGACAAAGATGAGTGATGAGGAGTTTCAAAGGGAAAATCCTGAGATTAAAGTACAACTGAATGTACTTATGGAGTTGCTACAAAAGCATGTAGAAGACTAGAAATGTGGATGGATATTTAAGAAAACATTTAAATGGTTGGTTAAGGAGTTGTTTGGAAGAAAGCGCAGAAGAATATTTGGCACATGATAAGAACCTGGTTGAAAGAAATGGAACTCAAAGTAGTACGAGGAAGATAAGTGAACTATTGTGAGACATAGAAAGGGGGATTTCCTGGAGATAATGAGGATGAAGTAGTGGATGAGATCCATGATTGTCATATTTTTAAAACGAATCATTTTTTGTGGATGTGGTGTTAGGTCCTTATATTAATATTATAGTCCCTTATTGTTGTTAATGTAACCCCCTTATTGTTATTGTTGTACCCTTGTAACCCCAATATTTTTATTATTGTGCCCTTACATTATTATTGTTAGGTCGGCTAGGATTATATTGTGATCCCATGGACTCCTATATATATAAGGAGGTTTTGTCATTTGTATCATACAAGAATTGTTCATTTATGTAATGTATTAGAGGTCTCCCCCTTTAAGTGGCTGATTTCTAAGGTGTTGATCTCTCTTTTATTCTATTTTTGGAGTTGGTTTCATAACATTTGGTATCAGAGCTTTGGATTCTATGGTTTCGCTACTCCAAACAAGTCATCGTGGAATTTTCGCTAGCTTTTTTATATGAAGGTTCAGAAGCTAAAAATTTTACAGGGCAAAGGTGAAATCTTGGGGAACATCATGTAAATATTTCAGATCTTGGTGCGCAAAATTTTCAGAGATATGAGCTGTGGAAGTTATAGTTTTTTCAGGCTCCTGAATATAACCTAAAACAGGTCATCATGGTAGTTTTTCTATAACAATTTTTATACTAAGGTTCAGACCTTAAAATGTTTACAAAGAGAATTCAAAATTCTAAGGAACTTCGTGTAACAATTTTAGATCTTGGTTCACAATATTTTCAGAGATATGAATTGTGGAAGTTAGCGTTTTTTCAAGCTCCCAAATTTCATCTCAAATAGGTGACCATGGGAAAATTGCCATAACTCTCTCTCTGAGAATCGGATTGGAATTATATAAGATGTGTTATAACATACATGGACATTAGTTTCCTATGTGTCAATTTTAGAGTCGAATGAGGAAACATTAACACGTGGCACGCCATACAAGCTCGCTCTACCGAACCAGTCCATAATTATGGCATTGTGGGAGATTGGGCATAACTTTGCCTTGAAGAATCCAAATCAAGTCAGACCTATGGCATTTGAAAGAAGCTTCAGAGGGCTACTATAGGACCAAATGTTAGTTACTGAAGATCAGAAATTACAGATATAATTTAATTTCATTATCGAGCTCCTTAAAAACAAGAATAAGGTGTGTATGTTTTTTTGAATTGGATAAGTCTTCTACGAAAAATCAGTTTGAATTGATTCCAAGGGCATATTGTAGGATATATATCATTATTGTGTTCTAAAACCCCCCCTAAAAATAATTCAACGCCCACTAAGCCTTTAGAAGGCTCTACTACTCATGAAGATGAAGAACTGCAACATGACATATCAAAATCACAAGAGAAAGGGAACCAAAATTCGCTCTCGCAAAGAGAAACAAAAAACAAAATGGAATTTTTGAAGAAAGGTGTGGAAGTTAAGATGGATCGTTTGAAGAAAGGCATGGTAGCTAAGATGGATGGCATGGAAGCTGACATGGAAGCTAAGATGGATGGCATGGAAGATGGCATGGAAGCTAATATCGATGACATGGAAGAAAAAATGAAAGAAAACATGGAAAACATGAAGAGTGATCTAAAAGAAGACATGGAAGGTTTGATAAAGGTGATACAATAAATGTTTCCTAATGGAAAAAAGAGAGTAGATGAAACTCATGAAGAGAACAAAATAAACTTTAATCGTAATTTTATAAACTCTAATTTTGGACGGAAGGAACACCATATTCCAAAGATGGATATGAGGAAGTTTGATGGAAAGGATCCCATAACATGGATAGTCCAGATGGAGAAATATTTTGATATAAATAATGTGCAAAACACACAAAAGGTCCACATTGAACTTTACATTTAGAACAAAATACATTTGTATGGTATCGACGGATTTTCTCCTGTAAAAAAATTATCACTTGGTCAATTTTTATGGAGGAAATTATAGCACATTATGAGGATACAAAGTGAACCACCTTCTTTATCCAATTGATAAACCTCAAACAAAAGGGTTCAGTGGTAGAGCACATTGAGGACTTCCGAAAATTGAATATAAGGGTAACTGATATTCTAGAGGAACACAAGATTGATATTTTCATATGGACTTTAAAGGATAACATCCAACATGAAGTTTACATTTGGGAACCTGATTCATTAGAGAAGGCATTCAGATTGGCAAGAAAATTTGAATGTAAAATTATGGCGACAATGAATCCTACCACTCACATCTATAAAGATGGAAGTGTTGCTACTCCTAGAATTCCACAACCTACAAGGTTGACACGACAACAATTGGAATAAAAAGGAGCAAAAGGGATTTGCTATAGTTGTGATAGAAAATACATTAAAGGTCATAAGTGTGCTACGAAGAAATTATTTTACATAGATTGTGAAGAGGAGGAAGAAAATGAACAAGAAACTTCAAAAGAAGAGGATATACACCAGGAACCAACCCTAGAAGAAGAAGAAATGAGTCTAACCATATCGTGTAATGCATTGGCAGGTATTACCACTCCTCAAACTCTAAATATTGAAGGAAATATCAAGAAGAAAAAGGTAATAGTGTTGATTGATTCAGGTAGCACCCATAATTTTATTCATTGTATGGTAGCCAAGGAATTGAACTGTTCCCTATACCCAACACTAGAATGTCAAGTGATGTTTGAAAATGGAGGAACTATAAATTGCTCTGGAAAATGTCATAATATTAGGCTAACTAAGGGGGAATATGTATTGAATAGTCCAATGATGTCCATTCCAATGGGAGGTTCTCATGTTGTACTAGGAGTACAATGGTTACAATATTTGGGGACGATATCTTTTAATTTTCAAGAAATTTTCTTGATTTTTTTTTTCAGAAAGAAAGGAAGTCGAATTATGGGGTATCACAGGAAATATGAGAAATAAAATAAGCTCTAATATCATGAAAAAGCTGTTGAAGAGAGAACAACGAGGCACAATTGCACAATTATGCTCACTAGAAGTTACAACCTCAAAATCATCTATTTCTCCATATCTCCAAAAAGTCTTGGACAGTCATTCCAAGGTTTTTTAAACTCCCAAAGGACTCCCACCTATTCATGAACATGATCATGCTATTCATTTATTCCAGGAAGTGTTCCTCCAAACATCAGGCCTTATAGATATCCTTATGTCCAAAAGAGAGAAATTGAATGTATGATTGCAAAAATGTTAGAGGCTAGTATAATTAAACCTACTCAAGGTTCTTTCTCTGCTCCAGTAATATTGGTGCACAAGAAGGATGGATCATGGTGCATGTGTCCAGATTATAGGGAGCTCAATAATCTCACTATTAATGATAAATTTCCCATTCCTATGATTGATGAATTATTTTTATTTTCTAAATTAGTTTAAATCTATTATAGAGGAAGAGTAATATACATTGTGGCCGAAGCCTTAACTTTGCCCAAAAAAAGTGGCATGTTCAACAAAGAAATTGAAAATTGACTGCCCACTAGGGGAAACCAATGCACACATTATGCTCATGTGCTACCCACATAGGGGTAACAGCCTTGGATTCCACTGATCTGTGCACAGATTATAAACTGTTTGAAAAAAACAACTTGATAACATTGCCAAAATTTCAAGATCTATCCCATAGAATTAGGCCTTGAAATTAAAAAACCAAACATATTTTGAATGATTAACTATCATGATGAGGAGGTGGTTCTTCAATAATGAGGCACCTGTAGGCCTCCATGTCGTCATCCTCCTTAGTCTTGTCTGCACTAGAGGCTACGCTCTGCTTGGAGCATCCAAACCCGCGGAGATCCTTCTCCTCATCAGTAGAAGCTTTCTCTTTGTACATATCCTCCTTCTACTTCTTCTCATCCACATCCCGAGCCTTCGCAGTATTCTTCCCTCCCGATTGTGCATTGGTGTCCTCCACCTGTGGTTCCTCCTTGAACACAACCAAGATGGAAGCAATAATGCGGGGGCGATTCAGGGAGTAGTTGAAGTAGAATTGAACTGTTTGGGGCATATTTGAAGTGAGGGTAGCTGGAGTGGCAGGGGCGGGAGAATCCATTCTAAAATTGGCCGAGTGGGATCTCCTCCTTCCACTTCTCATGTTTGGGTACCTGCCCCCAAAATAATTAGAGGAGGGAGAAGAGGAATTAGATGTGGAAGAGGAGGTGGTGTGCTAAGGATGGCTTTTGGTGCTTCCCCTTCTACACCTCATGTGGTGGCACAGTCTCGGTATGGTGGCTTGCTCTGAGTTTGGAAAATGAGGATGCGGGGAAGCAGAGCAAGGAGCGAACAGAGTGAAAAGGAGGTCTAAGGTGGCAGAATTCATATTGCAGATAATATTTTGAGATGGGTGAAGCTCATTTCCCAGCTCAATACAAAAACTATGAGGCGCCATCCTCCTGTGGTAGTGCGAGAGCAGGGTCTCAGAGCGGTGGGGGAGCAAAAGCTCTGCAGCAGAGGAGGGGAAACTAAATTTCCTCTTCCTTCATCCATCTTAAAAACCAGAGAAAAATTGCCTTGATTCATACCCAGCTTAATTAGCTGATAGCAGGGTAACCCTGCAAACCCAAAATCTCCTTTTCTGTGTGCATAAAAAATGCTTCTCAATAAACTGCCCAAAAATTCCAAGTCCGAGCAATAACATACACTTTCTTCTATTGAACAATAGAACTGATATACACAACCCATAGATTTACAATCTGCAATTTAACTTCACAGCATTCATTTTCCTTTGTAGACTTCGAACCTGCCAACAATACAGCCATCGAATTGAGCTTACAATCAACTTTGAACTCTAGTGGAAGGCTTATAACCAACAATAAATTCCGCCCCCCCTAATTTGTTTGTTCTAAATGCGTCATCAACACGCATTCATGGTTCAATCGATCCAGAATACCCGTCTTCAATCTTCAGCTACGTCTTTGTCCCTTCAGTGTTCGATTTCTGTTAACACTGCTCGAAGAAAATGGAGGATTTCATGCTGATTCCATTTTATATGTTTGCTCAGATTCTGTAGACTTTCAATTCCATCGAGATATTCCACTCTGCATTTAACTCTACAAATCAGGCTTGGGTTAATGTTTCAGTTTAACGCTCTTGCCCTGCGTTCTGGAAGTTCCATATAACTTCAAATTCTTCACTTCTATACCTAATACCAACTTCATCTTTCTACCAGTTAATGTTGGGCTTCACATATGACATCTTCTAGGATTTCTACATAGATTAATCACCTAGAATGCTCTGTATTTATTTACGCCCAATTTGTGTTTGAGAATGCCTTTTCAACTTGATACGATATGTGAACTCTCCAAATTTCCGATCTGATTGCTTCAAACGAACCCGATTCTTCTCAAAATCAATACTTATATTATTTCAGATCCATCCAAAGGTTCTGTCAATTTTTTTGTGTAAATTCTATGTTAAATACTTTATAGTGCACAATCTCGACTATCGTCAGATTCACATTAACACAAAAGTTCATATGACTGAAATTAAAATACACACACAACCGTGACTATACACATTAACTTCACAAAAAGACAATGCTCGAATTCACACAATCCGTCTTTCGATTGGGCACAAAACATAATTGCATTCAGAATATTCAGAAAAACAAAAACAGAGTCTCACCTTGGCAAATTGCCCAAGAAAATAACCACCGTTTCACACTCTTACAAAATACAATATACTACTACGACCCTGAGCTTTCGCTCAACACAAAAACTCTCTAACCTGATCTCAAATCCTCTCTCTCTCTCTCGACACAATTTATACAAATAAATGGTTTCATGAACCAATTCAGGTTCAGAACCAGAAATCTCTCAACCTCTCCTAAAAATTCTCTTCAAACCCACTCTTTTCTAAACCAACGCTAAATCAAGCTTTTTAAAATTCCTCATATTCTATTCTTAGTCAAATAAATCTAACTGTTTGGCCTGATCTCCACACAGGGAGGATCACTCAGCCACGTATACCCTTTCCTCATATTTAACAAAAAATAAACACTCTCATATGTTTAAACAAATAAAATTAATTAAACTATTATCTTTCAACCCCTTGTTATTCACAACATTTGATCATGCTATCACATTGCTGACTAGGCCTGAATGCTCCTGCATTAGACTCCCAAAGTTGAAAGTTTCCATGACCTCCTGGTCATGTGTTTCTTTTGCTGTCCATCCAGTATCCCAAACTTTACTTTGTAACTGGTCATCACTTTCATTATGCTGCTGATTTAATTCTTCAGCCACTGTCACTTCTGTTCCTCCAGATTTCCAAATCTTAATTTGCTGTTTACAGTTCCTCCTTCCTATATAAAACCAAATTTCCACCACAATTGTCAGATTCAAAATAGCTATGGTTTTCTATCTTCATAAGTGATTCTGCCATCAACTCTTTATATTGTCCTTCTGCAAAAGTTATGAGATTGTCATCAATTTTCATTTCCATACTTTCCTATGCGTTATCATCACAAAATTTCATTTGTTTATCTTCAGCTCCTTTAATCATGACAATTTCCCTATCAATACCATCATTCTCAAAATTATTAAATACATGCTCAAAATATCTTTCTGTTTCAACCATTTCTTCCTGTAATCTCACTTCTTCATCAACATGCATAAGCACATTGTCCAATCGCTCCTCACCTGTCAAACCTGAAAACATACACAACATGTCAGTTTCAAAAATGCAAGGCTCTTCATTCGAGGCCTCAATGATCAGTTCCTCATGCTCCTCTGAACTATTCTGATAGTTTACTAAATTATTGAGAAATTCTTCCTCAACATCTTTGATTTCTTCCTCATCAAAGAAAACTTCTAGGACTGCAACTTCTTGACTATGCTTGGCAACTTCATCATAAGTTTGTAGAATACCTTCCTGTTCTACACAATTTCTTCCAATACTCAGTTTGTCCAAATAAGACAATAATGCCTCTTCCTCTTCTCTGATAAGACTTTTATCTTTCAAAGATTTCCTTGGCTTACCTTCTTCAGCTAAGTTCTCAGTATCAGCTTTCCTTCTCTTCACTTCATAAATCTGCAATGCATTTGTTTCCTTTCCTGTTTCCATTTCCCATTGGTCTTCTTTCCATGCTAGAATTCCTTCAAATATGATCCAATAAGTTTCCACTAAAAGAAGACATAACCATTCAGCCATACCTTTTAATTTCCTCCACCAATTGAAGTCTTGAAATTCCTTATGCATCTCCTTTCTTGCTTGTCTTGCCTTTTCTCCTTTCACTTTTTCATACACAGGTTCAAATTCTTTAGGCTGCATACCTGCAATTTTACATTCACAGAAATAATTAATCCCAAAAATATGAGATCCTCTTGTCTGTGCAGATGATGTCAACACATTCCTCTCATTCTGATCTGCATAGATCAGTTCTTCTTTACTGTCATCACTGTCTTCGTCCCCAAGGAGAGGTCCTTTCTCTGGTTCACAGATGTATTCTATTTCTTCATTCTCAGTTCTTCGAAGTAATAATTTCTCAGCAAACAATTCTCTGACAGGCCATTTAACTCTTCTTCCCACATAAAATCCTTGTTTCCATTTTTCTCTAATTCCTTTCAATACCAGCTTCTCCAAATGACTGAGTTCTACCTTCATCCTAGCCAACTCTATGTTCCTTTCTTCTTTACTCATTCCTTTGAGTCCAACTGCTTCAGCACTCCTTTCCCTATGTATGTGACTTTTCTTTGTACCCCTGTCATGACCATCAATAGTCAATTTCTTTCCTTCCTCTGGTGAACTTTCCTTGTTCAGTAGTGAGCTGCAACTAACTTTTTCCATTTCGCCTATAACAAGTCTCCTTCATGCCTCACCAAAATTTCCTAAGTTTATCCTTTTGGCACCTATTGGTTCTTTCCTTGAACCTTTCACTGACTAACAATTCTACCTAGCACTCTTCTTGCTGGAATTGTTATCTCCTATCCACAATCACAATTGTGGAGCTGTCTCATCAAATTCTACCCAACCTCAGTTGGAAGTTGTTCTCATCTCCTCTTGAATACTCCTTGCTTTAGGCTCTGCATCTTCAATTGCTCACTACCTTCTTCATTCAGTAAATTTGTTTACTTTCGGATATTGTCACCTTTACACATCTGGGAATTCTTCTTGCTCTATCTTCTTTACATAGCTCATATGCTATGATGCTGGTACAACTCATTCCACCTTTCAGCAAATCCACTTCTTCCATTGACCTGCACAATCTTATCTCAAGACACATCAAAGTATCCTGCAATATTTCCTTCAAAGATGTCTTTAAACTAACTCCATTTCCATCAGTCAAAGGACTCATCTATTCACTATTTCATTTAGACTTTCCATTCAATACGACTCCATACAGCCAACCACTATCTCCCACTCTATTTTTCATAATGGACTCTTCAGTTTTCAAGACCAATTAAGATTAGATCTGAGTTTCAATTATATTTGCCAATTTATGACAGATACTATCAATTCCTTCTGATAACCTGTTTGTAAGTAAATGTTGTTTTGCCTATACAATTTCCAAAATTCATTTCCTGTAGTGGTTCTTCTTTCAGTCCTATTAACCCAATCTCTGTTCTTTCAATCATCAATATCATTGCCTTCAACAATATTTAAACAATCTTCAATCATTCTCAATTTCACAAGATTCTTCAAACTATTCAAATGAATTCAATGCTACAAAAAACCACTTGTCTATTCAGATTTAACTTCTAAACCTTTTACCTCAACCAAACAAGTCATGCAATCAACTTTTCCTAAGAGGAAAACACTTCCTCCTTTGAAATTTAAATCTCCTATTATTCTTTAGACACTAAAATAAATCTCTGCAAAATTATCAACTTAAACATTATTACCAGACCTTCCCGGGCATTCTTTGCTTCTCCATTCTGATCTCAACGTCATTTGTAGCGTGATCCTCATTTTCATCAAACACACTTCAGGGCAATTATAGATCTGCTAAAATTAAAATTCATTTTCCCAAAACAATCTTTTCAGAGCGTTAAGCTAGCTCTGATACCAAAATTATGGCAGGGTAACCCTGCAAACCCAGAATCTCCTTTTCTGTGTGCATAAAAAATGCTTCTCAATAAACTGCCCAAAAATTCCAAGTCCGGGCAATAACATACACTTTCTTCTATTGAACAATAGAACTGCTATATACAACCCATAGGTTTACAATCTGCAATTTAACTTCACAGCGTTCATTTTCCTTTGCAGACTTCGAACCTGCCAACAATACAACCATCGAATTGAGCTTACGATCAACTTTGAACTCTAGTGGAAGGCTTATAACCAGCAATAAATTCCGTCCCCCCTAATTCGTTTGTTCTAAATGTGTCATCAACATGCATTCATGGTTCAATCGATCCAGAATACCCGTCTTCAATCTTCAGCTACGTCTTTGTCCCTTCAGTGTTCGTTTTCTATTAACACCGCTCGAAGCAAATGGAGGATTTCACGTTGATTCCAGTTTATATGTTTGCTCAAATTCTACAGACTTTCAATTCCATCGAGCTATTCCACTCTACATTTAACTCTACAAATCAGACTTGGGTTAATGCTGCAGTTTAACGCTCTTGCCCTGTGTTCTGGAAGTTCCATATAACTTCAAATTCTTCACTTCTATACCTGAGACCAACTTCATCTTTCTACCAGTTAATGTTGTGCTTCACATATGACATCTTCGCGGATTTCTGCATAGATTAATCACCTAGAATGCTCTGTATTTATTTACGCCCAATTTGTGTTGGAGAATGCCTTTTCAACTTGATACGATATGTGAACTCTCCAAATTTCTGATTTGATTGCTTCAAACATACCCGATTCTTCTCAAAATCAATACTTATATTATTTCAGATCCATCCAAAGGTTCTGTCAATTTTTTTGTGTAAATTCTGTATTAAAGACTTTACAGTGCACAATCTCGACTATCATCAGATTCACATTAACACAAAAGTTCATATGACTGAAATTAAAATACACACACAACCGTGACTATACACATTAACTTCAGAAAAAGACAATGCTCGAATTCACACAATCCGTCTTTCGATTGGGAACAAAACATAATTGCATTCAGAATATTTAGAAAAACAAAAACAGAGTCTCGCCTTGGCAAATTGCCCAAGAAAATAATCACCGTTTCAGACTCTTACAAAATACAATATACTACTACGACCCTGAGCTTTCGCTCAACACAAAAACTCTCTAACCTGCTCTCGAATCCTCTCTCTCTCTCTCGACACAATTTATACAAATAAATGGTTTCATGAACCAATTCAGGTTCAGAACCAGAAATCTCTCAACCTCTCCTAAAAAGTCTCTTCAAACCCACTCTTTTCTAAACCAACGCTAAATCAAGCTTTTTAAAATTCCTCATATTCTATTCTTAGTCAAATAAATCTAACTGTTTGGCCTGATCTCCACACAGGGAGGATCACTCAGCCACGTATACCCTTTCCTCATATTTAACAAAAAATAAACACTCTCATATATTTAAACAAATAAAATTAATTAAACTATTATCTTTCAACCCCTTGTTAGTCACAACATGTGATCATGCTATCACATTGCTGAATAGGCCTGAATACTCCTGCATCATTAGCCCATTAATGTGATCAGAGTGTTAAGGCAGAGAAAACCTTGTGGAGGCGCAGGTAAGAATGATGGCGGGATCTCAGCCTTTGTTCAGCTTAAATACAGTCTGGATCATTGCAACGCGGTGGAGGATTTCGCACATGGTGATGGCGTGGGTGGCCAAGTGTCCTAGCCACATGAATTATTAGATGAATTACATGGAGCAATTTATTTTTCCAAGTTGGATCTTCGTTCATGATATCATCAAATTAGAATGAAGATAGAAGATAGTCTGAAAAAAAAAACATTTCTAACTCATGAGGGTCATTATGAATTTTTGGTCATGTCTTTTGGCCTTACTAATGCACCTTTTACATTTGAAGGTTTGATGAATTCCAATTTCAAACCCTTCATCGGAAAATTTGTGCTAGTATTTTTTGATGATATACTAATGTACAGAAGGTCTTGGAAGGAACATGTTCAACATGTTTGGCCTGATCTCCACACAGGGAGGATCACTCAACCACGTATACCCTTTCCTCATATTTAACAAAAAATAAACACTCTCATATATTTAAACAAATAAAATTAATTAAACTATTATCTTTCAACCCCTTGTTAGTCACAACATGTGATCATGCTATCACATTGCTGACTAGGCCTGAATACTCCTGCATCATTAGCCCATTAATGTGATCAGAGTGTTAAGGCAAAGAAAACCTTGTGGAGGCGCAGGTAAGAATGATGGCGGGATCTCAGCCTTCGTTCAGCTTAAATGCAGTCTGGATCATTGCAACACGGTGGAGGATTTCGCACATGGTGATGGCGTGGGTGGCCAAGTGTCCTAGCCACATGAATTATTAGATGAATTACATGGAGCAATTTATTTTTCCAAGTTGGATCTTCGTTCATGATATCATAAAATTAGAATGAAGATAGAAGATAGTCTGAAAAAAAAACATTTCTAACTCATGAGGGTCATTATGAATTTTTGGTCATGTCTTTTGGCCTTACTAATGCACCTTTTACATTTGAAGGTTTGATGAATTCCAATTTCAAACCCTTCATCGGAAAATTTGTGTTAGTATTTTTTGATGATATACTAATGTACAGAAGGTCTTGGAAGGAACATGTTCAACATGTTGATAGGGTGTTGAAACTATTGGAGGAGAAACAATTATATGCAAAAACATCCAAATGATTCTTTGGAGTACAAAGGGTGGAATATCTGGGTCATATTTTATCTCATGAGGGTGTTAAGGTAGACCCTAACAAAATTAAAGTCATTAAGAAATGGAAAGTCCCCACAAATATAAAGTAGTTGCGAGGATTTCTCAGGCTAACAAGGTATTATCGCAAGTTTGTTAAGAATTATAGGAGAATAACAGCACCTCTAACAACATTATTGAAGAAAGATGCATTTTTCATGGACTTCTGAAGCAACTAAGGCCTTTGAACATCTTAAAGAGGCAATGTGCCTAGCACCGGTCTTAGCTACACCATACTTAACAAAAACCTTTATTGTGGAATGTGATGCCTCGGGAAATGGAATTGGTGTTGTTTTAATGCAAGAAGGAAGACCCATTTCTTTTGAAAGTCGTCCAATCAACGGAAATTATTTATAGAAAGGTATTTATGAGAAGGAAATGTTGGAAATACTACATGCACTAAAGAAAGGGCGACCTTACCTAATGGGAAGACACTTCAAGGTAAAAAATGATCATGATAGTCTTAAAATTTTTTTGGAACAAATACTATCTTCAGAAGAGCAGAAAAAATGGGTCACAAAGATGTTGGGTTATGACTTTGAAATCATCTACAAAAAAGGGAAGCTAAATGTTTTCGTCGATGCACTCTTAAGAAAGGATGAAGAGGTGGAAGCATTTCTTTGTGCCATTTCTATTCTCCAACCAGATTAGATAACCAAAGCAAGGGATGAATGGAAGAAGGAAGAAAAAGTGTGGACACTTATTCAAACGTTGCAACAAGATCCTAGTACATATGATACATTTAGTTAGAAAAATGATTCCTTATGGTACAAATATTGCTTAGATATTTGTAAGAATTCCCAACTAAAATAAAATATTCTTTTGGAATTTTACACTTCTCCTTTAGGAGGACACTCAGGATTTTTAAAAACTTACCACAAGGTGAAAAAAGAGTTTTTTTGGGATGGCCTTAAATCTGATATTCAAAATTTTATGGTGGAATGTTTGGTTTTCCAGCAGAATAAAGTTGAGAAAATTAAGACCTAGGGTCTTCTACAACCTTTATACATTCCAATTCAACGTTGGAGGATATTTCAATGGATTTTATCACAGGCTTACCTAAGTTCGAAGGAAAGAGTGTCATCATGGTAGTATTTGATAGACTTACCAATTATGCACAATTTTGTGCATTATCACATCCATTTAAAGCAAGTACAGTTGCTACTACCCTATGGAAACATTTCAAAAGCTACATGGAAACCCAAATATTATTGTAAGTGACAGAGATCCCATTTTTACTAGAAATTTTTGGACGGAATTATTTTCTTGTTTGGGTACTCAACTAGCTCATAGCTCATCTTATCATCCTCAATATGATGGTCAAAATGAGAGAGTGAATAAATTTTTGGAATGATATCTTAGTTGTTTTGTATCCGATAAGCAACACAATGGGTCAAGTGGTTACCCCTGAATGAATGGTGGCATAAAACTTCCTTCCATACTACAGCAAAAATGACCCCATTTATGCACCTAATGGATATCATCCACCGTCTATCACATCATCTTTAAGAGAAAATTCTAAGATTCAATAAGTGGAAGATCACATCGAGCATCAACAAGAAGTTCTCCAACTCTTAAAGGATAACCTAATTTTGGCACAAAAGAAAATGATACAATAGACATATCAACATTGTAGCAAGAGAAGTTTTGGTGTAGGAGACTGGGTAATTTTACAGCTACAACCATACAAACAAATGTCCCTCAAGCAAGATAATAAGGACAATAAATTATCGCCAAATTACCATGGTCCTTACAACGTGTTGCTAAATATTGGTAATATGGCATACAAATTAGAGCTTCCTTCTTCTTCGCGAGTGCGCCCAGTTTTCCATGTTTCATGCTTAAATAAGGTTATATGTGACAAAATTCTAGTTCAAACAATATTGCCAGAACTTGATGAGGAAGGAAAAATCATATCGGAACCTGAAGCAGTCATGGAAACAAGAACCAGAGAGCTACAAAATCGATCAATTTAAGAGTATCTCACCAAGTGGAAGAACTTACCCACTAAATATTCTACATGGGAGGATGATAATTTTATACGGAAGAGTTCGAAGCTACTCAAGCGTTGAGGACAATAATTTTTTAAAGGAGAGGGGCATGTTAGGTCCCTATATTACTAGTATAGTCCATATTGTTGTTAGTGTAACCCTCGTATTGTTATTGTTGTACCCTTGTAGCCCCAATATTATTATTATTGTGCCCTTACATTATTATTGTTAGGTCAGCTAGGATTATATTGTGATCCCATGGACTCTTGTATATAGAAGGAGGTTTTTCATTTGTATCATCCAAGAATTGTTAATTTATGTAATGTATTGGAGGTTGCCCCCTTCAAGTGGTTGATTTCTATGGGATTAATCTCTCTTTTCTTCTATTTTTGGAGCTGGTTTCATAACATGCGGGCATGGAAATGGTGGGAAATTACCTACAACTATCACAAAGCTAGAGGGAAAGAAGAATACAAATTTTGTTATAAGTTATGAAGTTGAAGGCGGACAAAATTCTTACTTTGTCTAAGGCACGACGAAGAGAAACACTTAAATGAAATGATCGTGAAAGGAGGCATAAATATAAATGATGAACATGAAGGTATGATTAGGGTGATATAATCTATGATATTTCCTAAAGATGAAATCCATTCTAATGCACAACACTCAAAGAATTTTTTCAGATATTTTGAGGAAGAGATGCTATTTTTAGAAAGATCATTGGTAAGAGATGCAATTTTCATAGAGGTTATGAATTTAGTTTTTCAATAGAAAAACATTAGTGTTTCATACAATAGTAACATGCCTAAGAAGAAGATGCAAAAAACAGAATTTGACATGAAACTTCAAACAATAATCAAATTCGATAAAGAGATTGATGAGTTATGGAAAATTATGAAGCAATATTCCAAGAGAATGTACAACAAGGATAAGAATATATTTAGTAATATAATGCATTCAACTGAGAGAAATTATGTCAGCAAATAAAATGGACAATAACAAAATAAATTCTGGAGCCAAGGAAGAATGATTAAAGGATTTTTTTTTTCCTTTCTTCCCGAGAATGATCAGTTACAATTTAAAGTTTGGGATCTTGGAGGAGCTATAAAATTGTTACAGAAAAGTAACATAAATCATAGACAGGATTCTATGAATAATTTTATACCTTGGGAGTCTGATGTAAGGACATCTAGGGGTATCATCAAAAAGAAAATTTTCGAAATACTTACAAATATCTAGAACATTAATAAAGCAAAAAAATCTCTAGAACTTATAAAATCTAGAAATTTTCCAGGGATTTATAAATCATTTAAAAGATCTATAAAAGAATTCTAATCATGAATTTAATTAGTTGATACAAGATATTTTTTATGGGATAAGGATTATCTCTTGGGATCTCTATAATTTTATATTCTCAAGAATAAATAGAGATGTATGTGCATGTGTAGAGATATAAAAGTAGAGTAAGAGGTATATGTACATGTATAGTATGCAAAATTAATGCAAATATGGCCAAGAGAAGCATGGAAATATTTTTTGGGTGAAGAGAGAGAGAGAGAGAGATATAACAAAGTCTAGCCTGTGAAATATGATGTCGTAGAACTATTGTCACTGAAAAAACCTTAAAATAAGAGGGAAGGGCATAAAAAAGTAGGGGTGAGGGAATCTAGGGTTTTTTGCCTCTTCCACAAGCCCAATTTACATCCTTCATAAAAACCCAAATGTTGGAAAATGTAACTAGTTTTAGGATTCATAATTTTCATTTTACCCTTGTCATTATGTATATCTTATGTAACATGCAAAAGAAGAAAGAAAAAATATTATTATTAAGCATGGGTTTCATGATTCTTTTGATTGGTCTTCTAGATAAATATTTTTCTTCATGATTCTAGGGTTTTTCACGTCATAAGATTTATTGTCATCAGTCAAGACATTCAATATCATTTGTACAAGACCCTATCAGGCAAGATTTAATTTGTAATAGAATTTATTTTGAGTCTAGAAAGCCAAAATATACCTATGATCTCATGTTGTCCATACTAGCAAGAATTCAACCTAAAGAATGGTATTTGATCTCATGTAAAGCCTGTAAATAGAAGCATATTAGACCTCCTTGATAACCAGCTCAATTTCACCAAGCAAGAAGTTATATCTAAAATCAGGAACATCATGAAAGCTAGAGAAAAGATCAAAGAAGAAAGAAAAACTCAAGAAGGAGATAGAAATCATGTTTTGGGCCTTATTCTCTTACCTGTGAAAAGAAATTAGGGTTTCTACAACTATTAGAGGGCTGAATATTGCAGGTTGAAGTTGCAAGTTTGAAGCTACGGGCAGAAGTTGAAGCTGGAAGCTAGTTGAAGAAGGATGGATTTTTTTATTGTTGATAGAATTCGAAGGGCTTCTTGCAGGGTTGACTTGATGCTTGGAGGATGACTTCGGCTAGGGATTTGTGTCTTTTTTTTCTCTTTTGAAACATATTCTATAAGAAGATAATATATTATTTCCAATTTTTCGTCTTGGAGGGGTTTTGCCCTAGCTTGGAGCCTACTTCTCATGTCCATTTTCTTTATTATGTTTTCTCTTTATAATTGTTTCATGAAAATATATAATAAATAAACATAATATAAATAAAATTCACAAGAAATTATAAAGTTTGAGGAGAATTCAATTAATATCTTCCCTACTAAATTCTCTAACATAGTATCAGAGATAATTTGAACAAAGAGAAGGAAACTAGAAGATCATCTTGTTGACATAATAAGGGATTAATTTTCAAGGGAAATCATTAGAAAAATGACAGAACAGAAGAAAAAGAAAACCTATTGACCTAGAAGGAACATTACTGCTTCAAACTTTCATGGAAGAAGAGCTCATCATCAAGCTCTCATTGAAGGACGGAATGACAAGGTGTTATTGAATATTCTCTAGTTCATCATCTTGAAGAGTAATAAGAAAAAATGAATGTTTGTATCATCATTGGCTCTTTTAAGTTGTTTTAAGACACCATTGCTGAAGGAATCCTATAAATCATCATTCTAGGGCATGATTGAAGTTTCCTTAAATGTTTTGAAAACATCAAGATAGTTGGAGACATCATCAAAAATGAAAAGTTTCTTGGTTGAAAAGTAAGTATCATATTTTCTTCTATTTCTCAATCTACAGATCACATGGCTACATTTTTCAAGAAAATAAATAATCTCACAACAAACTTCCTAGCATGGAATAAGAGGATTGACTTGGCACTCACAAAAATTTAAGTCATGGAATTTGTTCTTAGCAACGTTATTAAAATAGACAAGGAGAAGACTCAAAAGCTAGCAAAATACAAGAAAGGATAAGGGAAAAATAATAATTACTGAATCCATTAAGGATCATCTTGTTCCCTTTACTAATTATTTGAATACATCCAAGGCTATTCATGATAATTTGGTAAATCTATATTGTATAAGTACATTGGGTCAAATGATATCCTTAAGGAATCAACAGTATAGAATAAGGAAGTCAAAGGATGAGTAAATGACCACTAAGCTCATGAAGATATCATAAATAAGGGGTGAATGGAAATGGATTGGGGAAATTATTTCCAACTATAAAATAACTATTTTTGTAATAAACACTTTCCCACCCGATTGGAGAAATTTTGCAACTATTATCTATTCTAAGAAGGATACTACGCCTTTTGATGATTTATGGTCTCAATTTATCTTGGAAGATTCTAGGATAAAGTTAAAGGATTAAGTTGAATCAAATGAAAGGTATCAAAAAATTATTACAAGGTATAAGAATATGAAGAAGGTGATTTTTGGAAAGTCCAAGAAAATTCTAGATATTTCCAAGATTCAATGCTTTGGATGCAATGAGTATGGGAACTTTAAGATGGATTGTCCAAAATCGGTGAATGACAAAAGAAAGGAAATAAGTGAAGCTCGCATACTAAAGAAAAGGGACAACTTGAAAAGAATCTAAAAGGAGAAGATCCCAAGGATCTTTGCTATTGAAGGAAGCCTCATCTCTATCAGGTTCTTTATCGGATGTTTCTTTCTTTTATGAAATATTAAGTATATTTTCATGAATTATTGCATTCTCGAGTAGAGTCTTTGTATTTATAAAATAATGGCATCATAAAATAAATATATGATAGTAGAATAATTATATTCTACATGATCAAGTAGCTTTGGTAGGAATGATCTAGCTTTCAAGAATAAGAATATTGGACCATATTGCATATTATTTTTCACCCAAGCATTTTCTAACAACATGCTAAAGGTAGTCATTTTGTAAAAAGGGATCATCGATATTCTATAAGAACCCTCATTTTGGAAGGTTCTTGAAGAATCATTTTGACATGATTGGTATATATTCCATCTAGTATGGAAACAATACTCTTGAAATATGAAAGAATGCAAATGGAGAAGTTGCAGTAAGAAAGTCATAATGAAATATTTTTCTTCAGAAAAGAAACATATCTTCAACATATATGAGAAACAAGCTTGTGCAGAGGATGACTAGATGGTTGTATGGAAGCAAAGGTATGCATATTTTTAACAATTATCTAGGATAAGGTTTATATCTACAAGAATCATGCAAGAAGATTAAGTTATGAGAATGTGTTGGGTAAGTATTTCATGTGGTTACTCAATGCTTAAAAGAAGAAGCTTGGTATTCTTTGGAATGGCTAAATATCACGACTCTCTCACAAAGTAGAATGACATCAATACAATTATATTGGTCAACATCAAGTATGGTCTCTAAAATATAGAAAGAGAGTTAATAATAACAAATCCAAGGAATATATTGTAGCATACAAATTATTTTGATCCATGGGAACCTAGATTAAAATGGATGCACGGAGAAGGAATTATTTTACAATATGAAGATGGATAATATGAAATGATTTTGATCTCAAAGGACTCAAGTAATAAAATACTTTAATGAAAGAGAAATCAAGATAAGGTACAAGTCTGATATTAATATTTTAATATAATGGTTATCTAGTTGACATATTGTTTTTCTACCAGGAATTATATTGCATAAACATGTAATAACAATTGAGGAAAGTTAAATTGTTGGTATTAAAATCGATTCAAATAACATATGGATTGAGTGATTGAAAGATCATGGAGTTAAGATGTTTATATAATTATATTGGGATTAAAAGCTAGCATTATAAGAGGATAAATTTATGCTTACAAAGATTAATTTCATGTTTATAGGGAGCTAGGATTAACTCCATTATAAGGCTCGACATAATACGTTCATTAATGATGCTTAATGGAAATTGATATGAAAGGTAGATGACCTTAAACGTGTCACAATATTGTAGGAAGAGGATGGCTCCATAATATAAAGGAAGATAGAAGCTCAATATGATGAGATGTAAAAAGAAGGAGCCATGCAACCAGTACTCAAAGATCTTTGCAAAGAACTAGTAGCGAATACTCTTTGGAAGACAATATAAAAGGCTCAATGTGCTTATGACTTCCCAACTGAAGGGAAGTTAGGAATCTCCTCTATATTTAAGAGGGAGAAAAAGAATCTCTTTGAATTCTTGAAAGGGAGAAAGGATTAATTCCATAATCAAGATGGAATGAGGATCTCCTCTTTGGTTGAGAGGGTGTGTTTATTGAAATCACATTGGTATTCTCTTCTTCATTTGTCACGCACTAGACCAGGACTAACAATCGTAAGTGTAAGTGAATACCATTAAGGGATAATGGTGGATGAAGTATTGGATAAGCATCTATGATTAACATTCCTTAAGGATAAAGAATCCAAGATAGGAATTATTCTTCTTGAATCACACTCTTTGAGGATTGGAAAAGTATCCAAGACAAGAGTGGTCGAAGAGGGCCGATATTTTTTGACGATTAGGAATCCAATATAAGAATATTCCTAAAAGGGAATACCTATTGAACATTTGGATGGGGTATGTACCTTGAAGAGGTAGTCTGGTATCTCACATAAAGCCTCCCAATATTATGCTATGATATAATAAGAGCTTGTCAATTTAAGGCCTTACTATGTTGAAAATTTTGGTCATGATGATTGATGCTTAAAGATGGCTTACCAATCCAACTCTTCTTACGCGAAATCTTCAATTTGAGAATATTATTGTACAATTTGTATAGTTATGAATACCTCCCTATTTAAGAGGAAGTGTTGTAAAATGTAACTAGTTTCTATTTTTATAATTGTCATTATATTCATGTCATTATGTATATATTATGTAACAAGAAAAAGAAGAAATAAAATTTATTATTTTCAAGCATGGATTTCATGCTTATTTTGGTTGGAATTTTAGGTAAAGCATCTTCTTCATACCTCTAGGATTTTTCATGTCATAAGATTTATTTTCATGAGCCAAGAGAGTAAATAGCATTTGTACAAGAACCTATTGGGAAATATGTAACTTGTAAAATAATTTATTTTGAGTATAGAAATTCAAAATTTACCTCCAATCACAAGTCAGACCTACTAGCAAGATGTTGGCCTGAGGATGGGTATTCAACCTCATGGAAAGCCTATAAATAGAGGCAGATTCAACCTCCTTTATCACCAACTCAATATCACCAAGGAAGAAGTTCGATCTAAAACTAAGAACATCAAGAAAGTTATGGCAAAGGTAAAGGAAGCAAGAAGAACTCAAGAAGAAGATACAAAATTTGTTTTTGGGCCTCATTCTCTCACACATGTGAAGGAATTTGGGTTTCTATAGTTACTACAGGGTCGAAGATTAGAGGTTCAAGTTGTAGTTTTGGAGTTTATGGAGGAAGTTGAAGTTAGAAGTTGTTTGAAGAAGGGTTGACCCTTGTTGACTTAGTTGATCTCTAACATAATTAGAAGCGCTTATTGGAGATCTGACTTGGTTCTTGGAGGAGGAATTGGTCTAGGGGTTTAGGTCTTGGTTTTCTCATTTAAATAAAATTATATAAAAACATAAGATACTCTTTCTGGGTTTTGCCATTAGAGGGGTTTTGCCCTAGCTTGGAGCCTACTTCCTATGTCCATGGTTTTCAAAACTTTTTCTCTTGATAATTATTTGATGAAAATATCTAATAAATAAACATAAGAAGATAAATAGAATTCTGGAAAATAGGTGACTTTGTTAAATTCTAAAATATTCCAGAACTCCATAACCAAAATAAAAATCCATGTAATAAAGTAAATGATGCATACATAAAATTATCCTAACACTCCCTCAGACTCAGTAAAATAAATAAGTTTACACTCATTTTATATTGTTAAGATGCCCATCTAGTGTGTTATCATTATTTTCTATGTTAAATTATTGAAACTACACTTTGATAATATGTGCCATTTATACCTAGCTCATTACTTGGAATGAGTGATAGCTTGGTGGTAAAAATACCCTCCACCATGCCTCTGATAGGGACACCACAAGTAAGGATGATAAAAATACACATGATACACAATGGGGAGAGCAGCCATTTCCATATTGGTTCAAATTCCTCGTCCGATGAAGCACCTTGATCATTATTCCCTTCTATAAAGCGAATACGAGTATGACATTGGCAAGCTTGGTACCAAAACGAATATTATTGATTCTTACTCAAAGAAATGACAACGTGATAGAGTCACTTCCTTTAAAATCCAAACAAGGTTGTTGGAGTAAGCCACTAACAATTTGGTCAGGTCTTGTTTAGTATCTTAATAATATTTATCCATTTGGTAAGACAACATATATGGATCAAAATCCAAAGCCTAGGGCCGCTTATGGTCACCCTATAGCTAAATGTGGTAGGTAGGTTTTGTCTTAAAAATTCCATTTCGGTAACCAATGTTACAACATAGTGAATTGTGGTGTGTTTGTTATTTCAGTTATGTTGCCAATACTAGTCATATACCACAAGAGAAATTTTGAGCTTTGAAATAAGCCTCCTAAGAAAAATGTACAACCAAAATAAAATTTATAATAAACAATAGGATTCAATATGATGATGTCAACCATGGGGGATGATTCACCATTTTTGGGGTAAAAAAGTAAAATGATTTAAAAAATAATAAAATAATAAAACTACTTTTTTAACTCGTATTTTCAACTTATCGCGTAAGGGTTTACTAAAAATTTCGAGCACGAGTAATTTTTGGATGGAAAATTTAATTTCTCATCCAAGGATTATCCATGTTGCATATTTTTGATGGACCATGCTACACGAAAAATGAGAAATACATGAAAAAACGTGATTGCAATCATGTTTTTCATGTATTTCTCATTTTTCGTGTATCATACTTCATCTAAAGTATGAAAAATGGGTACTCCTTGGATGAAGAATCATATTATGCTTCCAAAGAGTGTTCCCTCTCGAAATTTTAGTAAACACATAGGGAGATAAGTTGAAAATTCGAGTTGAAAAAGTAGTTTTTTCTTTTTCCCCTCTAAAATTTGATGATGTAATCAGATATTATTTTATTATTTCCACTATTATTTTATAATTTCCTTATGAGGCCAATTATAGACCTTAAAAATCCCCTAATTCTTAGTTATGTCCTAGCCTCTCTTTTATTTTTAAGTTTTGGCTTTTGGTTTCTTATGGCCATGCAAGAGAGAAACACTATTATTTTGACATAACATGGACTTGATTCCCTATACGTTATAACATTATATAATCATGTTTTACTCCTTATTAATATAATTTTCTAGTTGTACCATTTAATCATATTCAATGTTTATGGAAAGGAAAAGGAAGAAAACACAACATAAATATGCATACAAACAAATAAACTTCTATTAATCAAACTTTCTCACATACACAATTACCAAGCTACGACTCTTAGCTCTTTTGGCCTCATGCATTTCACAATGACCCAACCATAGGTATATAAAACCATAACTTATTAAATATGGAATTATACAATCTCTAAATGACTTGACTCAACTCCTACTAACTTGTTTGTGCAAACTGACACAAAATTTGACTTTCTCAAATATAGATTGAACTCAAAATAACTCCCACTGACTCAAATTAACTCAAGCTCTTAATATAGATTTCACTGCATCTGGGAGTAATTTGTTATTTCCATCACTCCCCCTTAATTACAATTGTATGAATCAACATAACTCAAACATGAATCAACATGAGTTAAACATGTGTGTTGGTCTAACTCTCAACTGTGCTTATAATGACACAAAATTTTACAATGCTATATTTTATTTTTCGTTTCTTCTAAGTTCTATACCGCCAAAATTGTTTTAGATTCACATTTATTTTTCCAGCATTATTTTCTTGTTGAAATATCCCTGGTTGTTCACCATCAGTTGTTGTATTTTCTTCTTTAATTTGCTCGTTAACATTCTAAAAATTACCTCAGGCTTCTTGAACCTGTTCTAGCCACTTTCTTCTTAAATAACCTGCTTACTTGTGGATTGATTCCATTTATGCTCACTATCATCAAGCTTACAACCAAAATTCAAATTATCATCACCATACACTTGATAATTCAAGTGTTGGCATAAGTAAAATTTAATTTCATAGAAAATCCAAAATTGAAAGATTCCTTCAACATTTTCTTATTCTTGTCCAAAAATATTCATGTCTTTCTCTTCACTTTCGTCATCATGTATTGTTATTTTTTTCCTTTAATCTGCACAGTTAATATCATCATTAGGCTTACATGTAAAATCATATTCACTATCCTTTTTCTCATTCACCATTTGATTAATTCTTTTAGTCCAACTTCTGCTTTAAGAATGTCATCAGTGTGTTAAATTGGATTCTCAATTCATTCTTCGATGAACTCAAATTTGCATCAAAATTATAAAAAACTTTGTTTTCAACTTTCACACCCATGTTATTTTGAACACGTGCATATTCGAAAAAAAAATTAAGAACATCTTCATTATGCCCTATAGTGAGAGCTTTCTCGGCTTCATCTTCCTTCTCTACCTTTTCAACTGCATTGAGACTATCTTCCACTATTATTCCATCAGTTGATATTCTCATAAAAAAATATTGAATCACTTTATCCTCTCCTTGTCCATTAGCTTCTGTTAGATCACACACTTCTTCACAAGAAATTCCAACTGCTTCAAATATTGTTGCCACAATGGTAGCTTCAACCTTGAATTCTTCATCAAACACGAAAATTTCCATGTTTCCACAATTAGTCCAGCTTGTTTCAAAAAAGATACCACATGTTTCATTAACATAATTTTCATCAACCCTATGGTGGGTTATTTGAACATGTATGTGCTCATTAGCAATTTTAACTTCATCAAGTTCATCAATTGTGACTCGATACACCAATTCACATCTCACTTTGCAGTCATCATCCACATGTGTCTCATCACATTTGGATTCACCATTCACATTGCAGTGGACTTCATGAGCATTTATATGATTTTTCTATGCTTCATAAACATGAGCTTCAACTTCTCTCTCTGCAATCTTTGCTATGTCTTCTTCATTCATATGCATGTCTGCATAATGGGTTTCACTTTTACAGTCTTGACGGTCGTTATCCACTTTTTAGTGGGATTTTTCAATCTATGTTGTCCTCTCAGAGTCTTGCTCATCCTCTCTTAGATCTGCAATTGACTTATCTATTACTTATTCAACATAGTGTGACACAACTTTTTATTGCATGCCACTTTCCTTTGTACCAAATTCTTCTTCCAAGATCTTCCATGCTTCCTTGGAATATGTAGCTTTTATTACCTTGCACAAAAACTTCTCATCCAATTACTATTTTGTAAAACGCAATACTAAAGCATCACATACTCACAATATTATTAATTAGGTTGATACTCAGTTAACACTTTACCTCGAAGAAAATTTTCCATTTTGAAAATCCAAAATTTATTTATTTTTACTAGTAAACATAGGAGGTTGTAGCAGATCCATGTTGCACCAATCAACCTTGATTTATGTTTCGTCTTTTGATAGACTTATTTATTCCTTGGCTCTAGCTTGAACCTCTGATGCAGGTTACCCTGCAAAACCCAGAATCTTCACTTTTGTTGTGCATACAAGAATGCATCCCAACATTTACACCCAAACTAAGACTTCAAGTTTGGCAATTCCCATCTCTCAATGCAGAAGCTTATCAAAACATAATCAAATTCAATACCTCTCAATTTCCATTTAATCCCAACATTCACATATGAATTCAACTCTTCATAAAACCCACATGCCAATATAAAAACATGTTTTCAAAGTTAACGGCAAATTACACCAGTGCATATCGATTTTATGCCTCACAATATCAATGGATGCCGCTACCTTGACAATCTGATGCAGGAGCATTAGCTCCGAAAAACACCTTGTATTTTATCTAAGCTAGGGGTTTCATGTTTTGAAGAAATATTAAATTTCATGTAAATATTAATATTATTTTGAGTGATTAATTATTTGTGAGAACTTGTAAATGTGAGAGAAATTAGTTTCTAGATTATTTAGAATTAATAATGGAGTCTAAGTTAGAATTAGTTGAAAGATTTGAGGGATAAAGATCTATATTTTAGGGATGTTGAGAGATTTAGGGGTTTGTTGAGGAATTGAAGGGATAAAGCATTAAATTAGATCATTTTTAAAATTGTATAAATAGGAGGGGGTTTCGAGAGAAAAATACATTGAGATTGTGAGAGAGTGTGATTGAGAGCAGGCTTGAACAGCCAAGGCTATAAGCCTTCAGGCAATTGTAAGGGCCAATTTATTGGAAATCAGGCCACGGAAGGAAGTTGTATTGTAAGTGTTTAGTGTGTTAATACAGTAGTTGTTTTTTTTACTGAATGTCAATTATTGAGTTGAGTAAGATTGAATTTGTGTGAAAGGAAATTCGTTCTTCTTTGAAATCTGGGGTTATTATGTGCAAAGGAATGGTGTTTAGCTTATGAAAGAAATTCAATTTCTGCAGAGGTTCATTATGTGAGACTGCACCTTAATTTAAATCATGGAATTGGTAAATCGATCACCATGGATCGATTTCAAGAAGAAAAACTTCCTGTATCAGTAGATTGTTAGTTACTGTTTGAAAGAGGGCGTTATTGTATGTGATTGCCGATAGTTCTGTCTGGAATGTTTTTGTTTTACCGTCTCTGAAGATGCAATACGCTGTCACTAAAAGCAATGATCTTCACAAATTTGAATGGAACGCATGGAGCGTTAATGAAATGGTGGTTACTTTAATGTGAAATAAAACATAACTTAGTTGCAGGCTGGAGTGGTTTTGTGTATGCCGGGGAGTGTGTTAACACCATAGCAAATTGCGTATTGAGAAATCGATGGATGGCATAAGTAACATAGCGCAGTATTAAAATAGATTTGTGGATGCAAGGAACCAGATTTTAAATTGTTTGATAAATTCAACCGAATCAATTAAGCTCGATCTTCAATTAATAGCTATGCTGGCAGGGAGAGAGTATTCTCGCCTTTCTGGGTTCAATTGGTCTATATATCCTGGGTAAGAGAAACGAAATTGATTCATGAATTTGTAATGAATTGCATGGAATGGAGATTCGATTTGATATAGCACAGTCAAGTTTTATAAATTCAGATTCAATTCAGAAAGAGGAATGTTGAATGAGAATTATGGATCGAGTCTTATTTCTGTTATGAATTGTATTGAGCGCTAGTGTAAAAATGGAATAAATGTGTTTTGACTCTACTGTCTGGAAGATCAGTTACATTTATTAATGATGTGTGTCATTACTGATATAGACAACGTTTAACTGATTTGTTATCGCGGTGGAAAAATCTGAGAATCATGAAGATTGAGTGCGGTTATGTTCAACTGCTGTAGTTCACAATGAGCCTGTAGCGATGTTATTGTTTGGATTCATTCTGTTATATTGTTTGGAGACCGGTAGCCATGACGTATTGACAGAGTGTAACCTATTGTTGTAGAAGGTAAAGGGATACCACTTCATTTTGACTCATAACCGATCCACATAAATGTACGCCCGCTAACACATCTCTGTTATATTTGAGTTCTGGAGCTATCATTCAAAGGGATTCATCCTTTGAAGAATTTCGTTACACAGATTGTGTGTCAAATTGAAACTGTTGAAACAAGGTTGCATTGTTTCATCAAGCTCTGATCATAAGAAATCTGCAACTCGAGAAGAGTTCCACACAATTTAAACAAATACATAAATTGATATTTTGTGCAGAAATGATATGCCATAAGGCACTCTCCATAATCTGAAGTCGCAATCCAGAGATTATTACAGGAAATCGAACAGGTATGTTATATTGGTGTTTGCATAAAGATGATGGGTGCATTGTTTATGGAGATTTTTTGAAAACAGTGAGATGTTTGAGATTTAAATCCAAAAGTAATGTGTTTAAAGTTAGTTGGCAAACGTATGGAAATAAATTATATAAGTTGTCAGATTGAATATAACAGTAAGGGCGCACTCTTTAATTGAACCCAGCATATGAGAATGTAATTGTAATGGTGGGACCGTTGAATGTTAATTGGATTGGGAATGAAAAAGGTGCATGTAAAATTCAAGCTTTGGTTATTGGATTGAGTAGTGTTTGTTACTCTTTTACATCAAAGTAGAAATTGAGATTGTATTGGGTTGAAAAGGAAACTTAAGTTGTTGAATTTTCCAGGAATTGAAAGATAAGCTTTTGTATATTTGTTGAGATTGCCAGTGGGTCAAATTGTTTTAAATTGGACGTTTTGATTGGGAATTTACTGAGATGTAATTTGTCATGAACAAACTTATGGAGATCCTGGGTATTGCAGACTAGCCCTGCATCACAATCCAATATCAATTAACTACCTTTGATTAAAACCTTCCAAAGCATTACATCTCCTTTCAGAATTATTTTGATTTCAACTTAAATTCTTTAAACTTACCATTGCACTCGATCATATCCACACATCGTCCTTTGGATCATCTTCATCGCAGCTCTCTGGCTCTACACAAAAACAGAGTTCTGTAAATTTCCACCAGATCAATTGTATTTCCACCATACATTTGATTCAAAACTTCTGGATTTAACTACAGGCTTTCACACGATTTCAATTAATCAAGCACCACAGTGTAAGTGAATTCAAAACTGTATTTCATTGATGTTTCCGCTGTGCTGTTATAATCAATAGCTGTGGATTGATTTAACTGATCTCAAACTATCCCATTTGACCAAGTTCAATGCAGATTCAACGTATTCATTTAATTTAGAAAATAACGCTGCTCATACCTGAAGTTTTCAACGTATTAAATTTCCAGCGCTGCTCAGATCTTCAAACTGCTATTTCAAAACTGCAATTGGATTTCTTTGAAGCTAAATTATACAGGATTTTAAATTGATTTAACCCAGAAAATTGACTCTCTTTTCTCACACAGGCATTCTGCACCAAAGTTTGAAAACGCTTCTCTACATTGATTTATCAATGTTGTACACAAAGAAAGATTGGATTCCAGCAAAACAAATGGATTGATTCCTTCCAAACATACCTTTCTCTGCTGAAATCAACTTCAATTGTATTAAATTCATCAACAAAATTTGTAATCGAACAAAATTTCTCAATCAATGCCACTAAAGGAATTGATTCCAGCAACATATAATTCAATACATCGATTCCAGCAACATATAATTCAATACATCTTCAAAGTTCAGAAATTAGCTTACTGTGTCCCTCAGACATCAGTAATTCCTGTAAAAACCAGATTCAGTATTGATTTCTTCAAATCGAATTTCAATAACCCTTTATGCAACGATTTCCATAACATATATATTTCCAGAGTTAAAAACAAGAATTGTGCCTCTTTCAACTAGTGATTACAAAAGTCGATTTACATCCAATTTTTTCTTATATAGAATCGATCCAAATTTGTGATTGATTTACCCAGTTTCACAATTAAATTTAATGCACCATCTTACACAGTGAAATCCACTTCTTCAAAGCTGGTATTAAAATATCAATTTGCACCGATCTTCGATTCAATCCCAATTACAGAAATTAAAGACCCAATTTCTAAATCCACCAATAAAGCTCTAAAACACACACTTATCATATTAAGAATGAAAATACTTACAAAATTTTCTTCCTGGCCAGATATTCAACATTTATGGCCCTTACAATTTGCCCAGAGGCTTATAGCCTTGGCTATTCAAACCCTGCTCTCAATCACTCTCACTCCGATCTCAACTATTCAAGTGTATTTTCCTCACAAAAACCAATCATATTTATACATAAATAATGAATTTAATTCACTCCAAAAATCTCTCCACCTAATCCTCAACTAAATCTATTTTAAATATATTTTAGGTGTGGACTCAACAAAGTCCCATACATAGAATTCCTACTCCCTAATTTTTCTCCTAATCTTTTTATCTCATATCCTTTTAATTAATAAAAGAATATTTACAAAATCCTCACTTTTATAATTTATCTCCTATTTTATTTAAAAATAACAAATTAATTAATAAAATAATAAAAAATGTCACACCCCCCTTTATTACATATTTACAAATGAAAAATGACCTTGATGCTCCTGCATCAGACTCCCAAGGTTGAAATTAAACATGATCGCCTGATCATGTGTTCAGATCTGTGTATTCCTGGATCCCATATCTTGTGCTGTAACTTTCCACTTGTCGCTGCTTCTATATGTTGTTCTTATCCAGGTCTCAACACTTTATGTTGCATTGCCCCATTGGTTGTGCTCTTGCAATCTTTTGGTGTCTTTCTCTTGTTGTCGCTCCTTTTCTTTCTTGCTACTATCTTTCTTTGAGACATTTTCATCATTAACCTCCTTATCAACTCAATTTCTTTGTCCAGTATATCCTCTGTCGTCTGATTGTTTCCATCTCTTGATTGCTGAACTCTCATTCTTTCTTGTTCTTCACTTGTTTAGATCGCTCCTTTCCACCCTTACTGTTGTTTTGCATATTTTCTGCTGCTACTACATTGTCTTTTAGAACAATTTCTTGCCCCTGTTTTCTGCATTTGTCAAATTCTTCTTGATTATTATTTATGACAACTATTTTTTCATCCTTCTTCAGCAGTCTCTCCTTAACATCCTTCAGTAGATGTTCTTCCTCTTCTTCTTCCATTGGGCTATCCAGTTGTGCCAAATATGTTCCAACGTTTGCAACAACATCTTCAATTATAAGACAATCATTATAATAAAAAATATAAGGTCTTTGTACCTCTTTTCCCTTTAGCAACACTTCAGTATGTTGCGTTGATTTCTCTTCTTCTGTCAGCATATCAGTATTCTGATCCAAACTCAAAGAACTCTTGAGACTGTCAGCTAGTCTCCCATTCTCATCATCTATTTCAATGATGTCTTCCAGCATTTGTCCATGGTAGTGAACTGATTCTTTCCCAGCCTCTTTATCATATTCTGATTTAAAACTTTCATCTTCTGGAAGGTACTCTTTCACATCTTTGACAGTTTTAAAAGACTGTCTATCCTCTTCCAAACCTGCAATCATACACAAATCATTAGTTTTAAAATCACAAGACCCTACGGTCTTATTTAATGCTTCAGTCATCAAGTCTTCTGGCTGCTTCGAATCATTCATATGATTCAACTCCTCTAGCTCTTCATCACTTTCAAAAAGTAATGGTCCACTTTCTGGTTCACATATCGAAACTTCAACATCTTCTTCAGCATCTTCCTTTTGCTGTAGCTCAATTATTTCAAGCTTCTCTATCCTTTGTTTGGCATCTATAACCTGTTCAAGTTCCCTTAGTTCCTTCATCAACTGCATATTCACCTGATGATTCCTCTTCTCTTGTAGCCTCTGCCACTTCACCTTCTTTCTCATGACATAACCATGCTTCTGGTCTACTTCATTTCTTTGCAAAATCTCCATTAACATCTCAAGAAGAACTATTATCTCAGCCTTCTCCCGCTCATATTCCTCTTTTCTTAACTGTCTTTGTATGCCATTTGCCTTGACATCCTTCTCCTTTTGTCCTCTGTTGTGGTCTCTTTCAAAACCTCTGTTACGACTGTCACTAGTCATCATCCTCTCCATCTCTATGAGTCCCTTACTCACTCAACTATGAGTTGCACTAAAGCCTCTATAACAGCAAGTCTTGTCCTGTCGTCACTTACCTCACCAAGCTCTCCTCACTCAGTATTTTGGCAAGCAATTGGTTCTCTATCTTTGGAACCTCCTTTGAGCACTTCTCTTTACTCTTTCTGGCTTCAACTCATCTGCATCTTCTAAGAACGAAATTTTCCTCCTTATCCAATCTCTTTTGGAATTCCTCAAGGTTCTGCCACATCTATGTTTTCACTTAGAAACTTTCACCAGCTTCCTTTATCTGTTATAAATTCTAACCACATTTCCTTTTGGGAGTTGCAATAATACTTCTGCTTCAATGCAAAGACTACAATAATCTATTCTTCAAATCCAAATAAAACCATATCATCTTACCTTCAAGATCTGGGTCTGATCTTGTCCTTCCATTCACCTGCACTTTTAAATGGACTGTCCTTCCCACTAGCTTTCAGCTGCTTCTTCAAACTCTGTTACTTCCAAAACTTACAAACATCCCTCTTACAGTTTAACTACTGCAATATTACTATAAAATTTCATTCATTTCATATCTGCTAATCATTAGACCAAACTGCATACCTTCAATTACCTTCAGAATCTCACCATTCCTGCAAATCTGTTTCAGCAAATCTTTATGCTTCCACTGCACAATTTCTCGATATTCAACTACTGTCAATCAGATTTTAAAATTTGATCCTTTCTTCCAATCTTCCGGCTTTGTCTGGGCAAAGCTTTAGTTATCAGCAACAATTCCTTCTTTGCTGAGTTTTTTTTCACACAGAGATCATTAACAATTTCTTTCATTACTATCCCTTAAGGTTTGATCTCCTTTGCTGAGATACTTCATTGTTGCAACCATCAATTCTCAATCTATTCCTTTGTCAGTGAAACTCAAATTGGAATTAAACAAACACAATACCTGCACGATTCTTCATTCATTTCAGCAATCTTGTTCGCTGCAATTGTGTACTACTGCATCTCAGATTCAGAATATGATCTTCCTTTTAGTATTCATCACACACTCAATAAAACACACTTCAGTTCTCAACAGAACTTTCCTGCACTTCATTCAAAAAAACAAACATCTTCAATTTCAACAGAGCCAAGCTCTGATACCAAAATTGATGCAGGTTACCCTGCAAAACCAAGAATCTTCACTTTTGTTGTGCATACAAGAATGCATCCCAACATTTACACCCAAACTAAGACTTCAAGTCCGGCAATTCCCATCTCTCAATGCAGAAGCTTATCAAAACATAATCAAATTCAATACCTCTCAATTTCCATTTAATCCCAACATTTACATATGAATTCAACTCTTCATAAAACCCACATGCCAATATAAAAACATGTTTTCAAAGTTAACGACAAATTACACCAATGCATATCGATTTTATGCCTCACAATATCAATGGATGCCACTACCTTGACAATCCAATATCAATTAACTACCTTTGATTCAAACCTTCCAAAGCATTACATTTCCTTTCGGAATTATTTGGATTTCAACTTAAATTCTTTAAACTTACCATTCCACTCGATCATATCCACACATCGTCCTTTGGATCATCTTCATCGCCGCTCTCTGGCTCTGCACAGAAACAGACTTCTGCAAATTTCCACCGGATCAATTGTATTTCCACCATACATTTGATTCAAAACTTCTGGATTTAACTATAGGCTTTCACACGATTTCAATCAATCAAGCACCACAGTGTAAGTGAATTCAAAACCGTATTTCATTGATGTTTCCGCTGCGCTGTTATAACCAATAGCTGTGGATTGATTTAATCCATCTCAAACCATCCCAATTGACCAAGTTCAATGCAGATTAAACGTATTCATTTAATTTAGAAAACAACGCTGCTCATACCTGAATTTTTCAACGTATTAAATTTCCAGTGCTGCTTAGATCTTCAAATGCTGTTTCAAAACTGCAATTGGATTGCTTTGAAGCTAAAATCCTCACTTTTATAATTTATCTCCTATTTTATTTAAAAATAACAAATTAATTAATAAAATAATAAAAAAATGTCACACCCCCCTTTATTACATATTTACAAATGAAAAATGGCCTTGATGCTCCTACATCAGAAACCGTATTTCATTGATGTTTCCGCTGCGCTGTTATAACCAGTAGCTGTGGATTGATTTAATCGATCTCAAACTATCCCAATTGACCAAGTTCAATACAGACTCAACATATTCATGTAATTTAGAAAACAACGCTGCTCATACCTGAAGTTTTCAACGTATTAAATTTCCAGCGCTGCTCAGATCTTCAAACTGTTGTTTCCAAACTGCAATTGGATTGCTTTGAAGCTAAATTATACAGGCTTTTAAATTGATTTAACCCAGAAAATTAACGCTCTTTTCTCACATGGGCATTCTACACCAAAGTTTGAAAACGCTTCTCTACATCGATTTATCAATGCTGTACACAAAGAAAGATTGGATTCCAGCAAAACGAATGGATTGCTTCCTTCCAAACATACCTTTCTCTGCTGAAATCGACTTCAATTGTATTAAATTCATCAACAACATTTGTAATCGAACAGAATTTCTCAATCGATGCCACTAAAGTAATTGATTCCAGCAACATATAATTCAATACATCGATTCCAGAAACATATAATTCAATACATCTTCATAGTTCAGAAATTATCTTACTGCATCCCTCAGACATCAATAATTCTTGTAAAAACCAGATTCAGTATTGATTTCTTCAAATTGAATTTCAATAACCCTTTATGCAACGATTTCCATAACATATATATTTCCAGAGTTAAAAACAAGAATTGTGCCTCTTTCAACTCGTGATTACAAAAGTCAATTTACATCCAATTTTTTCTTATATAGAATCGATCCAAATTTGTGATTGATTTACCCAGTTTCACAATTAAATTTAATGCACCATCTTACACAGTGAAATCGACTTCTTCAAAGCTGGTATTAAAATATCAATTTGCACCGAACTTCGATTCAATCCCAATTACAGAAATTAAACACCCAATTTCTAAATCCACCAATAAAGCTCTAAAACACACACTTATCATATTAATAATGAAAATACTTACAAACTTTTCTTCCTGGCCAGATATTCAACATTTATGGCCCTTACAATTTGCCCAAAGGCTTACAGCCTTGGCTGTTCAAACCCTGCTCTCAATCACTCTCACTCTGATCTCAACTATTCAAGTGTATTTTCCTCACAAAAACCACTCATATTTATACATAAATAATGAATTTAATTCACTCCAAAAATCTCTCCACCTAATCCTCAACTAAATCTATTTTAAATATATTTTAGGTGTGGACTCAACAAAGTCCCATACATAGAATTCCTACTCCCTAATTTTGCTCCTAATATATTTCTCTCATATCCTTTTAATTAATAAAAGAATATTTACAAAATCCTCACTTTTATAATTTATCTCCTATTTTATTTAAAAATAACAAATTAATTAATAAAATAATAAAAAATCTCACACCCCCCTTTATTACATATTTACAAATGAAAAATGGCCTTGATGCTCCTGCATCAACCTCTCTAAACATGACAACAATATGTGTCTCTTCTTTTCGATTCCTTTTCTTAATCTATTTAAGTTTCACTTTGCGACCCATTAATGTTGTCTCTCTTTTTTCTGATCACTACTTTCCTTCTTGCATGTAGCTTCCTACCATATCGCCCCTAGAGAAAAATATGATTTTCAATATGTTCCGTGTAAGACACAATCTTTGTTAAATTCACTTAAATAAAAAAAAAAAAAAAAATTAACCCAAAACACGATCATACTTGAGAAACTAGAAAATATTATAGACAAATAAACCTTGACAAAACCCTAAACTCACTTTCGAATAAAAACCCCTTTTTCATTTTAGTTCTCTTTTATTAAAAAAAAAAAAACAAAACCACAATATGCTCAAACAAGCTTCTAGACAAATATCTCCTTGAAGTAATATAGGGCTTCACACTCTATGAATCTCTTTTATTTTCTTCCCATAAAAACCTTTTTAAAAACTCGTTCAAACATTTAATATTTATCAAGCTTTAACAAAACTTCTTTCAAAACACATGCATAACTCCCTTTTTGGACTTTTCATACTTATTCCCGATAAATATAGGGAACCTTTCTTTTTAGTTTTAGAACCCCTTCAAACATTCGAATACATTGAAAAAAAAACTTGTCTTCGCGTAGGCCGTTCATTGTATGGCCAGACTAATGCTCTTCATTATAAGCAGTGTCTCATTTCTAACGCACCACCCGAAAAGGACCACCGTGTTACTTTGCTAACGCATCTCTCACAGGTGGTCTAGCGTTATAACCCGTGTAGTACTTTTTACTGTGCATTACTGTGGCGCATGCCAAACACAAATACAAATTTTTCTCTTTGCACACAGACTGCAGCTGCGGACCTTAGCTTTCCCTCATAGCTTTAGCTTTGATACTAATTTGATGGAAACATAAAGGAAGATAACCCAACATAAACATGGTTACAAACTAAAATATTTCTATTAGTCAATCTTTCTCACATATACAATTACTAAGTACCCAGTTGCTGCTCTCGGCTCTTCTAGTCTCATACATCTCACAATGACCCAACAACAAATATATAAAATCTTAATATATATAAAATCGTAAGTTATTAAACATAGAAGTATGTTGTCTTAACTCAACTCCAGCTACACTTGTCCAAACAAATTCATACTAAATTGGACTTTCACAGAGAACTAATTCACACATACTCAAATTAAAACACATTCTATATACACATTCTTAATATAGAGTGCACTAACAGAAGTAATTTTCTATTTCCAACCAACGATGAACAAGTGTTGGAGGAAAAATAACGTCAAAACTGCTTATCATGAGTATTATATTACATTGTTTCTCATCCTCTTTGAAATGTCTTAACAAATAGTTTGAATAGTGATATAAAATCATTAAATGTATTTGAGGAAATTATATTTGATTATATTCAAATAACTTTATACTTGGGTATTTTATTACTATTATTACTATTTTTAATTAATATATATATATAGTAGTATTAAATCTTTATATATAAAAAAGAATAATATTAAGTGTTTATATATGTAATTATTGTTTTAATTAGATAAAAATAAAAATATTTGTATATAAAGATATTTATGAAACTTATATAAATATAAATAATATTATTAAAAATAGTATAATTTTAAATTTATCAAACATAAAGAATTAAATTTTTGGAGGTATAAATTTTCTTTTTACCTATATACCTAAAACAAATTTATATCTTAAAAGCTTTTATCCCTTTTATCATTTAGTAAATTTTGTGCTCAAATGGAATCTTTTTCTTATATAAATATTTTTCCTATATAATTAATTTAAAGTCATCAAGTAATTCATATGTGTTAATAGAATAATATTCCTATTGTTCTAATTTTTTCATATGTTAAATTGATTATTAAATTTAAAACAAAGATTGGATAGGTTAGAAAGTTTATTTGGAAAAAAATATTATAATTTTCATTTAAGATTTATTATTAGTTTAATTACTAAAAAAGTATTATTATTATTATTTTTATTTTTATTTATTAATTATTAAGAAGTGTATTATTAATTTGCAAGACACAAAGTAACTTAGGCAATTTTTTTATTATTAAATATAATACATGGCTTAAACAATATAATCATTTTTAATAAAATTGAGAAAATAAAATTAAAAATCATTTACATAATAATTCATAAATAATTCAAGATTAATATTCAAAATATAAGATATGGATATTCATAAATTGAAAAATGTTATTAAATTCATTAATTCCACATTATCAAATAAAAATTCTAATTAAAAACTAGTTAAAAACTAGTTAAATTACTGTCTTTAGTATACACATAATTACTTCAACATTTATATATTCAATTATAATTATTCATAAATTTCTATATAATTATTTCAACTCACAATTACTTACATATAGTTATATTTAAATTCTTAAATCCCTTATTAAACATATTTTTTAACTAAATTATACCAAATTTATCTATTTATATATGATTATTTATAACTAGCACAATTACATTACTAAATGTGATCAATATATGTTGGATCTGTATTATTTTCAAATTCCGGGTAGTGTATCTATATAGTAGAAAATGGTGCCAATTTCCATATATCGACCACATTTACTAATGTGATTGTGCTAGTTGATGGTTGGCATGCATAGGAAGGATTAGTTGACCATGATTGACCGTCGTTGATTATGGCTAAATATGTTCACGCTATGGTCGAAGAAGTTTTATTATGGTCAACATATGGTTGATAATGGATAACCATTTTTTTCCCACATCTAACCATAGTTGACCATGATGAATTATGATTGACCAAGGTTATACATGTTTGATCATTATTGATGATGTTTCACCATGCCTAACTATGGTTGGGCATGATTACTAGAGTTTGACCATGTTGAGTATGGGTAAACATGGTTTGCCAAATGTGACCATGCTTTACCATATTTTTCTATGATAGATTATGGTTGTTCATGTTGATAATGGATCAACATTATTTACCACATTCAACCACAGTAACTTTGGCTAACCACGGTGAGATTAGTTGACCATATTGACCTATAGTTTATTATAGTTGACCATGATGATCTATTGATGACTATCTTGACCAACAGTTAACCTTGTTGACCATGGTAGCATACAATTAACTATGGATGTCTAAACTTAAAAATTAACGATATGAGTTCAAGCTAACTAACATGGTGACCATGGTTCACCATGGTTAAATTTGTTGACCATGTTGCATTTGGTTAACCATGTTAGAGATGTTAACCATGTTTACTTTGGTTGGCTATGCTCTATTATTCTAACCATGGTTGACCATGTCGAGCATTAGAGAATTTTTGAGGTCTAAAATGGGTCTTAAAAGAAAAATGTACAACCAAAATCAACTTTATAATAACCAATAGGATTCAACATGATGATGTCAATCATGGGGGATGATTCAACACTTTTCAAGTGAATATATATATATATATATATATATATATATATATATATATATATATATATATATATATATATATATATATATAATATTGGGTATATAAATAATGATTGTTTTCACTAAATAAAAATAAAAATACTTATATATAAAGATATTTATGAAACTTATATAAATATAAATAATATTATTAAAAATAAGTATAATTTTAAATTTATTAAGCATGGAAAAGAATTAAATTTTTGGAGGTATAATTTTTTTTTTTAACTTTTGTACCTAAAACATATTTGCATCCTAAAAGCTTTTATCCCTTTTATCGTTTAGTAAATTTTGTCCTTAAATGGAATCTTTTTCTTTTTCTTATATAATTAATTTAAAGTCATGAAATAATTGATATGTGTTTTTTTTTTTTTTTTCTGAATAAGACTAATTCTATTAAGAAAAAACATATGGTACAATCATAGCTTGCAGAGAAGCGAAGCTAAAGAGCAAGGGAGCCGGAAATGATATAGTATCAACCTCGGTCCCATAGAGCAACCATGGCATAAGCAAAAAGGTGAAAAAGAGAACACAAAAGAACTAGCTAGACTACCCAGCATGGGCTGAGTCTCCCAATCGACATTTTTTTCCCTTTCTTTCTACTGACTTTGACCCAACCATTGTGATCTGGCTGGACCAGAACCACTTGCAGACAATTCTGTGCTAAAGGAGGAGTTTCCTTGTCTGAATCGGAAGAAGAAGTCTCATGCGAGCATTTCTGCGTGATGGGAGGTGCAGAAGGATCCTCAGGGTAGGCTAAGGGCGAGTCCTTCGAATGCTCTAAATGCTCCTCTTCCACTTCAATGTCCTCATCAGAGCTAAAGGTCTCTAAGTCATCCATAGGGGGTCTATCACAAGGCTTCCAGCTCTTGGACTTGGATTTGCGATAGATATTCTTCTTTTTGTTATGTGTTAATAGAGTAATAATTTAATTTTTTCATATGTTAAATTGATTATTAAATTTAAAACAAGGACTGGATGGTTTAAAAAGTTTATTTGGAAAAAAATATTATAATTTTTACTTAAGATCGGATAGGCCTGAAAGTTTATTTGGAAAAAATTATTATAATTTTTACTTAAATTTTATTATTAGTTTAATTGTTAAAAAAAGTATTATTAATTTTTTTATTAATTATGTTATTAAAATGTGTATTATTAATTTGTAGGACAACAAAGTAACTAGACAAATACAAATTGTATTAAATATAATACATGGCTTAAACAATATAATCATTTTTAATAAAATTGAGAAAATAAAATTAAACATCATTTACATAATAATTCATAAATGATTCAAAATTAATATTCAAAATATAAGATATAGATATTCATAGATTGCAAAATGTTATTAAAATCATTAATTCCACATTATCAAATAAAAATTTCTAATTAAAAACGAGTTAAATTACTCTCTTTCGTATACACATAATTACTTCAACATTTATATATTCAATTTTAATTATTCATAAAGTTTTATATAATTATTTCAACTCACAATTACTTATATATAGTTATATTTAAATTCTTAAATCCCTTATTAAACATACTTTTTAACTAAATTATATTAAATTTATCTATTTATATATGATTATTTGTAATTAGCACAATTACATTAGTAAATGTGATCAATATATGTCGATATGTATTATTTTCAAATTCTAAGTGGTGTATATATATTAGAGAATGGTGCCAATTTCCATATATCAACCACATTTACTAATGTGATTGTGCTAGTTGATGGTTGGCATGCATAGGAAGGATTAGTAGACTATGATTGACTGTGGTTGATTATGGCTAAATATGTTCACGCTATGGTCGAATAAGTTTTTTTATGGCCAACATATGGTTGATAATGGATAACCATTGTTTTTCCACATCTAACCATAGTTGACCATGATAAATTATGATTGACCAAGGTTATACATGTTTGATCATTATTGATGATGTTTCACCATGCCTAACTATGGTTGGGCATGATGACTAGAGTTTGACCATGTTGAGTATGGGTGAACATGGTTTGTCAAATGTGACCATGGTTTAACATATTTTTCTATAATAGATTATGGTTTTTCATGTTGATAATGGATGAAAATTATTGACCACATTCAACCACAGTAACCTTGGCTAACCACGGTGAGATTTGTTAACCATCTTGACCTATAGTTTAATATAGTTGACCATGATGATCTATTGATGACTATCTTGACCAACAGTTAACCTTGGTGACCATGGTAGCATACAATTAACTATGGATGACTAAAATTATAAATTAACCATATGAGTTCAAGCTAACAATTAGTTGAACATGGTGCCCATGGTTAAATCGGTTGACCATGTTGGATTTGGTTAACCATATTAGAGATGTTAACCATGCTTACCTTGGTTGGCCATCCTTTATTATTCTAACCATGGTTGACCATGTCGAGCATTAGAGAAATTTTGAGGTCTAAAATGGGTCTCAAAAGAAAAATGTACAACCAAAATCAACTTTATAATAACCAATAGGATTCAACATGATGATGTCAATCGTGGGGGATAATTCAACACTTTTCGAGTAAAAAGGTAATATATATATTTATATATATATATATATATATATATATATATATATATATATATATATATATATTCAACTCATATTTACAGCTTATCTCCCTATGGTTTGACTCAAATTTCTAGCGAAGGTGCTCATTGAATGCCAAATTTAATTCCTCATCCAAAGATTACCCATATTGCATACTTTTGATGTACCCTACTACATGAAAAATGAGAAATACATGAAAAAACATGATTTCAATAATGTTTTTCCTATATTTCTCATATTCTGTATAGCAAGGTCCATCAAAAGTATGGAACATGGGTACTTCTTGGATGAAAAATGAAATTTTGTATCCAAAGGTTGCTTCCACTCAAAATTTGAGTGAAATTGTAGAAAGATAAGTTTAAAATACAAGTTGAAAAAGTTTTTTTTTTTCATTTTTCCCTCTAAAATTTGTTGATGTAATCTAATCTTATTTTATTATTTCCTCTATTATTTTATAATATTCCTTAGAAGGCCCATTTTAGACCTCAAAATTTTTCTAATGCAGGGATGAGCATGGGTTAATAATGGTTTTCCAAGGTTGATTATGATTTACCATAGATGACCATGATTGATCACAGTTGGTCGTGGTTGACTATAGTTGACTATGGAAAACTAAGTTTGACTATGGTTAAATTTGGCTAAAAATGTTTGACTACAATGATAATTTTTAACCATTTTTTACAATGGTCAAGTTTATTTAAACATGTTAGACCATTGTTGAGATTAGTCAAACATGGTGAATTATGGTTAACCATGGCTGGCAACGATTAGCAATGCTTGACCATATTAACAATTTTTACCATGTTTGAAAATTGTTGAGTTTATATGATCATGTTTGATCATGGTTGAGCTTGGTTGAACATGGTTGACTTTGCTTAACAAGTGATCAACTATTGGTGTATATGGTTGATATGGGTTGTTAATGTTTACCTATATATAATTATAGTAGACCATGGTTAATCGTGATGTCATTTTTTACCATGAGGAACCATTGTTGAGCATGTTCAAGCATGTCCATGGTCAACCATGATTAACCATCTTGACCATAAAGAGCATCACTAAACATCGTTTGACCATGTTTTACCTTAGCTCCCCATGGCTTCCCAAATTTTTTATAGTTGTCTTCTTTACCATGAATGAACATGGTTGATTGTGTTTGAACATGGTAAACCAAGGGTTAATCATGGTTGGCTTATTTAAACATTGTTGATTATGGTTTTTTCATCACATTATGATGTCTAATTGTGATGACATCTGTGGATCATCACATTGAAACATAATATGTTGTTTGTCATAGAGTGACAACATTTGTTATTCATCACTTTCCAATGTTATGTGTAAGTTTGTTACACTACAACAACATTTGTTCTTCAGCACATTGCAATTTTTTTATTGTTCATCACATTGCAACACCATTTTTTGTTTATCACATTATGACACCACTTATTTTTTATCACATTAAAACATCATTTATTTTTCAGCACATCGTGGCATTATTTTTCTTGTCTAGGTGTCTTTTCATTTTTTTACCCATATTGACTTTGGTTAATTAGGATTGAACATGGTTGACTATGGTTGACCATGGATGACAATGATAACAATGTTTGACCACATTATAATTTTTTACTGTATTTGACTATGATTGAGTTTATTTGACCATGTTTAACCATGGATGATCTTGATCAAACATGGTTTACTTTGGTTAACGTGTATACCTAGTTGATTAAGGTTGTTTACATTATCCTACAGATGATTGTGGTTGACCATGGTTGACCTTGATGTCCATGTTGACTTTGATTGACCATTGTTTATCATGGTGTGCATGGTTGACCACAATTAACCACGTTGACAACAAAAAGCATTATTGAACATGGTTTGACCATGTTTAACTTTAGTTGACCATGGGTTCCCAAGTTTTCCATCATTGATTATGCTTTATCATGGATTACCATGTTTAACCATAGTAAATCAAGGGCTAATCATGATTGAATTAAACCTGATTAACAATGGTTTTTTCAGTCACATTGTGATGTCGAATTGTGATAATATTTGTGAACCATAACATTATTACATAATTTGTTGTTCATCAGACAATAACAACCATATTTTTTATCACTTTATAATATCATTTATTTTTGCGATATTGCTTATAAATCATCACATTCGATAAGTAACAAACTTTGTAATATCATTTGTTTTTGCCCTATTGCTTATAAATCATCACATTCGATAAGTAACAAAATAAATTAATCATTTACATAAACATCATTATTACATTCGAACTATTATATATGTAAAATACATCATAGCAATATATCAAAATATTTAATTCCACGTAATCAAATCATTTTTTCTAATTAAAAAATGAGTTAAACTACCTTCTTTCAATAAAAAAAACAATCTATATACATAATTACGTTAACTTTTATATATACCATTAAATTATATATAAACCCTATACAATTACTTCAACGTGTAATTACTTATAAATATAAATATAGTTATATGGAAATCCAAAAATCCCTTATCAAACGCACTTATGTAATAAATTATATCAAACATCGAATATTATCTATTCATAAATATATTCCCATACAATAACTTATCAAACATCGAATATTATCTATTCATAAATATATTCCCATACAATAACTTCAACTCATAATTACTTAGAGTTGTGTATATCCATAAATCCCTTATTAAGCGCACTTATCGGTTAATCGAATATTATTGTGATAATTATTGTGGCCTACAATAGCTAAGGGATTTGTTTGGTTACAGATACTAGAATGCCAAGAACCCGGCAACGCTGCCATTCTCAATTCTATGTAATTGACTGTGAAACTCTTTAAACTTTTAGCTGGATTTGTAAAGCAAATTTTTAGTGTTCTTAATTCGATTTAATGATGTATATTTGAATTTTCAACTTTGCATTTGTAAATCATCTCCTTTTTGTAGATATTATTTTTTTGGTACGGAGATATTTCAACTGTGAATTTTAATGTTTTTTTCTTAATTAGATTTAATAATCTATATTTGAATTTTCAACTTCATATATTGTTTTAATTCGATTTAATGATGTATATTTGAATTTTCAACTCTATATATTGTTTTTAATTTTTGGGCTTCATATTTTCCTATTAACAAAGACTTATTTATCCCGCATTTAATTGTTCTCATATTTGAACTATGAATTTTAATGTTTTTTCTTAATTATATTTAATAATGTACATTTGAATTTTCAACTGTATATATTGTTTTTAATTTTTGGGCTTCATATTTTCTTATTAACAAAGACTTACTTATCCGGTATTTAATTGTTTTAATTATAATTATTCGAAAGAGAATTAATAATAGAAGAATAGGAATGAAGTTATTTACTTTATAAATATATAATTATGATTAGTGTAAGTATTAAATTTAGCTAAAAGCATTATCAAATTAATTTTTTTTTCTTTCATCTTATTTTATGAATATTACATTATTTTTATTAAAAGAGAACAGAAAAATGGTTTTTTTTAATAAATAAAGTTAAAATAGGATTAGTTTAACTTATAAATAAATTTCACTACATTTTTCTAGTTAATTTTACTCAAATCTGATATAGATTTTTAAAAATTTGAATTTAAATTGTTTAATCTACATAATTCTAGTGCCTCTTAGTGAATCCATTTATACTTTCAAAAATGTTTTTTAAACAACAAAAAATCTTGAAATTGTATTGCCAGATTTTAATAATGAATTCTAGTGAAAAAGACTATTTGGTCTATAAATTAAATTAAACCATTATAATAGTCCATAAAATCTTAGCTAAAGAGTAACAAAACGTATTATTAAGACATCCATTACAAGTTCAATTCCCCTCCCTAATCTAAATAATATATTTAAACATAATAATAAATATATAATACTACCAAACTTAAAAACTAAAAAATAAATCTTAATAATATAAATAAAATAAATAAATAAATTATATAATAAACAATCCTTCCTTCGCAAATCATAAACAATCCTTACTTCACACTTTTACATATATTAAAAAGGGGTTACAATTACATATGAGCTTTGCTTTCCGTTCCCTTAAGAGATTTAAGGGAGATCAAGTATTTTTTTTTCTCCTCTCAAACACAAGCAGATAAACGTTGTACAGTAATTAGTAAATTAAATAGTTGACTTACAAGTAAATAGATGCTATGAAATTAGTAGATTAAATAGTTGACTTACAACTAAATAGATGCTATGAAATTAGAACGAGGCATTAAAACTATGTCAGGAATCTAACGTTAGTTTTAATTGTATATTCCTATTATTTAAAGGTCAACTGTATCTCGAAACCCTGAGCTTAAAGCGAACCTTGTAACTTTATTGTAAATTTCCCTTTTAACTATTGTAAATTTCGGTTGTAGGACTAGCTGGCAGAAAGTCGAGCATTTAATTTCTGCCTCCGATGATCCCATTCTACTATCCCGTTAAGGCTGCCCCCTCCTCCTCGATGGCTACATTATCCTATTCATGGGGTGATAAATATATCCCCTTGAAAGATTCTCCAGTGAGTCTGCATGTAGAGGGATAGACTTTGGGCATTGTTTTTCTTCACAACTCTCCCATGTGGGGGATGTGGAAGCTGAATTAACGCCTCTTGTTCGCGCATGGCTATCTTATCTGTTGATAATATCCATAACTGCTCTGTATGTTGTTGTGTGCCTATAGTTCAGGGAACCCTTTTCCATGTAAATTGTCAGCCTCTGGTTTCACTGCTCTTGCCTGCTGCAGATGGGCATTCCATAGTTAGGGTTACCAGTTAATAATACGATCGAAAATAATGAGAAGTCCCATAACGAACGTATGATCGACTCCAGGCTGCACAACAAGGTTTATTACATCGTCTCCCAACATGATCCCTCTCGTCGCTCGTTTTCTTGTTGCCTGCGCGACGGAATTAATGATTCAGTGAATAGTTTTGGTCATCTAATTTATCAAATACTATTCTGCAAATTTGATGGTCACCAGCAAAGCAAAGTAAATTGTTTGATTTCGCTCTATAATTCCAAAATATTCAAAAATCAACAATTCCAAGAACTTATTATAACATAAAATCAAAACAAAGTGATATATATATATATATATATATATATATATATATATATATATATATATATATATATATATATATATATATATTATTTTTTTCTAAAATAAATAGTGAAACTATATCATAGTCATGTTTAAAAATAATAACCTAATAAAACATAGAATTGAATAATAACTTTACATCTAAGAATACTTTAATAGTGATCACAATCTATTCACCTACTTCATTAGGTGGAAGTCTAAAAAACCCAGAGAATAACTCTAAAATTTCAGTAAGATTATGAAAAATTCCTAGAAAGATTTTTGAAAATCTGGTTTACATTTGTTCAGTGTTTTGGGTGCCCTAAAGGTTTTCGATGGTACTGAATCCATTTCCACCATGAAAAATGCGATTCAAATACTCCAACTACCTGATTTTTTGAATTTTTTTTACCAAATTATAACAAAAAAACTGACTTACCAAACTATTCTATTGCATCCATAGACAACTCCCTTTACTAGCAATCACAATCTATTCAAAAACCCTATAGACATAATTATATTAGAGGAGAGCGAACCCAAACCTCAACGATACTTTCTCCAGAGGTGTCGAATACTGTAAATGAGGACCTTCGGTCGTAGAGAGATCCCTCGATTTCATAGTCGAAAACATTCGTATTCTTTTTCTCTGTTGAGTGTAGCACTACCTTGGCAGAGGGTTTGCTTGAGAAGAATGTCGACGACGTCTTTGTAACGGTAAATTCTGGCTTAATGCCAGAGCCATAACAGTTTCCTCTAAATGCTTCCCATTGGTTATTAACGGTCAATCTCTTCTCAACAAACAACACGATCAATTTTCAGGTCAACATTGGCAAATCTACAAAATGTGTTCAATTTATCAGAATTCATCAAAACAAATGAAAAAGTACCTTGTGGCGGATAGTGAGAAGAACGTTCCCCACAGCATTCATAAGAAAGAGTTGGTGTTTGGCATCATACGAGTAATTATCGACTCTGAAGGCCAGATTTCCTGATGAATCAAGGATTCTGAAACCTTTGGTGTTGGAGATTAGGGATCTCTTCCAAACTGTGAATGTGGCTGGACACAGAGAGGTAGAACGAGAGGAAGAACTCTCTGCACAATATTTATCAGGGTCACTGCTGGAAACTGAATATTCACCGGAGGATGAGATACGAGGATGCACTTGGGGCATTCTTCCGTTGGTTAAATCATCCATGCAGGAGACTGAAGGGCAGACGGGAGCCACTTCAAGCTGGATTGAACTTACAAAGCTTATAATGCACCATTTCGGAAGTCAACGTGTATCTCAGATTCTTCAGATCTTTATCCAGCTAGACCAACATGGAATCCGCATGTGCAATGTTCCTCAGTTCATTTTCTTCGTAACAGTGATTAGTTATTCCCTTAACAATGCCACGTTTAAATAACAGATACTAAGAATATCTTACACCCATCAATTTGGAGTAAAAGCAGGCAAGAGGATCCAATGCAGTGCATGCCAGCCATTAATGGAAATCGGTGCTTGCCTTAAATAAGCTCGTTTCCCCTTTATAAGGTCCTTCTGGAGTGATGTGACACGAGACCGGAATACCAAAAGACTAGGTACATCCATTGTATTAGAAAACATTTTAATTCCAGTCAAAAAAGCGCAAAATTGGTGGTCAAAAGTTGAAGTGATGAAGTACTTGCAACTTGCGGTAAAAATGTCAATCAATGGAGCAACGACACCTCCAAATTGTCCATGCTTTTGCTAGAGGTGCCATTATAAGACCCTTTGTTTGTTAAATTTAGGGAAGCATACATACTCTATCCACTATGGTTTTGAACCCATGACTTCTTAAGAGTAAACACATGCTCTTAACCATTGGTGTATAAGACTTCCTTGAAATGAGACTTTCTTGTTTATGGTACAAGGGACCAAATTGGTGTATGAGACTTCCTTGTCCAAATAGGTGTATGAGACTTCCTTGTTTGTGGGACAAGGGACCAAATTGGTGTATGAGACTCCATTGTTTGTGGGACAAGGGACAAGAACCCTTGTTTGCTAAATTTAGGGAAGCATACATACTCTACCCCTTATGGTTTTGAACCCATAACCTCTTAAAAAAAAATACATCCTCTTAACCATTAGGACCGCTCAAGCTTTATATGTATATGTATAAGTAATTAATTAAAAATATATATATTAACATTTTTAATAGTTATTGTGAAAATGTTAATATTATTAGTTTTCAACATTTTAATTTAGTTTTCAATAATAATGGGTAGATGGTAGGGGTTTGACCTCTATAATTTTTCTAAAAATATTCTTAAATCCATATATATTGATAGGTGTGTTTATTTTGAAATAGAGCTTTCAACATTTTAATTTAATTATCAATAATAATTAGGTAGATGGTAGGGGTTTGATCTCCATGAAATTTTTAAAAATATTCTTAGTAGTATTTAAAAATAGAAGGTTAAGATTTATTTTCAAAGTAGTTATGTCCTTTTTGACCTTTTAATATAATTGACTGATTAACAAAATGTCTTATGAACAAATGTCATATGAGTTGTGTTTTTTTGGGCATATGGTATTAATAAATCATGGTATTGTCCCATGGTATTATAACAAAATCTATTTATAAATTAAGAATTGTATGGTAAAGTGAGGGTGTGTCTCCATGGTTAAGAATCTTGTTACATGATTTTTTCTAAATGCACTTATGTTTAATTTATATACTATTTCATTTCATAACTAATAATAATAATATGAATATTTCGAAAAGCTAAATTCATTTAAGGATCACGACTATTCCGAAGGTTGAGCTAGACTAAAAAAAGATTGACCTAACTTGACCTTGCAACCTCTGCTCTGTGGCCATTGTCGGCGACGGTTCTAACTGTGTTCTCAGCAGGCCCCATGGCAGTGCCAGCTGGTGGCTAGTCGGCCCCCTCCATCTGTGACCTGGTAGCAATCCGCCCAAACAAGAATGGAACTTCATTCTTCACAAGACTAACCTCCTCTTAAACCTTCACCCTCCTAGAATAGGGCACTGCTTCGATCAATAATCAACAGGGAAATGGTAAAGCGACAATGGAAACACCCTCAAAGGATAACACCTCAGACAACCAAAAAAAATTGGCACCTTGCACGACACTCAATGTGGAGGAAGGTCTAACAGTGGAAGAAAAGGAAAAGGATAGAACAAAGAAGAAAAGGAAAAGGATAGAACAAAGAACAAAAACACTTGCAACCCAAAAGCCAATAAGACTCCAGAACTGACCATCCAAGATCCAAATGTGGTTGTCTACAAGGAATACATGCAAGAACATGCAGTAATCTATAAATTCATGGGAATTTTGCCAATGGAGAAATATCTTAATGGATGTATTTAATCGAAATGGAGAACAAAGAGAGAAATCCACCTGCAATTGGGTTCTAAGGGATTCTTCACAATCCTTTTCAATCTTTTAGAAGACATAGAAATGGTCTTTGAAGGAGGACCTTACTTCAACTCTACTGGTCTCGACATGAGGTTCTGTGATCTAAGGCTCAGTATTTAGCTCAAAATTGAAATTGATCAGAAATGCTTAAGAACTGAATGTATGGATAGAGCTCGTCTCTGGGATTCCAACGCAATGTGTTTCATCAAATTCCAAGTTCGTATGAGGGAGTTGTAGCCCGTTGTTTGTTTTCCCAAACAGGCAAAAAAATTAGCATAACAGGTACAAGGATGATGTGGCAGTCTAGTTAGCTTCACAGGGAATATTCTCTAGAAACAACCAATGACACTGTGCCAAGTGGCACAATGGATTCGTCAATGTTGAATAGGAAGGGAAATTTTTTTATCCTAAGTCTAAGGGTAAATTTTTATTATTAATGGTGCAGATTGTTATTCTTAATTGGTGAATTTTTCGGCCAATGGGGATAGGCCATGTGGCGCAGCCAAGAGCTGCCATGTGCCTCTTCCCTATGGCCTTGAAGTTTGGCAAGTGAATTATTATGTCAATGTCTGAATGGTATATTTGGTTGGGCGCATATGTAATATTTTATTGCAAAGTCGGATTATGCCAAGGTTTGAATGTTATGGACGGTGTGTACTATATATATATATATATATATATATATATATAATTTGAGTACTTTGATTATATATATATATATCTGTGTGTGTGTGTGTGTGTGTGTGTGTGTGTGTGTTTTAAAACATGCAATGATTAAACCAAAAACATGCGCAGAGGGCAGAGATCGGAGTTCGACCCCGCGACCTCCCCTCATCACCGTGCCCTTCTACAAATGGACTACTCCTTTGAGCCTTGAAAGGTTTTCCATCGCAACCATATTTTAAATTGCAGTCCACGCCAAATGGACGGAGGAGGGGTCCAACCCTGTGGGCCAACCCCCTATCCCATGCAATGAACGCCATATAACCCAGTGCCAGAGCCAACGACTAAGCACGATTAGCGCAGGTCATTAAGTTAATTAAATGCAGTTATATTAATTTACACAGAGATTAAAGTGGTAGAATATTTGGCGGAGGCGCATTTTTAGGCGGTTTTCTAATTTTAGTTGTGCTAACTGGCAGAATTTATGAATTTAGAGGAGAAATAGTAGGAAATATTGTTTTTTCCATAATTGAGGCATTTTTCGACCAAAATGAGCTTAGAAAGAGTCATTTCTGGTATATCTTGATGTTTTGGAGCCATTGGAGCATGTTACAGAGGCAACAGGAGACTATAAACAATAATTTTTCTCATTTTAAGCTAACACAAAGGCCCACACTATGAAGCTGGACAAAGGATATGTACTACAGGAGGGGTGAAATCCTTCATCAAAAACTTGTGTATTGAGCTCTGTTATTTGTGCTTGTTGTGTTTTTATATGTTGTTGTTTAGAATTAAGTTTCTATGATTTTAAGTTCATTCTAAACACTAAATTTCAGCAAGTTTTAATGAATTGGCACACATAAACTCATAGATAAACTCTTTTTTGGTAAGAAAACCAAAGCAATGTTATTTTAAATCTGAATCTGGGATTAGCATAGAATTAACTAACAATCAATTTCAGATCATGTTGGTATCAAAGCACAAGGTTGTTTGCTTTCTTTTCTTGAAGGGTTTTAATAGTTGCAATTTTTGTGATGCTTACAAGGTTGAAGTTGCAGAGAGGAGAAGGGAAGCTATTGGTAGCTAGTCCTCAGATTAGGACAAGAAGGAAGAGAGTTGAGAAAGAATCATTCTCACCCAAAGAACCACTCAAAGCAGCACCCGAAGCACCTCAATTTCTATCCTCATCAGTTGAGATTGAAGAGGTACAAATTACACAAGAAGTTGAAGTGATAGAAGAGGTACAAGCTACAGAGGTTGAGCTTGAATCCAAAGCCATTATGTCAGGCTATGAAGAGACTCATGAACATTTTGAAGAAGAGGATGCTAAGAGAAACTTCAAAGAGATGCAAAGAATGGTTAAAATCATGTATGAATCTTTCATGGAAGAAAGAGCTGGAGAAGGTTCAAAACCTCCACATGGAGAAGGATCTTAAAACAATAAGAAGGATGAAGAGAAGAGCTAAAAAGGTAGTGGAGGAAAGCCGCCTCCATCTCCACAATCCTCATCTTTATCATCTTCATCAGCATCTTCATCTTCCACATCCACCACAAAAACTCATACCCACACCCATTCCAAGATCCAAAATGGAAAGACTCCATTACTCAAGTTGGACATAAAGTTTGAAATTCCCATATACAATGGAGAGGTTAATGCAGAGAAGTTATACAATTGGAAGTATACTACAAAATTTGGAATCTACAAGAGGATGACATAAAGGTCCAGTTGCCTTCATTAAGGCTAGAAGGAGAAGCACTAGTTTGGTGGGAGGCCAAGACTCAAGAGGAAATTTGAATCCATGGTAAGATTTCCATTTCTTGGGTTTAATTCATTTCTTCCATTAAAAGATATTTTTTTCCATTAGCCTATATGCAAAAAGCAATTATGGGTTGGTAAAACTTTAGGCAACTCAAAATCCAATATGTTCAAGAGTACACTTAGGAGTTTAGAAAGAGGGATTTGTTGTTAGGAGTAAACTTGATTTCAGAAGACACACTCTTGAAATATATTGGAGGTTTACATTCCTATTTGAAACATACCATCCTTATGTTTAACCCAAACAACTTAGATGAAGTATTTGTGCAAGCCACACATCTTAAAGCAAGGGGAAATAACATTCAGGAAAAGGGTAGTATGAAGAAGCCATTCAAGGGTAAGGGCAAAGAGAAGGGAGGAAAATGGAAGGGAAAGAAGAATGGAAGTATCAGTTAAGAAGGGGAGAAAAATACATGCAAACATTGTTTCAAAGAGGGGCATGATGAAGCCTGCTGTTGGAAACTACATCCCGAACTAAGGCCAAATAAACCAAATAACAAAGGAAAACAAAAGACAACTTCCACTACAAAACAAGATCTTGGATCTGATTCAGGAGATGAGACCAAGATAATCGCCATGGTTAACAAAGGAAAAGAAGCCATAACAAGTACTAGTTCCTCAAATAGTCACAACAACACTCCAAATGAAGACACAAGGATAGAATTGTTCCATGTTAGAGTGCTTTCAATTCATACAAAGATTGATGCATTATTTGATACGGGGTCACAAGAAAACCTAATTTCAGAAGACTTAGTAAAAAATATTAAGCTTCAAACTGTAACACATCATAAACCATACCATTTGGGTTGGATAGTTAAGAATCCCAATTTACAGGTTACAAGGAAATTCATATTTAGATTTCCTATTACTGCAAACTTTGTCGATGAAGTCGAGTTAGATGTGGTTCCATTTGACATTTTCGGGATTATCTTAGGAATTCCATATCTGTATGACAGGAAAGTGATGTTTTATCTCCATGAGAACAAATATTATTTTCTTATGGGGTGGAGTATATTGTGAGAGCTCATCACAAGAAACTAAACACTTCTTTAGTTAATGCAGGGAAAATGAACAGGCTAGTTAATGCAAGTAAAAAATTTTTGCTTATCATGATCAAGAAAAAGGATGATGTTGACTATAAATCTTTTGATGGATGTGATGAAAAATTTAAATCTGATTTGTTTGATGTCGTAAGTGAGCATGGTGAGATGTTTCAGGAGCCAAAGGGGTTACCACCCAAGAGGGGAGTTCAGCATGAGATTCAGCTAAATCAGAATGTTCCACTTCCAAATATTGGTATGTATCACATGTCAATTATGGAGAGTTTGGAAATCAAGAAGCGAATCCAAGAATTTATGAAAAAAGGTAGCATACGCCCATCTTCTTCGCCATGTGGTTCACCAATTGTTTTGGTTCCAAAGAAGGATGGGACTTGGTGCATGTGTATATACTTCTGTGCATTGAATAAAATCACGATAAAGAATCGCTACCCACTCCCACGCATTGATGATTTTCTAGATGAGTTAAAGCATGAAAATTATTTCACTGAGTTAGACTTGCGAAGTCGTTATCATCAAGTTAGAAAAGCTGAAGAGGACATTTCTAAAACTGCTTTCAAAACTAGCCAAGGATTGTTTGAATGGTTAGTTATGCCATTTGGTTTAACAAATGCACCAGATACTTTCATGAGAGTCATGAATGATGTACTTAGACCATATTTAGTTGAATTTTTCATTATTTACTTAGATGACATACTTATATTCAGCAAATCAAGAGAAGAGCATGTCATGCATGTGAACATAGTACTTGATGTCTTGAAAAAAGAGCAATTATTTTTAAAGATGTCAAAGTGCGAGTTTGGTAAAACTTCATTGGTCTATTTTGGACACATTGTTGGAGGAGGTGAGTTGAAGATTGATCCTTCCAAAGTAGAGGTCATTCTGAATTGGCCCAAGCCCAATACAGTTACAAAGGTAAGAAGCTTTTCAAGGGTAACACAATATTAGAGGAAATTTATTGCTAATTTATCTTCCATTACAGCTATGTTACATGCATTGACGAGTCTGAAGAAAGTATTCCATTGGGGATATGTACAGCAAAAAGCATTTGATGCTTTGAAACAAAAGACAAGTTCAACACCATTTTTAGCACTTCCAGATCTTAGACAGCCATTTGAGATCCAAACATATGCAAGTGATTATGTTATGGAAGAAGTGCTCATGCAGCATGGTAAGCCTATTTAGTTTCATTCTGAATTTTTTAATGGAGTTGTGACTAAATATCCCACCAATGATAAAGAGTTATATGCATTGGTACAAAGTGTAAAGAAATGGAAGCACTACTTGATGGGGAAAGAGACTATTATCCATACCGACCATCAGCCATTGTAGTACTTATAATTAGAGTCAAAGTTGCAGCAATCAAGACATTTCAGATGGATGGGTTTTCTACAACAATTTCATTTGGTTATCAGGTACAAAAATGGAATCTACAATAAGGTAGCTAATATGATCTCTAGGCCTATTGTAAATTCAGCTATTATACTCAAGAAAAATTCCATTATGCATGAAAGTTACATTGAACAATATGCAAATGATAGTGATTTTAAAGATGTGCATGAGAGCTTGAGTCAAGGAAACCAAAATGAAGAGTTAGATTATCATGTGCATAACAGTTTGTTGTACCACTTGGGCAAGTTATGTATTCCACACGGAGAAAGAAACAATTTCATAAGGGAGGCACACACTTCATTGATTGTAAAACATTTCAATGTAGGAAATACATTAGCAAATCTCCAAAGTGATCGAGATTCTTGATTTGTTGGGAATATTTGGTCAAAATTACGGGACATGATGGACACAAAGTTGAATAAGAGTACAAAATTTCATCCACAAACAGATGGTCAAACTGAGGTGGTGCACATGACCGTTATTCATCTTCTTAGAGGTTATTGCAGCAAGCATCCCAAGTTGTGGGATGAAAAGTTGCATTACATTGAACATGCATACAACAGGGAAAAACATTCTTCCACAAACACATTGCCATTTGAGGCATGTTATGGTTATTTTCCAAGATCACCATTGGACTTCATATTTGAGAAAGATGTTGCTATATATGGTCATAGTGACATAGATAAGGTAAGGAAGTTCATTGAGAAAATTTAGTTGATATATCACACCATGCAAGAGAAACTTGAAAAGAGTCAAAGAAGCTACAAAGCAAGGCATTAAAAACACCGGGTTGATCAAAAATTCCAAGTTGGTGATGAAGTTTGGTTTTACATAAGCAAAGAAAGATTTCAAGGGGAAGGTAAAAAGCTCAAACCAATCCATTATGGTCCATTTAAAATTCTGGAAAAGATTGGTATAAATGCATTCAAGCTAGATTTGCCTCCTTATATGAAAAAATTTTCTGTCGTTAATGTTGAGAATTTGAGATTGTTTGAGCCTCCTTTGATTGATGATCAAGGAGAACATGTTCAGCTGCCATCAATAGATGTTTTCTCTCCATAATATCTTGATGAACTTCAACAAGATCTCATACTTGATAGAAGAATCAGAACTTCAAGAACAGGGAATTTCGAATACCTTAGAGTGGGACTCAAGTGATAAAATCCTTCAAAGGATAAATGGATGGAGCTTGGAAGGGTGTGGGAACTGTACCCTCACCTTTTGAATAATTGATAGTACATTTTGGGGTCCAAAAGGATTATAGTGGGAAGTAATGATCTAAGGCTCAATATTTAGCTCAAAATTGAAAGTGCTCATAAATGCTTCAAAACTGAATGACTGGATAGAGCTCATCTCTAGGCTTCCAACGCAACTCGTTTTATCAAATTATGAGTTTGTATGAGGGAGTTATTGCCTGTTGTTCGTTTTCCAAAATATTCAAAAAAATGAGCAGAACAAGTACATGGATGATTTGGCAGTCCAGTCAGTGTCACAGGGAATATTCTACATAAAAAACAAATGACACTGTGCCAAGTGGCACAACCAGATTCACCAATTTTGACTAGGAAAGGAAATTTTTTTATCCTAAGTCTAAGGGTGAATTTTTATTATTAATGGTGTAGATTTTTATTTTTGATTGGTGAATTTTTAGGCCAACGGGAATAGGCCAGTGGCGTAGCCAAGGGCTTCCACTTGCCCCCTCCCCATGGCCTTGAATGTTGGCATGTGAATTATTATCTCAAAGTTATAATGGTATTTTTGGTTGGGTGCGTATGTAGTATTTTATTACAAAGTCAAATTATGTCAAGGTCTGAATGTTATGAATGGCGTGTATTATATATATCTATATATATAATACAAAATTTTATAACTTTTATTATATCTATATCATACATGTTTTAAAACATGCAACGATTGAACCAAAAACATGCGTGGAGGGTGAAGGTAGGGTTTCGACGTCGCGACCCCCCCCATCACCGCACCCTTCTACCAATGGACCACTCCTTTGAGCCTTGAAAGGGTTTCCATCACACCCATATTTGAAATTGCAGTCTGTGCCAAATGGACGGAGGAGGGGGCCAACCCCCTTTCCCATGCGACCAGTGCCATATAACACATCGCCAGAGCCAACGACTAAGCACGATTAGCGTGGGTCATTAAGTTAATTTATTACAGTTATATTAATTAACACAAATATTAAAGTGGCGGAATTGTTGGAGGGGGCACCTTTTTAGGTGGTTTTCTAATTTTAGTTGTGCTAACTGGTGGAATTTCCAGATTTAGAGGAGAAATTGTAGTAATTCTTGTTTTTTCCATAACTGAGGCAATTTTCAACGAAAATGAGCTTAGAAAGAGTCATTTATGGTAGATTTTTATGTTTTGAATCCATTAGAGCACGTTGCAAAGGAAACATGAGACTGTAAATAAGAATTTTTCACATTTGAAGCTAATACAAAGGCCCACACTATGAAGCTGGACCAAGGAGATGTAACCCAGGAGAGGTGAAGTCCTTCATGAAAAAATTGTGTATTGAGCTCTGTTATTTGTGCTTGTTGTGTCTTTATATGTTTTTTTTCATCATTAAGTTTCTATGATTTTGAGTTCATGATAAACACTAAATTTGACCAGGTTTTAATGAATTGACACACATAAGCTCATGGATAAACTATTATTTGATAATCAAATCAAAGAAATGTTATTTTAAATCTAAAACTGATATTAGCACAACATTAACTAACAATCAATTTCAGATCATTCTGGAAAGAGAACTTCACACAAGAGAACGAAGGCTTCACAAGAGTCCCAGTATTGGTTCAACTCTATTCTCCCCACACTAACTACTAGGCTCCCACAGTCCTCAAAGGCATAAGAGACAAACTAGGAGAATATATAAAAATGTTGGAGGGAACAATAAATGGATATTATGTGTCATATCAAAGAATCTATGTATACATAGACATCGTAGGTGCCCTAACAAGGCCATCAAGTTAATCTACAACGATGAGGTATCGTTGCAAAACATTAATTACAAGCACATCCCATTTAGATGCAGGAAGTGCCACGAACATGGGCAGCTCTTCAGGGAATTTCCACAAAAAAAATCCCCTTCAAACAATGAACAAGTAAGTAAAAAGAGGGAGAAACAGGGATATACAAGGGTCGGAAACAAGAATAGACAAAATAAGAAAACATACATAAAGAAAGACCACCCCAAGGCAACTCAACACAACAAGTTCGAATCACTAAACACATTGAAAGAAGTACAATTCCCATCCAGTTCTACGAAGGAAGAAGATAAGGAAAATGAGAAATCCATAGGAAACAACAGGCAGGAAGGCAAATAACGAGAACACAGTATGAATGAAAACTAACAACCATAGGAAGATATTGAGATGGAACAAGCCTAGGAAGCTACAAATCCGGAATAAAATGCTATAGAAGAGGCACTAGAAAGCGTTGACCTATTAATGGTGGCAAAGGAATGGAAAAAAAATGGAATAGAAGAAAAGCCAGAGGAAAAAATACAAAAATTTGAAGAAGCATACCTCCTACAAAAGAAAGTGAAGCAAAAATCAGGGCATTTTTCCATGGAAAAAGGTGCAAGCAAGGTAATTCTTTCAAACCTTGAGGCAGGACAATACTATCCAAAAGAATCGAACCGAAAAAAAAAAGGACGCAAAACCACAAGTCAGCTTCTACAAGAGTTGAGAGCCTGCCTCATCAATGAAGGAAAGGTAAAGGCCCTTGCCCTATCCTCCAAAAGTTTTCAATGAATTTCACTTCATGGAATATAAGAGGAATTAATGGTCTTGGGAAGAAATGAGTCTTGAAAAGTAGACTTGCTACATACAATCCAGACATTCTCTTGATCTAAGAAACTAAGACTGACCTGGATAGTCTCACTACGATCCAAAACACATGAGAAAAATATAGTCACGCGACAATTTCTACCATTAGAATGGTAGGGGAGCTTATGACTCTTTGGAAGAGCTCGATATTCTAGCTCACAACATCGACAACCACCAAACACTCCTTGACAAAAATACTGAGAATCACAGGCACCAATAACAACATATGTGAACCAACATCTATGCACCCCACAGAGCAACAGACAGAATCAACATGTTGCACAAGATCATCTAGATCCTAAACTCTTTCCACCACCCCTATAAAATTATAGCAGGGGAATTCAATATGGTGCTCAACTTGGGGGAAAAGAAAGGGGGTATTCAAAGACTGGAAAAATACTCTGAGGAATTCCAAACCATAATTGAGGATCTCCACGTGATATACATCCCCACGAAAAATTGAACCTTCACTTGGAACAATATGTGCGGAGGATAATGACATATTGCCTCTGGATCAGACCGATTTCTCCTCTTAGAAGAAATATATCTCACCTCATGGGAAACGAAGGCCATGATACTCCCTCAGGTTGGATCGGACGACTGGCTAATATCTCTAAGTATCCACATCTCTACTGGACCAAAAAATAAACCCTTTTGTTGCGAATCATTCTAGCTTAACCATCCAAAATTCATGGACAAAATGAGTTTATGGTGGGAAACCATGAAACCCCATCAGGGAAGAAAAATGTTTAAATTCCAGAAAAAAATGAAATTCATCAAAGGAGAGATCAAGAAATGGAACAAAAAAATGTTTGGAAACATCACCTTGGAAAAATGATTGCTAGAATTGAAATAGGAAGCTCTCCAGCAACAAATCATAAGAAAGTGTTGGCAAAAAATGAGGTCTCTGGAAAAGTTCTAGGTTTAGGTTTTGGGGCCAACAAGCTTTCCGCAGTAGTCTAGAGCAACACCAACATTTTCACCTTGCTCAAGGGAGCAGGGAGTCTCACCCGAGGCATGACGTGATCTTAATAAGGTTAGAGGCTAAATTATTCATGTTGAGGAAATATTACTAACAAATACAATAACTATGAGGATATAGAAACCACATATATATATCTCAACTCCAAAAAGTAGCTATCATTCATCAGGACATGTTTTGAGCATTGAATTAAAATTTAAACTAGGCATACATTCACCATAACCAAGTAAACATCAACTAACTCATGATATACAACAGAACAATAACCCGATTCCATTAACTTGGATCAAAACAACATATACATACTCCGCAGAGTCTATTACAATTTAGTTCAGCACAAAACACTTTACACATAGCTCTCTTGAGGCTCTCTTTCCTATCCGCCTCTTGCTCGGACTGACTAGCTAACTAACAAACTGACTGCGGAATCACTTCTTTCCTGCCTATTTGTTCCTGTTGACTGACACTATCAGTATTTGCCTCTTTTACATTCGCCTGCTCCCTTACACTCTGCTGCCTTCCATTTCTTCTTTATCACTGGGAGTTCTACTGTTTTTTTCTTGTCTCCCATCTCAGTTGTTTGTGTCGTTCTCTGTCTATGCCCCGCCACCTATCTTCTGGCTTTCCGCAACCATGATAGTTCCCTGCCTACCTTGATTTCGTTTTGCCACTTGTCCTTCGGCTCTCCGCAACTCCAGAACTGTTCTTTTCAAAAACAAAGGCCCCAACAGGCCCCAACCACATGCTATTGACTTGTCCTGAGTCAATATTTCCCTGTTGTTGTGGATTTTGGTGGTCTGTCGACTTCTGGTGCTGGCCTAGTTTCTCTTGTTGCTTCCGCCACTATCATTTCTTGTCCTGGTTTTCCCTGTTCCAACAAAGGCACCAACTCGGGAACCTTTCTCAATGTTGATGTTCTGAGTTCTGTAAACTCAGCTATTTCTTGTTTCCACACTTTAAGCATAGTATTTTTTTCAGTCATGACCCTGTCGGCCTCAGTCGCATTCGCCACCTATGTCAGCTTGATGAACAATCCCTAGATCTTCGGTTTGGCTTCAGCCACCAATTGTTGTATTGCCTTAGCCTTTTGCTTCACAGGTTTCCTTAGGTCCCTGAGAAGTTGCTTTGTTGATGTTGAGTGTTCTTCAATTTCTTGAATTTTGGTTTCCAACACATCTCCTTAGTCATACAGTCATGTTCTGCTGATCGAATCTTTGGCTCCTCTGATTTCAAGGAAACTTTTCTGAATTTGATCTGAAACTGGTTGTGCTTTCATTTTCAGGGAATTTGAGCATTCATGTAGTTTCTCCAACATGTTGTACACTTCCTTGACCATCATTCCAAGGGTTTCCTTTATGTTGTGCATCTGTCTCTGCCTCTCTGCTAATTTCTCGGCATATACTGTGGAGAGATCTAGCAATGTTGGCTTAGCTGCAAGTGCATATTTCAGTTCTTGGTTTGCTCTGCTCAGGCTCGTGCATGCCATTTTTACTCAAATGGATATTTCAACCACTGGGATATTTCAACCACTGAGCATGTTGAAATATCTTTGGGTGTTTTGTTGTCCTGGGCAATGATAATCAGCCATAGTTCTTTAAATACCATTGTTACTTACTCCAGCTGCTTCTGTAGGCTATCATTCTCACCTTAGAGTTAATTGCGCTCATCAGTAAGTGAAATCACTTGTTTTTGTTGTTGCTCAAATCTCTGTTGGAGGTCATTATGTAGACCTTCTACTTGTCGTGTTGTCATCTGGATGAAACTGAATAGTTGACTAGCTCCCCAAATTTGCAGGTTCTCAGTGCTCGACATCTCTTGGGTTGGATGTCTCTCCCTGAGCGGTTTCCTACTGGCGATTGATCTTTCATAATGTCCCTGTGGGGACACTGGCTGACTCTGTTGCGGTGGCTGGGGTTCATGGACGTGTAGACTAGTAGATGGTATGACTGTTGCAACACTAGATTGGTTTGCTGGAACGGGTTTAGCTCTGGTGGGATAGGCGTTGTATCAGAAATGAGGGACCCTTCTTGGATTAATAACTCTATAAATATGCCCTGTCCCACCGTGGTTTGGTCAACCTCGGGTACTCTAGTTGTACCCAAGTTAACTTTTGCCTCGATATCAGCATTTTTTATGGTCCCTAGTGGTATCAGATCTGAAATGGTTGCAGAGGTGGACGGAATGTGGGTGGGGTGGTCCTTGGACATGAATGAGGTGTGCGGTAATGAATTGTGTGTATGGAGTGGCGATGAGGTTTGGATGTTCAGGAATGATGATGGATTGAACATAGGTAGCACAGAGGTGGTCTGGGTGACAACCTATGGCTCTTCTTGAATCAGTATTCCTACTACTATAGGCTAGGGCTGGTATTCTCTTGTGAGATCAACCACTTGTTCAGGTGTTGTGGTTCGTGCTCTCTTTCCTTTAGGTGCTGGTACTGGAGGCTCGGTCGCCTTGGTTTTGCGGATTGTAGTGATTGTGGTCAGCGAAGGGGAGTTGAATGTGGTGGATGGTAGAGCAGTAAGGTTGGGGGTGGTTGTGGATGGGAATGCAGAATTCAATGTCTGAAACTGAGAAAAATTTGGAAACACGATAAATGTGATATTGAGAGTTTCTATTACCTTATTGAAGCCTTTTACTTGTGTGTCGAGTTGGTCCAGTAGTGGTCATAGTTTTAGTTTTGAGATCCTCTGCATTGCTTCTTCCGGTGTCTCCCACGGGAGCGCTTTTGGTAGCATTGCATCAAACAAGCAATGTGGGATCCCGCTCCTGATCTCCATTGTCGCTCCTGGCCATGAATAAACTTCTGTGTGGAAGGCCTCCTCCTCTATTTGGAACTTCAATGGCTTCTTAAGGAAATTATTTTCGTCCATGAAACTTGGTCAAATATAGGTTCTGTTATGGGTCACCCCAAACCATATCTGTGGAGAGTATCTATCTAATATGCTCCTTGGAACCCTTTGTTGGCTCCCAACCACGTTGACCATATGCATGTGCATGACTGTAAAAGCTTCCTCATTTACTTCTTTAGTACTTGGGTCCCCTGATACTCTCCATGGCGTGAACCTTAGGGCCATTGGTTGGTCATGAGTAATCTTTGCGAGTTGTCTGATCCCTGGGTGACTCCACTTCAACATTGTGAAGGTCATGATGAGATAACCATAGATGAATCATGTGGCTCGCATGTAGTTGTCCTCATAAGCATCAAATAACTCATTTAACAAGAGCACCGATTCAGCCATTCTCCTTGAATGAAATGCTCTGCGACTAAGTTTTTGTCCAGGGTGCATTCCCCCTTAGTGTAGTGCCTCTTCGTTTTCCCAACTATCAAATAGCAATCGAATTTTACTGTTGGGTTGTTTATGAGGTCGATTTTTTCTCTCTTTCCTCCTCTTCTTATTTCATACTTTTTGTAGTAGTTGTAATCTCCTGTCTTCTTAGCTCTCTTTGACACATTTTGAAAGGTTGTTGAGACGTTGTTTCCTATCATTGATAATCCTGTAAGTCTATGTATGTCTTATGCATGAATTGGGATCTCCCTCCCAAGCCATAGTGATCCATTTTGGATTATTCTCATCAAGAACTTAGTGCATTGCATTACTTCTCCCGTCATCCCGAATATCGGAAGGCTCCTAAGGTGCAGGATATTTGACCTATGGATGCCTCTTAAATCTGGGTTCATCTTCGCTGCTTCACTTCCTCCCTCCGTTGCATAATTTTTGATGTACACCTGCCTTTTCATGGCTAGGAATCGGTATGAGTCTGTGAAGTCTATATCTATCAATGAGGCATTGTCATATTTTCCTATCAACGATTCCATCCTTTGAATTCTTCTGTCAAGCTCGGGCTCGACGACTGATCTTTGTCATTTTATTCCTTCTGTTGTATACTTGAATTGTTGTTGGTGGTTTACTGCTCTGAACTTCTACTACTGGTCTACTACTTTGAAATTTTGTTGCTGAAATTGGGCTTGTCGTTATAGTTGTTTCTTTCTCTGATAACTTAGAATTTTCCAGCATTATGGTGCTTTCCTCCTTCATGTAGGTTAAGTAATGTTACTGGCATGAATGATGTTGATGCGACGCCATAACTAATTAATTCTTGTTGTCTTTCCCGCTGCTATAATCGTGTGATTAGTTACCAGAGTGAGGTGTATTCTGACATTGCTGATGCTGGCTTCGGGAGTCAAGTAGACATGATGGGCAATAATTATGGATTAATATGGCAACTTTATTACTGTATGGGGGTTACTAATTACGACAGTTATTTTTCAAATTCGGGTGATCTTACGGACTGACAACGGTATGATGGGTCATTATGAGTGAATGATATTTGACACGCTTAGGCTATGTGACACTATAGACTCTCCGCCTGACCACAATTGGTTGTGATGTGGTCTCCACATCGCAACAGGGACGATTGTTGTTTTTGCGCAACTTTGTGGGCTTCTTATTGAAGATTCCTACTCTAATGGGCTGAAAATATTAAATCATAACTATTCTATGGCTCATCTCGGTTGTGAGAGATTTATTGAATCTAATCTACTCTAGTAACTGCTCTCGATTGCGAGAGTTATTAGAAAATAAATAAATAATAATAAAAAAAAAAATTGTGGTGCTTTTTCATGATAGGGTTTCAGGCGTGCGCCGTTCACCCAACCTTGAAGTATTTCTCTGTCTAGTTGCGCCACTCTGACCACGCCTGAGTCTCTTACCTCTATGACATAATACGGTCCCATCCAGTGCATTCTAAGTTTCCCTGGGAACTTCTGGAATTTGTTGTCATAGAGCAGTACTTTACCGCCAACAGTGAATGTTTTGTGTTTGATGTGACGGTCATGCCAGGATTTTTGTCTCTCTTTCTATACTGATTGATGGAAATCCGCCAGAAATATATCCTCTTCAAGCTCCTTCAATTCATGGAGGCGTGCAGAGATGTAGTCTTCCTCTATCATGTGTGTTTTTGAAGAAATTAAGAGGCTTGGTATGATAAAATTGGCTGGTATTACTGCCTCTTTCCCGTATACCAATAGGAATGGAGTCTGATTATGCAGTCTCTTTATGGTTGTCTTGTATGCCCACAATGTGGCTGGTATCCTTTCATCCTAGTCATCATGGTTATCATTGGATATCTTTGTTATTCCTTTCTCCAAGATTTTGTTGAACGCCTCGACGGTTCCATTTGCCTGAGGGTCGTACGGGCTGCTCTTCTAGTATTGTATCATAAAGTTGTCCATCAGTGATTTAATTGTAGAATTAATGAAATGTGTGCCTTGATCAATTGTTAAGCTCCTTGGACAGCTAAACTTGCTAATGATGTTAGCGAAAATAAATCTGGTTGTTGTTTCTGTTGTACATTCCCTTACTAGGGCCGCTTCTGCCCATCTTGTGAGATAGTTGGTTTCGGTGATTATATATCTTGCCTGTGAGTGTCTCGCCATTGGTCCTATGAAGTCGACGGACCATTTCTCAAATGCCTACATATCCCTCACAAGTTGTAGTGGCAACTCATCACGGTGTGATGGTCGTCCTATTCTTTGGCAGACATTGCATTTCTTCACATATGCTTTACTATCTTTGTGCACTATGGGCCACCATAATCCTGCACATAGTATTTTCCTTGCGGTGGGTTTTGCACCGACGTGGCCTCCCGCAACCCCGTTGTGACACTCCCACAAGATGTCTTCTCTTTTGTGATCTAGGACACATATTCTTAGGATATGATCCAGTCCCATTTTATATAACTGCCCTGCTATGAGTTGATATTCGGCTGCTTTAACTACCATATGTCTTTTTTGTGTTGTTGTGTATTCTGTTGGGCATTTCCCTATGGCCAAGTATGTTTCTATATGTTCTAGATAATGTGGGATGGCTTCTACTCTAAAGAGATCAACATCCGATAGCTAGTCATCAAGGGATCCCCCATTTTCCCCGTTCTCCAATCTTGATAAGTGGTCAGGACCAACAATTAGTCTTCCTGGTTTTACTATTACTTCAAAAGTGAACTCCTGGAATAGTAGAAGCCATCTACATATTCTACCTTCAAGTATAGGTTTTTTTACCAGATAATTTAATGTTGAGTGATTTGTGAAGAACTTGAATGTGCCTCCCAATAAGTAGTGACGGAATTTTTGTAGAGAGTATACCATAGCAAGAGCCTCTCTTTCTGTTGTTGTGTAATTCCTTTCAATCATTGACAACTTCCTGCTTACGAATTACACTGGATGATCTATGGAGGTTTCTCTTGGCTGAGCTAGCACTGCTCCCAAAGAAATACTTGAGGCATCAATGTGGACATGAAACTATTTATCCCAATTGGGATGGGCCACAATGGGTGCAGTTTCCAGTTTCTCTTTCAATGTGTTTAATGCCTTAGTGCATTCATCTTTCCATACGAATTGTTCTAACTTTCACAACAGTTTTTCTAATGATGTTGTAATTTTTGCATAGTTGCAGATGAACCTCCTGTAGTATCTTGTGTGTCCCAATAGTGACCTCAATTGTTTTACAGTCTCTAGTGCTTCCATGTTCACAATGACTGCCACCTTTGTTGGGTCCACACATACACCTTGCTTGCAGACGACATGTCCCAAAAGTGTTACAAAAGGTACTACAAAGATGCACTTTTTGAGATTTAGAGAAATTTGAAGTTGTATGCACCTGTCAAACATTATTCTAAGCAGAGTTGCATGGTTCTTCAGTAGACTGTACACCGTCTAATCATCCATGTATACTTCTAGGAACTTATGGATATAGTCTCTGAATGTTGCTATTACTATCCTTGAAAACATAGCTGGTGCATTCTTTAGTCCAAAAGGCATGACATGATAGGAAAATGATCCCCATTATGTTGTGAAAGTAGTTTTCCTTTTGTCTTCTTCTACTATTCTCATCTGATGATATCATTAGAAGCCATCTGTGAATGAGTATGCTTATTTTCCCGCTACATTGTCAAAAACCTCGTCACTATATGGATTTGGAAAAGGATCATTAATGCATGCATTATTCAGACTTTTGTAGTCCACACATACTCTAATTTCTGATTTCTCCTTTTTACTTTGTATCACAATTGGGCTGACCCATTCTGCTTCCTCAACTGGAAAAATCAAGCCTGCCTTCAGTATTTTTTCTATCTCTACTTTGACATTTTCTTTTACCCTCAGATTTAGGTGGTATGTTCTATGTTTTACTAGCCTAACATTTGTTTTAGGATTATGCACATCTCCCCCAGATCTCCTTTGATCCCTTTGAGCTCTGCTACTGAAGATGGGAATAAGTCTTCGTACTCTTGTAGCAGGTCAAAGATTTATTTTGTTGTCTCGGTATCCCAATAATCTCCGATGGATGTGATCTTGGGCTTCTTTGCGCTTCTGATATTCTACTTCTTTGTCTTCAAGGGTAACAAGTGCAATCCCTCTGTAGTTGGTTCTTCTTGTATTTCTCGTTCCCCTTCATTCTCTTCAAAGTATAGATGTCAAAGATTCTCTAAATCATCATCGTCTATCTCCCAATCTATCCTTTTACATGCTTCTGAATCTTTGACTTTCTACTCTGATAAATATATCTCTTCATCCTCTTGATGCTCTGGGAAAAACAATATTCTTCTAATTTCTTAAAGGGTATCTGTAACTTGTTCTGTATCTCCCTTGAAAGAAAAACATTGCGTAAATCTTTCCGCAATTGTTTCCCAGGTGCTAGTTCCTCTCTTCTTCTCTTCTTTCAGGTACGAAGCTTGGGGAATGTTGTCCAGTGAATGTATAAAGTTGTGTACCCATAAATATTTTGGATATCCCTCTTTCCTCCACTTATACTCGCAACTACTTAGATGTGCTAGGGGGTCAGAATTCCCTTGGTACTTTTCTCCAAGTTGCAGTCCTGAATCCACACTGATCTCATTCTTAATGCTCTGACAATATCTTCCCATCGCGAAAGAGAATTGCGATGGGTGGCCCACCACCTTGCTGACGTGGATTGTAGTGATACGTTCATGAGAGGGAATTTATGTTCTACTGGTACTTTTTCTTCCACTTTGGTAATGAATGTATTCACAGCTTGCATATTTGAAAGAGTTGGATATTATCTTACCTCTGTACCAATCCAGTTGACTCCCCGAATGTTGGCACATCTTCTGGTGTTGATTTCATATCCTCCCTACTGCCAATCATCCCATGCTACTTCTGACCCTAGGTCAGAACTCTGAATGCTTCTCAAGCTTATGGTCCCCCCTGTTGTAGGATTAATGTAATCCTCTCTCCTTCTTGTCGTCATCTAGTAGAGTTGATCTAGAAGCTGTGCATCTTCTCTGTTGTCAACAGTGTTTGTGTATCGTGGTCCTTGATACGGGTCAAATGGTTGAACTACTCTGACTTCACCATCTTCAAATATCATTGATTCCTTCTTTAAATCGATGACTGTGTTATTCTTAAAGGCCCAATCTGTCCCCAGCAAAGCAGGATAGGGATCCTTGTCACCCATGATTTCTATTACTTCGAAGTCTGTATAAGTCTTTACTCCTGCGGCATCAACCTCAACTTATTCTAGCCTTCTTATTGGTACAATACAGTATTGATTTTCCATTCTGAGTTGTATTCGTGAGTATGTCAACTTTGGTTTTCCCAGTGCTTCCCATGTCTTTCGGGGTAGAATGTTGACATCTGATCCGAGATCAAGCAGTGTATCTCTGATTTGGAATCCCGCGACCTGCCTATTTACATGGAACTCCTTTCCAGTCCTTATCTTATGTCTTTTCACTCCCCTTATGTATTTTTTTGTTGAGTTACTTGAGTCTCCAGGTTCTGCTACTCCTTGCATGACATTTTCTAGATTTTGTTTTAGTTGTTCCAGCATTTGTCCATTGTTTACAATTTTAAAGAACAATCGGAACCACTCTTCTATCGGTGTACTTATATGGATTCCCTTCTCTTTTTCGTTGGATTGTTGTGGAAGTTCCATACTCTAATGTCTTCCTATCTGTATAAATATTTCTAGTGCTTCTTTGAAATACTGCTTCTGTCGGTCTGGGCTGAAAGCTTTCTTTGGAGATGCAGGTTTGATTAGATTTATCAAGTCCATGTATCGTGCATCCTCTCCTATTTTCTTCCATCCCTGCGTGAATATAGCTACACTTTGCATGAGCCGAAACCATTACTATCCTTGGTTCTGCATTAACTAGGTTAGCTCCCCTTTGGTTGGCTCTCTCTTCCCATCTCTTAATCAGCTCTAGGTAGTCTTCAGTTGCATGTGCATTGAATTTGCATTGAGAGCACCATGGTCTCCTGGGTAGCGGACATTCTCTCACTATGTGCCCTTCCTGATAACAGTTATAACACCAAACTGGTCCTCTTCCTCCAATTCTGCTACCTCTCATTCCTCCTCCTCACCCCCTTCTAGTTTCACTTACTCTATATGATGGCATGTTTAATTGTTCTGCCAATGCATCAAGGGCTCTACATTGCTCCATATTATGAGTTGTAGAGGCACAAAATTCACATTAGATATTGTTTTGAACATTTGAGTATTTTTGCATAATTGGACACAGTCGTGGATGATGACCAATACCTTTGCATATTTCACGGCATTCTGTTGTTGTTTTATTATGTTGATTGGGGAACCCCGGGAAGTGGGGTTATGATTGGTATATCCATTGAGTATTTATTTGCGCAACTCCACTGACTGGTGGGGCCCCTTGTGTTCCAGCTGCCGAAGTTCCAATGTTTTCTCCTCGCAACCTCGGAAATTCTGTGGCTACTTTCCCTTCCATCAAGCAATGCATGCACCAGGTTGTAATGGTTGAATATATTTTAGTTTCTCTGTTAAACTAGATATTTGATGTTGTAGTCCTAGTATGGATGGATCTTGTACCACTGCCCCTCCTCTGAACTCCTGCGGGTATCCCTCCATTGCTTCTATCTTCGTGGCTTTCTCGAGAGCATCCTGAAGGGTATCAATCTTCTGTTGTGTCAATGGTGTCCTTGTCAATGGTAGGATTACTTTGATGAACCAATCCCACTGGGGATTTGGATCGATTGGGTAACTTAGCTTTCCAATCGCGCCAAAAAATCTTCTCATCAAATCCCATGCTATTTCTCCTTCCCGCTGTTTGATTTCTCATAGCTTAGACATTCCTTACTGATTCGTCTGAGGCAGTTAAAATTCTTGGAAAAAATCTTTCTTAACATCGTCTATTGCTAGGTTCTGGTGTGCTTATGTCCATTTGATGAACCAACGCAAAGCTCTTTCCCTCAGTGTGTTTTGAACTCAATTAACTTGACTACATCTGGTGTTTTTCGAGCTCTCCAAATTGCTTCGCAGAGATACTAGAGCTATTCTACATTGTCGTTACCTTTTCCAGAGAATTCTGAGTATCGGGTGAACAGTCCCGCCATCTTTCCTTGTGTTGGTGGTACTAAAACAAAACCTCTACTTCCCGGTTGAGAGATTCCACTACCATCATTGTTGCTAGTAGATATCTTTACTGTAGATTTAGTATTGCTCAACTTGCTAAACTCTCGTAACTTAATAAAGAACTTATCAAGTGGATGATAGAGTACCAGGGGAAGGTTAGGACTAGTGCTACTTGAAACTTGGGGAATAGGATTACCTTGCATTATTGGTGTCGACCTCTCTTGGAATAGTTGCTCCATCGCAACATGCAACTCCACATCAGAATCCTCCTCCTCCTTGGATTTTTCTCCCTTTTATCTTCGGGATGGGCTCCTATAAACTTGAATAACTTCCTTAATGACCCCTTCCATTCCTTGGGATCCCATCTGACCTTCTATTTCCTCTGTCATCTGCGGCGCCTTTTCCTTGTTTTGTTGATTCTTCTCTTGCTTTTCAAATTCATTCATCACCCTTTCCCACCACTTCTCAGCAATCTACACCCTCCGATGTGATCTCCTCTTTCTCAACCTACTCGAGGTATCAAAATCCATACCCTTACCCTCTCACCATGACCACCCCCACACAGTGGCCTGCAAACTCCCACAACTCGCCTCCCCACACCCGCTCGCACCCTAACCCCCTGGCAGTACGCCCCATCCAACCCCTTGCTCTCGGCCTCCCTCCTTTCCCTGCGGCCTCACACCGCCTGCGCTCTACGCCCTCCCTCACCGTGGCCTACGGCCCTCCCTACGCCTCTATCCATACGCTCCCCCTCACCGTGGCCTGCGGCCCTCCCTTGCGCTATCTCCTACCCGCTACCCTGCCTCCCTGCTATCCTACCCATCCCCCTTAACTCTCACCTCCCCATATCCCCTCACTCCACGACCTTCCATACCCCTTCCCCAACCCTACGCCGCTCCCTCCCCTATGACTCATCTATCACTACGCATGCCTACATTGAACCCCGCCCCCTCACTCCTATCCTACCCCCCTCCCTTTCAGCTCGGCCTTCCCAGTGATTTGCCCAACGTTTTAAAAAAAAAATTAAGTCAGCCTTTTTAAAATTTAAAAAAAAAAATTAATATCCACCCCCCACCATATAATACCTCCCCCCCCATTTAAAATTTCGTCTCTTCCCTATTTTAATCCTTCACTTTTTTTATTTTAATTTAATTAAATTAAGTAAATAAATTAAAAAAAAAAAAACAGCAGAGAGAGAGGAGGAAGAAAGGAAGTAAACAGCAGATAGAGAAAATGAACAGCCAAGAATCAGGAAATGACATGTGAGCAGGTGAACTGAATACATAGTGAAAAGAGAAGATTTGCATTGTGATTTGTGGCATTGGTAGAAGAGTGATTTTCTACAAGAGATTTATATTTGAAGACAATTTGGTCCTCATTTTGAACAGCAGTGGCATTCATTACTTGGACACAAAATTTCTGATTTGTGGAGTTTCTCTTAATCTCTATTGTATTCTGCAGCAAGGTTAAGCATCCAAGCTTGTGAATATCTCCTCCTTTTGTTGAGTTGAGTTGAGTTGTTTTTGGTGTCAAACAGCTCTTTGAAGAAAAAATTCAACTGCTTTAAAGGCTTCTTGCATAGTGTTTTCAGCTGCACATTTACAAAATATTTTTGCAGAGATATTGACATTGTATTTGCATCTTCATTCATAGTTGCAATCAGAATTTGAATTGTTGAAAAAAAAATTGTTGATTGTCCTCCATCATTTGAGGAGCAGATTTTGTACTTTGAGATTTCAATAGTTGGAAATTCTTTTGAGTCATTTGTATTTTTTGAAAGGAAGTTGAACACATTGTAAACGGGTGCATTTTCGGTTGAAGCTGACACCCTTTCATTTTTTAGCCTAAGTTGTTGAAATGGCTAAAATCAATAAATCATTAGAGTTGCTGAATAACCTCATTCATTCAAATGTTCATGATATGGTAAAAATGAGCAAGGCTGATCTTTGTAACATTCAAATTTGTTTGCAAGATGCACAAGAAAAGATTGAGTTTTTGCAGTTGGAATCTCAGCTCCAGCAAGACAAACTTCAGCAAAAGAGTCACCATTCTGAACCTGTTTATGTTCAGAAGATTGAGAAAGACTCCCATCAGCAACAAGTCAGTAAAGTTGAAGTCGATTCCCATTCAGTTCCTTTCACAAGAGCAGGTGTACATGCAGATGCAACAATTCAACCTACACTTCTCAAGCCCATCATCAGACCTTGGGAAGAGCTTGTCCACAACAAGCACCGAACTGGTCTTGGATATGACAAGGATGTGTCCTTTCATATTCCAGACTACACCAAGCCCATCAGATTTCAGAGTGCCGGATTCCTATATGACAGTTCACCTGCAGCTGTTTCAGATCCTGTTCCACTTCAACAACAGATTGTAAAATGCCAACATTGTGATCGAGTTGGCCACATGAAAGATCATTGTTTTGATCTTCATCCATGCAAGCACTGTGGTCGGCACACCCATTCTTCAGACAGATGCTTCAGACACAAGCCTCCTGCAAGAACCAAGATTCATCTTGGATGGATCGCTTCTTGGCAATGGGCATCAGCAGCCAAGAAGATGTTTAAGTCGCATGTCGAAACATGTTCACGTATATTGAGCAAACTTGCAGTTGATTTTTCGGCATCATCTCACCTTGTCCCCCGGATGCTTGATATGGTGGCCGTGCCAAGCTTTTTCGTCGTATCAAGCGAGCCTGAGCTACAATCTCTCATTCCATGTTCAGAGTTGTAGCCAGCAGTTCAAGCGAGCCTGAGCCACAATTCGTCATTCCAGAGTCAGAGATGTAGCCAGAGACACGGATGCCCATGAGCATGCCTTCGGTTGATGGACAACCTTAAACCATCATCTTTGGTTGGTGGATAACTTAAAACCATCACAGGCAGTAGACCTCCCTTCTTTTAGGTCGAAGGTCTCCCTTTCATATATGAGAGGGACACTTCCTCTAGCAGAAGCCTTCAGCTTCTTGCCAGCTTTGGTTGAGTTCCAGGAAATGCTTCAAGCATTCCAGAGTTGTTGGTAATCCTTAAACCATCACAGGTTGTAGACCTCCCTTCTTTTAGGTTGAAGGTCTCCCTTTTTTATGAGGGACAATTCCTCTAGCAAAAGCTTTCAGCTTCTTGCTAGTTTTGGAAGAGTTCCGGGAACTGCAACAAGTATTGCGTTCCAGTGTTTGTGGTCATCCTAAAACCACCTCTTTTTTCCAACATTTCAGAGAGTTGATTCAGCCAAGTGCTGCCATGTATACTTTGCAGATTTGTATTACAACTCTCTTCTTGGACTCACACATACCCCTTCGGATTAAGGGGGGATGTTGGAACACCTAATCCTCTATGGGTAGGTGTGGAATGCAAAAATTCATAATGGAGTCCAAGTGACCTTGGAATGTGAAACAAAGAGTCACACCATTGTACTATAAATGTACATCATGTATAATGGAAAAATAATAAAGCCTCACGCTTATCTTTCATTGTGTGTTTATTCTTCTCATACACCATTTGTGTGTTCAACGTGGTGTTTAACACCAACATCCATATCCCTATTCCCCATTTTTCTTTACTCGTAGCATCTTTCCCTCAACTCCTTCCCCCAGTACTGGAGTTTTAGGTCTCCATATCAGGGTTTTGGAATGACATCAGGCTCTCATCCACCATTAGAGCTTTAATCCACAACGGGATTTCTTTCAACAGTTCTCCCCACAACCCAAATCTAAATATGTCTTCAGCTTTTGTAAAATATTGGTAACACTCGGTTGAAAACTCTACAATGTACCCCTCTAAGGTAGATTATACCCAAAAATATACTGCTCGGGTTATATCTATATCTAGCCGATGTAGTGCTACTAGATTTGTGTGCGTCCAATTGCGAAAAACTCAATGCAATCCTTCTAGGAGTGACTTGATCCATAGTCTCTGCAACCATTTGTAAATCTCTTTAGGAAACTTTTCCCATAAAATTCCATACAAGTCACATACAAGTCACTCGTAGATTCAGAAAGCAAGACTCAGTCTTTGACAACCTTTTCCCTCTGCTGTCGAAGCTCTACTTATTGCGATATGAACTGATCTATGTGCTTGTACCACCATCTTCGTAGTTCCTTCTCATAGATCCTTGATACCATGATCTAGCTTCTAAATAAATTTTCAGGTCCCGGCAATGGAACCATTTTCTGGCGAAAAAGGAGGTCTCTGGGCAAGACCCAGGTTCAGGATTGAGGCCAACAAGGTTTCCGTAGTAGTATAGGACAACGCCGGCATTTTCACCCTGCTCAAGGGAGCAGGGAGTCTCACCCGAGGTGTGTCATGACCTTAATAAGATTATAGGATAGATCATTGATGTTGACAAAAGATTACTAACACAAACAATAACTATGAGCATATAGAAACCACATATACATATCTCAACTCCAAGAAGTGGCTATCATTCATCAGGACATGTTCAGAGCACTTAATTAAAATTTAAACTAGGCATACAATCACCATATCCAAGTAAACATCAACTAACTCATGATATACAACACGGCAACAACCTGATTCCATTAACTTGGATCAAAACAGCATGGAAATACTCCGCAGAGTCTATTACAATTCAGTTCAGCATAAAAGACTTTACACAAACCTCTCCTAAGGCTCTCTTTCCTATCCGCCTCTCGCTCAGACTAACTAGCTAACTAAAAAACTAACTGCAAAATCACTTATTTCCTGCCTATTTGTTCCTGCTTACTAACGCTGATAGTCTTTGCCTCTTTTGTGCTTGTCTGCTCCCTTACACTCCACTGCCTTTCGTTTCTTCTTTATCACTGGGAGTTATATTGTTTGTTTCTTGTCTCCCATCTCTATCGTTTGTGTCATTCTCTGCCTATGCCCCGCCACCTGTCTTCTGGCTTTCCGAAACCATGACAGCTCCTACTTGCCTTGATTATGTTCCGCCACCTGTCCTTTGGCTCTCCGCAACTCCAAAACTGTTCTTTTCAAAAAAAAAGGCCCCAACAAGATATTATGGCACAATTTCACATGAGTGACTGCAAGCCAACATCTACACCTTTCTTATCAGGGATAAAGCTTTAGAATGGAAAAGACACACCATTGGTTGATTGCACATTATATCGTCAGCTTGTGGGGAGTCTTATTTATTTCACTCACTCTTGTCCTAATCTCTCATATGTCGTAGGAGAAATTTCCATATACATGCAGGAGCCACATGAGTTACATTGGAAAGCTACAAAGTGCATCCTTCGATATGTCCAAGGGAAAATCACCTATAGAATTCAATATGTAGCAAATTGTTCTCTGGATATCATTGGGTTCACAGATTTAGATTGAACTAGCGACGACCTTGATCACAATTCCACCTCTGCTTACGTACTTAGTTTGGGATCCGACCCAATTTGTTGGTCAAGCAAGAATCATGTTGACATTGCTTTATCATCAGCAGAGGTTGAATACATAGGAGTAGTCACTGCCACTATTAAGGCCATTTGGCTGAAAAATTTTCTTTCTGAGCTTGGTGTCAGTTTCCATCGTCCAACAGTCATATGGTGTGATAATCAGAGTACTCTAAAGTTTTGCAGAGATCTAGTGTAGTGACTACGGACCAAACATATCGAGATCCACATGCACTTCATTAGAGAACTAATTCATGATGGGATCATCGATCTGCAGTATTGTCCCAGTTCTGAGCAGACTACTGACATCTTGACCAAGAAATTCATTGAGCATAAGTTTCAATTTTTGCGAGATCGTCTCGGAGCGAAGGACATGACTGCCTAGCAGTGGTAATTTCTCTACTTTTTGCATTATATTTTTAGGGGTGGTTTACTTCCCACTGGGTTTTTCGTCTTTCCTCTTTTTCATGCATTGTACATGGGTACCTAAAATGGCCTTATTGTCGGGACCCATTCATTTCTCATCACACTCACCTAAGTTATGCTTAAGGGAAGGTGTTGGTGTACATGCACCTAGTTAACCTTAATTAGCTTCAGTTAAATCTATTGCTTACATGTGGTGTTCACTTGGCTTTAGTTAGTTAACTCGAGTGCTTACATGTGGTGTGCACTTGGCTTTAGTTATTTAACTCTAGTGCTTACATGTGGTGCATGTGCACATTAACATAACATAAAGCACACTTAGCTTTTGCTATCTTTAATTAGATTTAGTTATTGCATGTACAACTAAGCTTAACTTAGTTTCTTTATGTATTGATTCTCAAATCAATATTGTGTAATCAAATTCATTATCTATTCCAATTTTATTTTCATTTCTTGCGAGTTTGTGCAACTATTCTTCAGCTAGATCCATATTTGTGCTCTAATAATTTTATAGTTTGTATTCACTATTATTTGCTACATGAAAAACACATATATATTAACAAAAATACAATGAAATTCTAATCTAGATGCCAGATATTCAGAGCAATATTTGGTGTCAATAACAACTATAGAATATGCTAAAATATTATTTCTTATATGATATTGATCTTACGAACATGTTGACTAATATTATCTTATCACAAGTCTGTTTATCGCTATTGGTTAAGTATGGATATTTCCATAATAATTTTACCATGTTAAACATGTGAAGAAAGAAGGCATCTTTTATATATGATTAGAAGCTATATTAGATAGGATTTAAATTGACAGCCCACCTCTCATTGCATTGAATGGTTTCATTAGGTGAAAAGGAAAATTTGTGTAGTGCAACTGATGGACCTTTCTCCTACTTGTTGAGATCAATGAACTCATATTCCATCACAATACCAAAACATTAAAGAGGCAAAGGGATAAAACACGTTTGGAACTATGGACTCTAACACTAGATATAGAACCAGGCTAAGGTAAGCTAGGCCTTCAACAACTAGCCCTAGTTCAACTGCTTAAGCTTGCTTATGATATGAGTGCAAGATATGCTCCTTCTTTGTTCTCTTCAACCAAACGTGCAAGGTATGATAATTATAAGCATGCACATAGATCCTTCCTAATCCTAAAATATCTAAATATATGGTTTCAGGTCATTGGTCTAGTTGTAAAGAGTTCAAGATCATGTTTTTCTCCTGCATAATGAATAGATGAGAGGATCCATTGTGCTATGATGGGTGTTTTTTCCAAGTAGATTATAAACGAAATTAAGAAACAATGTTTCACTTATCTCTAGAAGGGAAACAAGAAGCAAGGGGGAATTCCATTGGTTAACTGGGAGGCCTTATAAAAACCCAAGGAACAAAGTGATTAGAGTATCAAAAACACGCAACATTGCCTATTGCGGAAACCCATGGAGGTTAGAAGAGCCTTCAAACCTAAAGTCAATGCAGGAAGGACCTTACGAGGAGAGAAAAAATATAAAAACAGGAGCAATGAGAAACAACCGCGTGTCAAATTTATAAAGCCTGGATAGGTGAATAGTGTCGACTCACCCCAAACCCAGTAGAGGAAATGCCTATTAGCATAATTATTTACATATTTTTGTATAATATATTTACATGTTCATGTCATTTATGATGTTTTACATTAATTTATACAAATACCACATAAGCCTTCACATGATTTTTATTGATTGCACGGGTCAATGGTATATTTGATGTGGTGGAGGGTCATGTATACAAAACATTGAATATGCGTTGGATTGGCTTGTAGGTCCACAATTGTGCATTTTAATAATGTAACAAAAATATCACCATGAGTCTTTGTGTAATTTCAACTTCGAATTTTTCGCATACATAGTTTATGATATTTTTTTTTTACACAGTGGGAAAACCTATCATAACTCAGTTGTCAAACCAGTAGTGAGGACAACCATCTCTCGCTGCTATTCGCGAATGGAGGCTGACTCATCATCGTTATTCAAGGAAAACCATGCCACCTAGAATATCCCGCTGGTGGTCCGTAAGGGGGTAGGCTTTCACTCCTGCCAAATGCCTTTGGGTCTTGGGCCATTAACATATTTCCTTACATCCGAGGAAGATGATCTCTTAGCCAAAAAAAGACATTTTTAGGGCATACTCCAAGCCCAAGTTTATGATATGTTACAAGTGATAGTTTCTTTATATTTTTGTTTTTCCTTTATTTTTGTACTTATAGAGATATATGTTTGGTATTTGTTTAATGTATAGTTTTTATTCCCAACAAACATATATATAATGTTTTTGTTTAAATATAGTTATATTACATTACATTATATATAAATATGTTAATTTACTATATATATATATAATACTTTAAAAATTCATAATATGTGTTTATAATTTTGTTTATTTAAAACAAATATATAATAATTTATACATAACACAAGTATAATATATTGAATTGACGCAATGTTGTATAGGTATAAAAATGAGATATTATTGTTTATGATAATTTTATGTTCAAGTTCTTTTAGTGATGTCATCAAGGATGTGTGAGCACAATGCGCAAAGAAAAATAGCATTTAAAGTAGACAACCCAGAAGAAGTTCATCAAATCAAGTCATTAAGTTGGTGAAATCAATCCAAAACTTCAAAGAACCATAAATATCGAATCATGAGTCAGAATGTGATGAAATTTCATTCGAAAAGTGAACACAACTCGAAATAAAGAAAACCAAAGCAGTTCAACGGTGGCAATAACAAAATTCATGTGGTGGGCGTGTGGCCATAAGAAGTCCCCTTTTGCATACAACAAGGGATTACCATGCTAAAACAAGATGACTAAAAGGGTTATGAGGAAAATTCTTAATCTATGCCAGAAATCTATAGTTTGAATTCATTGTTAAAACTTAATCACTATAATAGGGTTACTAATGAAGGTCACTATTTTAAGTTCATTGTGATTTATTTTCTTAGAGAGGCAAATTCGTTGGTTGGCTTGGGCCCACCAACCCAACACATTTCCCTCTTGTATTTTCCTTGCTCTAATGCTTAAGTTTATGTGTGTATAGTTTAGATATGATATATTATACTTTGTTTCATGTAGAATGTGTGTATACTTAGCAAATTGAAAGGCTAATGGTTGATATATGTGTTATTTTCATTAGATCGTTTTTTGTTGTGATGGAATGTTATAGCTGAATGTACACAGGTTAGGATCGAAGCATATTGACTTTTGTCTCATATCAGATCATAATGATTTACTTGCTAATCGTATTTATTAATCTACAACAATTGAATGAATGATCTTATTGTTTATGAATGCACACCTCGTATGACTTATTGCAAATTGTGGTTTGGTATCTATTATTGTGGTGTATTTATAGTTAATGTGAGATTGCATTGCTTCTTGAATGCAAAAGTAGTGAATATTACCTGAAACATTTAGCTTGTGGTTATCAATTGTGTTTTGTAATGGATTTGTTGTCAATATAAGGTTTTTCTTAAAGCACTTATGTGCACTTCACATTCTTTATATAACGTGGCTTGAACTCCTCTATTTCTATGTATTTTAATAAATGTATGGATTATGTATAAAGAGAGCGTATATAACCTTGGGATATTGATACAGGGAGATTGTCAAGGGATTGTGCACAGTCTTTGTATGAGATCACTATTTTTGCTTGTTGTAGATCTATACTAAGAAAATTTACAATATTTATCAGGTTGAGTGGGATGAAGCTTTAGATCTGAACTTACAATATTATTGATGCTCTATTCCTTTCTTGTAAGAAAACAATCTATGTATGTTATTATATAAATGATAATTTGTGGATCTCACTTGTGTTTTGATGATTTGAAGCAGGTTCTTTTGCAAGATATATCATTCAACTTTTTCCACCTCATATATATATCACTAATGAGTGCTTAGCAATGGTGTAACCCCGGGGGAAACTTAGGATCAGTCCTCCTTTATTTTTTAAAGTTGTGTGACAACAGTGTTGCCCCGTTGATAGGAATTGCTTGTTAAAACCTAGGTTTCCTTTCCTGTAATGTGATTTTAGAACCCACAGTGTGTTCTTGAGTCCTTTGTCCACCTGAAGGCTTGAGGGTATGGAATTTCAATCAGTCCAAGAGGGTTTATCACCAGGAACTCAATGTTCCCTTAGTTAGGATTTCCTAATTGAGTTCAATGAAAGCTTCCACTAAAGGTGTTTCGATCATTATATTTTAGGATTTGACTCTCGGATGGAAGCCCAGGGAAATGCAAGTTTTTGATGTTGTCTTATATGAAACTTTCTTAGGCAATTAGATAGATATTTAGCATAGCATATCTCTATGGTTTCAATCCCCAAATAAATTGTGTATTCTCTCTAAGTCTATGACCCTGGATTGACAAGTAAATGTTGAGAAATTGTTCTATCAAATATTCCTCTCAACACATCCCATTGGTGGGCAGTTCATTCTTCTATCCAACATTGGGGTTATCCCCAGCCTAGGCTTAGCCTAGTTCTGTGAACAAATGGTGCATGCTTCTCTACCCTTATTTTAGCTTTGGTCATCAAACACGGAATTAATGCATGATTATTACTAAATACTATGGAAATCAAAGTATGATCAAGATTATTACGAAATCTATGACAAGGTATTGGCACCCACATCATGAAGAATGTTGATGATTTAGTTTGACAGCTATCGATGTAACAAAACCAACCAATTATTGGTACATTATAGAGAAGAGAAGTTATATTAGAATATAATGGTTCACTAAACCCTCTCACATGTTGCCAAAATATGCACTAGATATAGTAATTACCTATGAGGTCAAATACCAAACATCTCTAAATGATGTTATGAAAAAATTAAAATAAAGAAAGCATAAAACTTGGCCAACTCTCCTTATCACAATATACTAGTTTGAATTAATATTATAAACATGTTAAATAGATAGGTCATGAAATGGATAAGTATCTCTTTTGGAACAAATTGCTTAAAATGTATGGTTTTTCCATAATGAAGAATCACATTGATTCCTAGAAAAACTCTTGGGTCTATTGCCATAAAGGCCTTGAAGAAGAGGAATTATATATAAAAGCTAAGAATTATGTGGAAGTCAAGGGCAAGAGAGGAAAGCAACTGCAAGATGAATTAGCTTCAAGAAATATAAAGCCATCTAAAAATTGGAATAAATTTTATGGATAGGTTTTTAAAACACAACAGCATTAGAACAAAGCAAAGGGATTTGCTCCAAGAGATACATAGGCAAATATTCATCAAGTGAGCAGTGTAGAAGATATATTGCATATCATTGCAATTAATCCCTCAAAAAGTGAACAATTGAGCCTAAAGGAACATGGATGCTAAGAAGGATATATGGCTATGATTGAGTAATGGTCTAGTATTGTATATGAAATACAAGAGTTTAACATGGGAGAGAAACTAACAAACATGTGATACTTGAGCCAACAAAACCAAGCAACTGGATGAGCACCATAGTTGGTTGAGTAGTTTTGAAATTTAATTACTAGGATAGGAGGAATAATAAGCATCAATATGAATATTTATATATTTTTATTTCCAATATCAAAACTTCAAAAAATTGACCTACAAGATGAAAAGGAATGAGGAGGAAAACCTAGTTGTGCAAGTTACTCAAGAACTTGTCCTCGATACAAAATATATGCATCCTCTTGCTTTTTATACATATGAAATTGTATTTACCAATGTGCCTTATGCAAAACTGGTAGAACTATGTTCATAATTCTTGTCCAAGAATAAATATATTGCTTACTTAAGAGATTAAAACCAAGGGGTAGATGGCATTGATCAACAAGGACACCTCATTGAGAGATAAATTAAGAATATTAGTGAATGGATATTTTGACACACTTGTTAGTTTGTGTGAAAATTTTGCTATGGTGATAAACTTTGATTGAAAAAATATGGAGAGATTGGTTGAGACTTGTTAACAAGAGTGTCATCTCATACAATGTGACCAATGCAAAGAATGGTATTGTAATAGAATTGCAAATATATTGAAAACAATCAAGATAAATCACACAAAGTACACAAAGATATGTCCAATAATATTAAATCTCCACTATTTGTTAATATAAAACCCTTGCTGTGGGGTAACACCATACAACTACTCCTTAAGGAAGGAGAACACTCCACAAGCCATATGTTTGTCACTACAAAACAATACTCAACATATCTCCAATGGAGGGTCTCTAGCCTCTATATAGGCTTCAAACATACAATACCAGGGGTAATACCATTTGAAATAGCATAAGCCTTCAATACAATACATCCAAGACCATGGGCTTATCACATTATTCCCTATCTACTTGTGGTCCCTTGCATAAAGTGGTTTAACCACTTATCTATTAACTATGGTATGTTTATTCATCATCCTTAACTAAAATAATTAATTGTGGCCCCCTTTTTACATCACATTATTCCCTTGGGTACACCCCTAGGTACCCCATATTATCCACCCTTGGGTATACTACATTCCACCCCACTTAAAGAAAGTTTCGTCCTTAAAACATGAGAAGAACACAAATAGTAAGATATACTCAAAAAAGTAGTCCATTGGTACCATGCACATCCATAAAACCAAGATAAACGTGAACACTTTGTCTATCACTTGCTTTTCTCGCTTGAGATAGAAACTGGTCATTTTGGTTCCCATGTGTAGATGTGTTGTGGGTAGATTTCCATGCCTCGCTGTGTGTCTTCTAGGTGCCTTTGTCCTTATTGCTAATATAGTGAGTTTTTTTTTATTGTTGTCTTGTTGATTAGAGTATTGTTGGGTGATGTGGGTGGCGATATGTCTAAGCTTTAACAGATGGGGTTTCCTTCTTCAATTCCTCAACTAATGGTGTCTGAGTGATGTTTGGCTCCTTTTGTGTTTCTAGCTTGTCCTCCATTATTAATTCCACCAAGCAATTTCCATTTGATGTGTTATTGCTTGTAGATGTTTTTGTTGGTGCCTCCTCGGTCTCTTCTTATTTACTAATGCAAATATCTTGCAAGGTAATTTTTTTCTTTTTGTACCATAGCTTCAAAAATTTCCTTTGTACATTAATATTGATGATACCAACTAACTCCATCCAAAGATATCCAAAAACAACATCCTCCTCATCCAGATCTAAATCATAAAAGCCGAAATGTAATACATATTTATCAATGGTAACCTTCAAGTCCTTAAATTTTTGAATGCGCACACCATCAATATGTGTGTTTTCAATATGTTGTGTTGAAACTTGAAATATTTTGGCCAAATTGAGATTGATGAGATTATGCTTGCAACTAGGGTTAATATAAATAATGACTTTATCCTTATGAATACATCCATGAACATGTAAGATGGAGATATCATAAAATAGGCTTTTATGGCTCTTATTTTCCTTCTTTCTAAAATGAGACCACTTGTCCAAAAGTACTTCTTTCTAATTCTTCATTGGAAATTATCTGCATCTTCTCATGGTTAAGTGAGTATACCCATATGGGAGCCTCATCTTTGAAATCAATCCATGGTCCATATCTCCAAATTACTAGGCATAGTGACTTTTATATTTTAGGTATTATTCAATAGTAGGACCATCATTTTTTCTTGTAAACAACATCTTGCTAGAACCCCTAAAATAGCATGAGGGTTTTGAAGAAAATCACTTACTTTGTGGCGGAAAAATTAAAATAGTCACAACTCAGCCAATATAGCACTGAATTCTTATTATAACCTGTTTTGGGAAATTGAATGGCCACTTTACATCTTCTAGTGCGACTGGAATCACAAACTGGGTACTCTGTGAACTTTGATTTACGCTGCAAATTTCCTTCCATCACAAAATTTCTGGCAAAATAGTTGATTTTAAATCAACAAGATATCCTTCATTAAGACTCTAATTCAAACGTTTTTTTTTTTAGGTATTTTCTCGAGAGGAATTCATATCCGCAATTATTTTCTGAAAAGTCTACACCAAATCTTCAAAAAGTGACTTGAAAGTTTCCACCCACTATTTTCCATTAGGAAAATTCCTGACAAATAATTGATTGTAAATCAACGAGGTCTCCTCCGTTTGAGTCTTATTCAAACGATTTTTTTTTTGAACTTGGATATTGTTTTTAGAGGAATTAAGATCTATGATTAGTTTTTGAAAATTCTACACCAAAATTTCTAGATCTATTCTGCAAACTTGTTGCCCACTATTTTCCCAAAAAGAAAATTTCTGCAAAAAAAATAAAATAAATATCCCCACTTTTCCAATGAAAGAGTTGTGATATCAATTGTAATAGAACTACAAATATATTGAAACCAATCATGAGAAATCATACAAAGTATACAAATATATGTCAAATAATATAAAATCTCCACTGATTATTAATATAAGACTCTTGCAGTAGGGTAACACCATACAACTACTCCTTAAGGAAGGAGAACACTCCACAAGCCATATGCTTGTCAATACAAAACAATACTCAACATATCTCCAATGGAGAGTCTCTAGCCTCTATATAGGCTTCATACATACAATTTCATGGTAATACCATTGTAATAACATGTGCCCTCAAGTATTCCATTTGTGTGTAGAGTTACTTTATTGGTTTTTGTTGTGCGCTGGAGCAACAAATTTCAGCCCTTTCGGACCATGCGTTGACCAAAGTCAACGCTGGTCAAACTTCCTTGAAAACCCTAGCTGTAGAATTTTCGTCCTTCTTCTTGGCCGTACGGATTTGTCCTTCTTCCCACGTGTGAGCTGAAATTGTCCTCCAAGGAGCTCGTACTAAATCAGATGAGAGAAGAAGATGTGTGTTGAGTTGTTGTGAAATGCTCTCCAACTTTGCCTGTATTTATATCCATCATTGAGGTGTGTGACACATCTGCTGGGGGTGTAAAACCTTAAGGCCGACTTGCACATATAATTTATTATAAATAATAAATTCAAAATAAATGTTCTGCTCATCGGATTAAGATATATTTTATATGGATTTTACACCTCTCCGAAAGAGGAATCCAAAAAAAATATTAGCCTCTTAATCTGAGCATCACAACATGGAGTTTGAACCTAGTTGTCCAAATTTAACACTCCCTCTCAACTAGGGAGAACTCCATCCATCAGTGCAATCAAACATCGTGCGTCATCCCGCCGTAACTTGCTTTACTGGCCTCTTTATTTCAGAACAGAAGTGGGTCAGTCACAAAGACATCATCCCTCGACTGACATAATCAGTCCAGAGGTTCAAAACCTCTATCAAACTCATGAAGAGTATCCAACCAACCCAAAGTTGGTTCATCTGACCCGAAGTCAGGCAGAGGTCCCAGACCTCACTAAACTTGATCCTAGATCAAGTGGTTGGACCGTGCCATCCTAGATAGAGAGTACGGCAATCTCTGATGCGTCCATCAGTCTTTGCTAATAGTCTCTAGCTTTTCCCACCTCATTGGCCAAATGAGAGGTACTTCCCATGAGCCCCGAACTCAATGGGTAGGATGCATACGGGGCACAGATAAATGAGAGGCGAACCAGCTCAATAATCACAAGGGTGGGGCAGAAGCATTATGAGTGCTTATAGCTCCGAGAAGCTATCCCCAAAGCCCCCCAGAGCTCCCAGAGCTCATCGTCCAACATGACCCACATCATAGGGTCGTTCCACGACACCAAGACTCTCACGGAAGGTTAGGAACTTGACCTTCCCCAGGGGCTTAGTGAGAATATCCGCGACCTGCTCATCAGTCCCTATATGATCGAGCCTTACGGCGCCTCGCTGTACCATATCCCGGATAAAGTGGTACCTGATATCAATATGCTTGGATCGGTCGTGGAACACAGGATTCTCAGTCATACGAATCCCACTCTGGCTATCACAGAGTATCACAGTGGTATCTAGCACATGTCCAAACAGCTCACTAAGGAGCTGAGAACTAAACGCTTCACAACAGCCATACTTGTCGCAATGTATTCGTCCCCGTTGGTGCTCAGCTATCGACTTCAAGCACAGCTTCATCCATGAGATCGAGAGGTAACCAAGATTGACGAACTCAACTGATGTGCTCCATGATCCACCACACCGCCAGCCCCACCCATCAAGATATCCACAGAGTGTCACACCGATGCGTTGCATTCAAACTCCCATGGCTTGTCATGGTGTTCAAGATATCTCAGAAGATTCTTGGCACCAACCTAGTGAAAATGATGAGGCTCAACCATCCGTTGACTCAAAGTGTTCACTGCAAAACATATATCCGGTCGGGTGTTCACTAAGAACATCAAAGCTCCTATGAGTTGACGATACTCAATAGGATTGGCCAAGATAGGCCCAGCAGCGCTGCCACTCAACTTCTTGAAGTTGAGTTCCATTGGTGTTGACACGGACTTGCAATCCACCATACCAAATCTCTCTAGAAGTTTCACAATGTATTTTCCTTGAGAAAGGAAAATCTCTCCAGGTCTCTGCCAGACCTCCAGGCCTAGGAAGTAGTGCATCAGTCCTAGGTCCTTCATCTCGAACTCAGCAGCGAGCTCCCTCTTACATTGATGAATGAGAGGGTCAGCACCTGTCAAGAAGAGGTCATCCACATATAGCACTAGAATGAGAGGCTTCCCCTGTACAACCTTGAAGTAAAGGTTCGGATCAGCATTACTTCGAGTGAAGCCCAGCTTCATCAAGTAACTATCCATCCTCTCGTGCCAAGCTCTGGGTGCTTGCTTTAACCCATAGAGGGCTTTCTTCAACCTGCAGACATGAGTGTCTCGATCCTGAACTTCAAATCCCAGAGGTTGTTCTACATACACCTCTTCTTTTATTGCACCATGCAGAAAAGCGGTCTTGACATCCATCCGATGAAGACTCCATCCTTGCGTAGCAGCAAGGGCTATGATTGATCGAATGGTGGTATATCGTGCCACAGGTGCAAATATGTCATCATAGTCTATTCCTTCCTTTTGAGAGAAGCCACGGCAACAAATCTTGCCTTGAACTTTTCAGCACTCCCATCAGATCCATGTTTGATCTTGTAGAGCCATTTCGCGGTGACAACAGATTTGTCCTTCGGTCTCGGGACCACATCCCAGACATCATTCTTCATTATGGACTCATATTCTTTGTGCATAGCATCCTTCCAAACTTGATGCTTTACGGCTTCCTCAAAAGATCCAGGTTCAGATTGTACAACAGTACTCATGGCAGCTAGATACCCTTGGTATCTACACGGCTTCTTGCTTTCTCGGAATGTCCCCCTTGGGGCAGCATGACCCTCAGCATCTTCGAGGGTGTCCCCGAGCCATGATGGTCTCTTTCCCAGTGAAGGAGATGGATCAATAGGGTCCATTGGTCCTTCAATATCAGGCATTGTCTCATCCTGCGGTTCTTCCAGATTTCTAGGCCTTTCTTCATGATCTTCTCCAGATCTTGGAAGATCTACTACTTTCTTCAGGGAAGCATCTTCGTCAAAAGTGACATCATGGCTTATCTCTACTTCCCTTTGACCAGGTACATAGACTCTATATGCCTTAGAAGTCTCACTGTAGCCTACAAACATTCCTTTCTTCCCAGTAGCATCCAGCTTACTTCTCTTTTCTTTCGGCACATGAAAATAGACAGGACATCCAAAAATTCTAAAATGTGAGACATCAGGGTTCTTACCAGAGAAAACCTCTTCGGGAGTTTTGGAGTCCAAAGCGGAATGAGGGCATCGGTTTTGAATGTACACAGCAGTATTTGCAGCTTCTCCCCACAGAAACTTTGGTAGACCCTGGTCACATAGCATGGCACGGGCAGCTTCCACTATAGTCCTATTCTGCGTTCAGCAACACCATTCTGCTCAGGAGTATATGCAGTGGTAGTCTCCCTCTTAATGCCAGCTTCTCTGCAAAAGTCTTTGAACTCATTTGACTCATATTCAGTGCCATTGTCAGTCCTCAAAATCTTGATCTTCTTTCCGGCCATATTTTCCACCAAGGCTTTGAAGGTACGGAACCACATGAAAGCCTCATCCTTCTTCTTCAAGAAGTATATCCAGGTTTTGCGAGAGAAGTCATCAGTGAATGTCATGTAGTAAGAACATCCTCCCAGGGATGTCACGTGCAACATACCAGATAGATCAGAATGGACCAATTGCAAAATATCAGATGTCTTTGTGACACTTGAGGGGAAAGGTCCCCTTGTATGTTTTCCTTCGGCACAACCCTTACATACACCTTCATGATTATTTCCAAAGTCGGGCATCCCTGTCACCACCTTCCTTGCTTCGGGAAGGGCCTTGTAATGAAGGTGTCCAAACCTTCGGTGCCATAGTTCGGTTTGTCGGATAGTATCACATGTCATTGCTCCCAGCGAACTTCCTCCAACCTGGTAGAGTGTGCCAACTCTAAACCCAATCGAGATAGCTTCCTTGAAGCTCTTCTTCCACATGAGCACCTTTCCATCAGTGAATGCCACATTGAACCCTTTGTCTTCCATGGTCGATATAGACACAAGGTTCTTCTTCAAATTTGGTACATAGAGTACATCCTGCAAATGTAGGACTTGTCCTTGAGACAAGTGGAGGGTCACAGTCCCTGTCCCTTTCACGGGATATGTGGCATTATCTCCAAGGATAATTTCTAGATTAGTATCCCTCTCAACCATGTCAGAGAGTGCTTCCTTAAATCCAGTGATGTGTCTTGAGGCACCACTATCGATTAGCCAGACATCCATAGTGTCGGGCGGAGATGTAGCAGAGAGAGCAGATACAAGAATATACTCATTTCTTTTATCAAAAACATTAGACTCCTCATACCTGGAGTTTCTAGACCTTTTAGAAGGTTGATTGTTTCCACCAGAGGGAGCCTTCCTCTTTCCTTTGGATTTGTCGTTTCTTCGATTCCCATTCCTCCGGTTGTTGTTGTTATCATCACTATCGGGAGAATCCTTCTTGAAGGGACATTCTCTAGCATAGTGACCAGGCCTATGGCAAGTGAAACACTTACCCTTCTTTTCTTGAGTCCTTGTTCTTCATTTGTCCTTAGGACCACCAGAGTTCTTCTTTCGAGAATGAGCACCATAGGCAGCATTTCTGTCATTTTCGAATTCCTTCATTCTTGTTTCTTCTTGCATACATCTAGACAGAAGCTCGTCAAAGTTAGGAATGGTATTATTATTGAGAATAGTAGTAGTGAATACTTGCCATTCATATGGGAGTCCTCCAAGTGCGGTGAGAACCATCTCACGATCGGCTATTGTCTCCCCAATAGCCAGCAGATTGTTCCTTGTTTCGGTCAATTTCAGAAAGTAAGCTTGAACAGACTCATCCCGGCCCTTCTTCATATTCTTCAATTTATTCTTGAGGAATAGCACTTGGTTCACATTGCTTACTTTGAACATAAGGATCAATTTATCATACATCTCCTTGGATGTGCCTAGCTCAGATATATAGGCAACCAGACTTTTATGTATGGATTCCCTGATCATCAACTTTGCTTTGATCTCCCCCTTCTTATACTTGTTTTTAGCAGCAGCAGTAGCATTGGATGGAGGTTCTTGTATCTTACCTAGTACATGATCCATGAGATCATGGTCTTCCAATTTTAGATCTAATATCATCTTCCAGGCATGGAAGTCATCCCTTCCAGTTAGCTTGTCATTCTCCTTGAATTCATAACTTGTGGAACCCATTTTCTCAGATGGTGATTGCTAAAGATAGGGCTTGTCTTCACCTCAGCTCCGATACCATGTAAATTTTTGTAGATGTTCTATGCTTGAAGCAACTTTACTTTTCTTTACAGCAATCACACAAATAGTTAAGTAAAATGCTGATAGAACATATAAGTGGATCTTATAGAAGACAAACCAGAAACAGAAAAATGTGATGGTGCGTTACGGCGGTCAACAGGATGCTTCAACCAGCAAAGTCTCCTTGATTAGCCAACCCAGAATGTGTCACAACAATCCTCCAATCAGCTACCGAGTCAACCCAAGTCAACTCCAGAAAAGTCAACGCAGGGCAGCAAGCTAAAAGTCAACGCAGCAACAAGTTCGGTCAACCTTTGACCTCGGTTTCTGTGCCAATGTGTACGACCTCCAAAAATCGAAGTCTCCAACAATTTTCAGCCCTTTTGGACCATGCGTTGACCAAAGTCAACGTTGGTCAAACTTCCTTGAAAACCCTAGCTGCAGAAAATTCGTCCTTCCTCTTGGTCGTACAGATTCGTCCTTCTTCCCACGTGTGAGCTGAAATTGTCCTCCAAGGAGCTCGTACTAAATCAGATGAGAGAGGAAGATGTGTGTTGAGTTGTTGTGAAATGCTCTCCAACTTTGCCTGTATTTATATCCATCATTGAGGTGTGTGACACATCTGCTGGGGGTGTAAAACCTTAAGGCCGACCTGCACATATAATTATTATAAATAATAAATTCAAAATAAATGTTCTGCTCATCGGATTAAGATATATTTTATATGGATTTTACACCTCTCCGAAAGAGGAATCCAACAAAAATATTAGCCTCTTAATCTTAGCATCACAACATGGAGTTTGGACCTAGTTGTCCAATTTTAACAATTTTAAAATAGCCAAATTTGCTTCGTCCATACTCCAATTTTCGACGATTTTTTTTATAGAATTAAATCCGGTATTTTCTCGAGAGGAATTCAGATCTGCAATTATTTTTTGAAAATTCTGCACCAAAATTTTCAGAAACTGACTTAAAAGTTGCCGCTTGCTATTTTTCCCAAACAATTCCTGCAAAAGGAAAAAAATTCTCCCCACT